>JAOTOL010001451.1:990000-1089304 GCA_034440575.1 Imbricaverruca yamaguchii
CTGTGTCCAGCAATGCGAACATCTTGGCTTCGCTTTTGCCGACGCTTCAGAATAAGACAGCAAGAATGGGCGTTCGGAAGCGGATGCCATAAAAGCCCGGCAGACAATGCGCTGTAATCCACGTGACAACCCTTTGTTAGCGGGCGTAAAGAAGGACGCGACGGCGGCACAATGGTGGGCGACCAGCAATTCCGACGTCATATACGTTACGTATCAGAAAGCACAGCGTAATCACACACGCTGTCGCCCCCAGGAGTAAATGTCAAACATGTTTCCTTTCCAAGGCGCATAACATCATCAGGGTCTGCTCCACCTCTACGATATGACCTACGCCGACTAATGGCAATCACAGGGGACTGTATATTATTCCAAATTCATATCGTTACACAAATTCTTATTTGCATGTCAGACAGCACCCAGCAGCAGAAATCATTCCTTGCTGGCAGTACTGTCAGCCGTGACAATTGATTAACAAATATTGATGGTCACGAATTAGAATTGTGCTCGCCCTTAGCTTCAGACGACGCTCACAAACCAGTTGCACTTCGCAGAGGGTATTTGACCGGCGGCGATACAATAAGCATAACGACATTGATGTGAAAAGAATTCCGATCTGGACATTCGGTGTAGTGTATGTCTAGTACCATTTTACTGTGCGGCCAGTAATGCATGGTAAAAGCAAGGATAACTATGGTATGATAATATACAAAACGATTATATTGAAGTCAATGGACTGTCCATAGAATGCATAGCTGTACTGCTACATACAAAAACATTGGTGTGGCTACTGCCACGGATGCACCATAGTAGGTTGCATCCATGATTTTTAAATAGTTCCACCCTTCCCATCTAGGATTTATTTTTCAAAAAAAGTGCTCGACACTGGTGGAAACATCTCTAAATTGCCAATAGTGAGGGTTGGGGTCAGAATGCATTTTTGGTTCAGAATAATCATAGAAGACGTAAAAGGTCTAATGGTAAATTTGCTTCGAGCAGGGGATCCAGAACCCTCAGCCACTCCCATCCTTCCTTGAGTTTGCACCCGTGACCCAAAGGTCATATATATATATATATATATATATATATATATATATATATATATATATATATATATATATATATATATATATATATATATATATATATATATATATGTGTGTGTGTGTGTGTGTGCAGGTATGTTCTGACATACTCATGAACTTGATACTTTTCCGACCGGGAAGACCGAGGGACGTGATCTGTGAATCCAATTCGGAGTACGGAACGCTAGCCCTGAACGTCATCGCCAAACATCGTGGAAACACATCAAGTGCACAACGCATGGTTTACATCTCTACCAGTAGCCACGGCAAGTAATCCATCACGTACACCGGCATCGCCAGTGTTAAAATATTTGTTTTTCTTTAGGTGTGAGATGTCAAAACGAGCAGAGTAGGATGTCGAAATTGTCCGTGGAAGCGATGTCGCTTGACAAGTTCTTCCGACACTATGTTGACCCAACAGTGTACTCATTCGTGTATCTTTTTCACTGTTTGCCAAATACCGAACTTAGGGATAACTATTTCAACGATAACGATACAAAATGCGTATACTTACTAATGATACTTATTGATACTTAAAAATATTTTAAAATACTTAAAAATACTTATTGATATTGTATGACATGCTACATCATAGGTAGTCCTCTTACCTGGAATTGTGCTAAGATATTCTCTCAACCGTGGTAGAGATGTAAGGGTATCATGATCCACAATGGCGAGTATAAGCATGCTACATATCAAAGAAATGCCGTTAGAAATGTAATATGAAGGCATCATCAACTCATCGAGAAGCACGATGCCGATAGTTATTTGGAGGGGATGTCAATGGAGTGTTCAGAAAGTGGCATATTCCACCTTATTTCACGAATAATTTATCACTGGGCATGACACAGGGAAGTTTCCGTTCACACTCATGAGATTGGAAAGAACGTGAAATCACGTAATCAAACGGTTTCACACTTGCGACATATCCGTGTACCTCGTGACGTCATAGCGGCGTAATTAAGGTCATGTATATATAGTCACGTGTCAAGGTGTGCTATGAGGCCAGTGGCATTGTGACACTGTGTGAGCACAGTGATCCAGAGCCCTCGGTGAGGTCAACGGCGATCGATCGATGGGAACGGGTGGGTCTACTTTCTTTTTATTGTGGCTAAACCCCATGTAATTGTATTATGAGTGAGGCTGACTGATACGTAGCGGGACGGATCAGAGGTGAGGAAGATAGAAGGGAAGGAAGATGGAGAGGGGAGATGGAGATGGAGAGGGAGAAAGAGGTGGAGATGGAGAGGGAGAGGGAGAGGAAGATAGAAGGGAAGGAAGATGGAGAGGGGAGAGAGATGTGAAGAGAGAGAGGGAGAGGGGGAGAGGGAGAGGGGGAGACGGAGAGGGAGACGGAGAGGGAGACGGAGAGGGAGAGGAATATGGAAGGAAAGGAAGATGGAGAGGGGAGACGGAGAGGGAGAGGGAGAGGGAGAGGAAGATGGAAGGGAAGGAAGATGGAGAGGGAGAGGGGGAAGGAGGGAGAGAGAGGGAGAGGGAGAGGGAGAGAGCGTCGGACGTTGACAGAAAAACAGCTTATCCAGTCGTTCTGGATCGCTACCGCATTTCCAACAACGTCCGGTCCTGCGCTGATTTGGCAGTTCCCAAACGGACGGTGGTGCGGTGACGCTGTGACCTTGACACGTGACGCCGACGGTGGCGCAGCGTCACGATGCCGTGACGCTGTGACACCGAAGAGGCGTCCAACAAGAGACGTCCCTGCCCCAGTCCGCTGGCCCTCAAACACCGCTAATGGACTGGCGACCGAGAGCGCCGAGAACAAACTAAACCGATGTTGACCGACCTTGACAGGCGGGCAGATGAGGAGCTGATACTCCCGTACGTCTGTGGAGGGAGGGTTCAGTATATAGGTGCTGGATAGCGGCCATCGCATGCAGGGATCACAGCTGTCCGGCAGCATCTTCGGAGAGCCAAGCCGAAACAAGGAAACTCGAAGCAGGCCGGGCAGAAGAAGCGTTTGAGGCTGGTTTCATTCATGCCTTACCCTGAATGAATTTTGCGTTCAGTCGCTAAATTCCCCCCCTTTCAGAATTACGCTTTGGTCATAGTGCAACCATGGGTGGAAATAACCATGGGTAAGGTGCGACCTATGCCGCACCATTGTTGCTGATGTTGAGCATGAGTCCATGGGCATTATTGGAAAGAATGGCATAACACGCGCCATCTGCTCTACACCAACTTCAACTGTGGTGCTTCTCTCATGAGTGTAATATAGCGTAGCGATTTGATCTGATCTGGTCTGATCTGATTATCAGTCATTCCGATTAGGTTCGGACGCCTCATACCTTGGCTATGTCATGCCAATTATGAATCATGGTCTTTGCAAGTATTAAATCGCATTACGAAAAATAAACGTTACTAAACATCATCTCCGGTGCATATCATATATTTCAGTATTTGTTTTTTATTCTTTCTTGGGTGGTTCACGACGCACTTCATGCACATTCACGGCTAATGGCGCCGCCCACACTGTTTCGCCGGTTGGCCGCGGGATTGGGAGATATCCCAAGCGGCGCCAGTGTCGAACCCGGGACCTTTGGCACCCAGAGCTAAACACATTAACCACTCGGCCATCCCCGCCCCTATATTTCAGTTTTCGAATCCGTTCCAATCAGTATCCGAGTTGGTTAATCCCATCTATATTTGCATCCGTACCAAATGGAGATATCCCTCCGTTATCCAATCCGCTTCCAAAAATGTAACATAGCTAAAATCACGCTGGCATTCCAGCGTGATTTCAGTCAAACCCTGAAAAAAATAATAATATGTCAAGTAAAAAGAATAATCATACAATTTAATCAACTGTGCGTTTAATGTGCATTATAATTTTCATTATCAGCATCACATTTCATCGCAGTATAAAATTTAACCCGGGATCACATGTGCAATCATGTAAACTATGCTAATTTAATTGTGTAACTAATAACATGAACGAAGTAGACAAGAAACAGGACTACTACCAAAGTATGAATTAAGACAAATGTAACAATATCAGCCACGAAGTTAAGTATGGAAAATGCCCATTATATCCACGTGCAACTTATCACGACTATCTTTAATAATATTGGCACTTGCCTACAATCAACCAGGGGAGCTACCAAGCTGTGCGCACCGGAACATGAATTTTCTTACCAAAATTTCAAACACTTTATTTAAAGTATGAACAATGCACATCAGTCCGAAGTTTCCAGCCTGTTTCAGTTCATCGTACTTAACCTGTATATCTGTTCCTGCAACCTGTGCTGCGGTGTTCATCTGGGCTCAGCTAGGAAACGTCGCACTCCCCAATGAAGCAAAGCCACAGGTTGAGTAAGTGCGCAGCTAAGTATGTGTAAAACTTACCACCAATCAATGATGAAGGAGGTTATTCTTCTACGGCGACACATGCCCATATTCATGGGCGACACCAAGGCGGGGGAGGAGAAACATCAAGCTTAACTTGCGCCTGTCGTCGTTGCATGAAAAGCATTGATCCCAAACCATAATTTTCCCACCCTATCCGAAGTCCTCGGCGCCGTCCATGCCACGATATTACACATGATAGCCACTATTTGACTTCTTCCGCCTGAATTCCAGGAGCTAAATTGGTATTTAGACGCTGTTGTTGGTCGTAAATATTATGTTAGCTTGCCAAACAAGTCCCTTTAATCTCTATTGCATCGAGTTTGGCCACGCCAGGCCGTCGCTCTCGACACTTGGCTGTGTATTTGTCTGTCGATTTACTGCTTGGCTCACTTCACCTGCAGCTGCGGGGCTGGGGGGCTGGGGGGCTGGAGGGGCGCCACCTGTCCACAGCGGAGGTGTGGGCACCTACCCAGTTAGGAACGAGTCGCAGATGGGAGGCACCTACCCAGGTAGGAATGAGCCCGCAGATGGGAGGCACCTACCCAGGTAGGAATGAGTCCGCAGATGGGAGGCACCTACCCAGGTAGGAATGAGTCCGCAGATGGGAGACACCTACCCAGGTAGGAATGAGCCCGCATATAGGAGACACCTACCCAGGTATGAATGAGCCCGCAGATGGGAGACACCTACCCAGGTAGGAATGAGCCTGTAGATGGGAGACACCTACCCAGGTAGGAATGAGCCTGTAGATGGGAGACACCTACCCAGGTAGGAATGAGCCCGCAGATGGGAGACACCTACCCAGGTAGGAATGAGCCCGCAGATGGGAGACACCTACCCAGGTAGGAATGAGCCCGCAGATGGGAGACACCTACCCAGGTAGGAATGAGCCCGCAGATGGGAGACACCTACCCAGGTAGGAATGAGCCCGCAGATGGGAGACACCTACCCAGGTAGGAATGAGCCCGCAGATGGGAGACACCTACCCAGGTAGGAACGAGTCGCAGATGGGAGACACCTACCCAGGTAGGAATGAGCCCGCAGATGGGAGGCACCTACCCAGGTAGGAATGAGCCCGCAGATTGGAGGCACCTACCCAGGTAGGAATGAGCCCCAGGTAGGAATGAGCCCGCAGATGGGAGACACCTACCCAGGTAGGAATGAGCCCGCAGATGGGAGACACCTACCCAGGTAGGAATGAGCTTGCAGGTGGGATGGGTGGGTTGTTGAATGCGACTATAGGTTGCATGTCCACAAACCCATTGATAACAATGTGACCACTATCAGCTGGATCGCATGAAAGTTTCGTGCTAACTGGAAACTGATAGTAATTGCACTGTAATGAATCCAGCCAAGCTACATACGCCTGTGTTTGGCATGTATGGGGCGTAAAGGTCACCTGTCGCCACCTGTCCACAGCGGATAGTATGGGGCGTAAAGTCACCTGGCGCCCAGCTGTATAACAGTGCAATGGTCGATAAGTGGCGTCACACATTTATCAGCCAATTTTGTTTGAAGACTCAGGATCGGCTAATCCCTACATTTCATCAGGTAAAATTATGGTTAAAAAAATAGAAGGAAGTATGCGTCTATTTTGCGAATTTTTTGTGGCAAACGATGGACAGCCAATCCGCTATACAATCGGTATCAGTGTCATTTCACCAAACTATCCAGGCTACGCTCCGTTGTTCGTACCGAAGTTAGATAGGATAGTGCGTAGCCTGAAATGCAACCAATTGGCACATGTCTCCAGGTGTTCGTCATAAATTAATTATAAAACACACAGGGATATATTATTGTATATTTTTGGGAGGACCCTCGACCCTCCGTCCCCCTTCCCAATAGTGGCTTTGCCCTCCTAATTCTTTCAACTTTTAACATTAGACTAAGTGGTATGTCTCTAATCCCTCTGGCCTCGTCCGATGTCTCCATGTATTGTGCCCTCCCAATAATTTCCAGAAACCTACACCTATAGAAACACACGGCACTGTTTTCGCGACGAGGCTCTCTCCGAGCGTGGTGTTCGGCGCTGACACCCCTGTAGAGGCTACCACCGTTCACAGCCGAACTGCGGTTAGCCGTCCGGCCCTGAAATCTGGGGCAACAGTGTGAAAGGTGCGCCAATAACAGGTTCCGGCCAGCGAATAGAGTGCGTGTAAACGGCGACCTTGATGACAAACGAACAACTGGCACCAATTACAGTGCACGATACCACGAACGGTGAAGTTCAGGAATTGCCTGCAGCACACACACGGGCAAATACCAAGTGCTTGGTCAGACTGCATCAAGGGGCCTTGTGCACGTATTTGCAACTGAACGTGGTGCCTACCAGAGTCTCTGCTAAATGTATCTGACTGGGCGAGGGCGACTATCGGTAACTGTGGGATCACCATCCGAACCAGCCAAATTTCGGTCGCACTAGCAACGCTCAGGCAATGGGAAAAGGTCGCTGAATGGGGGTTCACATCCATGACTTCCTCCCCCCTAGATAATATGGTAAAGAGAGCCTGGTACTTACACTGTATAATACCTGGTTTGGTGTGGCATCAAAGTTCATAATACCTAACCATACAATTCTTACCTGGTATATCCGAAATACCTGCAGAGTATTAAATGAAGAAGAAACCATTTCCACCACATCTAGAAATTAGTGTTCACGTGTTGAACCTACGCGCACAATCGAATACTCCTTCACATGCATTGCCCCTAGAATATCTACGTCTAGCTATTTCTACGCAATCGGTATTCGGCCTGGTTTGTATTGGTTTATATTTTAGGATACACCTCATGAATTCGACACCGTTCCACAAAACACAATGTGTCAAAGCGTTCTTTCCGCCCAACGTGAAGGAAAGTTATGGTCAAATTTCCACAGTCGGCACCTGACTGGTAAACTCCGCACACCGCTGCCATTTTCACAGCCGGCACCTGCCTGGTAAACTCCGCACACCGCTGCCATCTTCACAGCCGGCACCTGCCTGGTAAACTCCGCACACCGCTGCCATCTTCACAGCCGGCACCTGACTGGTAAACTCCGCACACCGCTGCCATCTTCACAGCCGGCACCTGCCTGGTAAACTCCGCACACCGCTGCCATCTTCACAGCCGGCACTCCGCACACCGCTGCCATCTTCACAGCCGGCACCTGCCTGGTAAACTCCGCACACCGCTGCCATCTTCACAGCCGGCACCTGACTGGTAAACTCCGCACACCGCTGCCATCTTCACAGCCGGCACCTGCCTGGTAAACTCCGCACACCGCTGCCCATCTTCACAGCCGGCACCTGCCTGGTAAACTCCGCACACCGCTGCCATCTTCACAGCCGGCACCTGAGGCGCACACCGCTGCCATCTTCACAGCCGGCACCTGGGTGAACTCGCACACCGCTGCCATCTTACAGCCGGCACCTGACTGGTAAACTCGCACACCGCTCCATCTTCACAGCCGGCACCTGACTGGTGAACTCCGCACACCGCTGCCATCTTCACAGCCGGCACCTGACTGGTAAACTCCGCACACCGCTGCCATCTTCACAGCCGGCACCTGACTGGTAAACCCGCACACCGCTGCCATCTTCACAGCCGGCACCTGCCTGGTAAACTCCGCACACCGCTGCCATCTTCACAGTCGGCACCTGACTGGTAAACTCCGCACACCGCTGCCATCTTCACAGCCGGCACCTGACTGGTAAACTCCGCACACCGCTGCCATCTTCACAGCCGGCACCTGACTGGTAAACTCCGCACACCGCTGCCATCTTCACAGCCGGCACCTGACTGGTAAACTCCGCACACCGCTGCCATCTTCACAGCCGGCACCTGACTGGTAAACTCCGCACACCGCTGCCATCTTCACAGCCGGCACCTGCCTGGTAAACTCCGCACACCGCTGCCATCTTCACAGCCGGCACCTGACTGGTAAACTCCGCACACCGCTGCCATCTTCACAGCCGGCACCTGACTGGTAAACTCCGCACACCGCTGCCATCTTCACAGCCGGCACCTGACTGGTAAACTCCGCACACCGCTGCCATCTTCACAGCCGGCACCTGCCTGGTAAACTCCGCACACCGCTGCCATCTTCACAGCCGGCACCTGCCTGGTAAACTCCGCACACCGCTGCCATCTTCACAGTCGGCACCTGCCTGGTAAACTCCGCACACCGCTGCCATATTCACAGCCGGCACCTGCCTGGTAAACTCCGCACACCGCTGCCATCTTACAGCCGGCCCGACCGAACACCGCTGCCATCTTCACAGCCGGCACCTGCCTGGTAAACTCCGCACACCGCTGCCATCTTCACAGCCGGCACACTGCCTGGTAAACTCCGCACACCGCTGCCATCTTCACAGCCGGCACCTGGTAACCTGTAAAGCACACCGCTGCCATCTTCACAGCCGGCACCTGCCTGGTAAACTCCGCACACCGCTGCCATTTCCACAGCCGGCACCTGCCTGGTAAACTCCGCACACCGCTGCCATCTTCACAGCCGGCACCTGACTGGTAAACTCCGCACACCGCTGCCATCTTCACAGCCGGCACCTGCCTGGTAAACTCCGCACACCGCTGCCATCTTCACAGTCGGCACCTGCCTGGTAAACTCCGCACACCGCTGCCATCTTCACAGCCGGCACCTGACTGGTAAACTCCGCACACGCTGCCATCTTCACCGGCCCGATGGAAACTCCGCACACCGCGCCATCTTCACAGCCGGCACCTGGGTGAACTCCGCACACCGCTGCCATCTTCACAGCCGGCACCTGACTGGTGAACTCCGCACACCGCTGCCATCTTCACAGCCGGCACCTGACTGGTAAACTCCGCACACCGCTGCCATCTTCACAGCCGGCACCTGCCTGGTAAACTCCGCACACCGCTGCCATCTTCACAGCCGGCACCTGCCTGGTAAACTCCGCACACCGCTGCCATCTTCACAGCCGGCACCTGATTGGTGAACTCCGCACACCGCTGCCATCTTCACAGCCGGCACCTGACTGGTAAACTCCGCACACCGCTGCCATCTTCACAGCCGGCACCTGCCTGGTAAACTCCGCACACCGCTGCCATCTTCACAGCCGGCACCTGACTGGTAAACCTGCCAGCACCTGACTGCACCCGCTGCCATGCCGGCCTGCTGGAAACTCGCATCTTCACAGCCGGCACCTGCCTGGTAAACTCCGCACACCGCTGCCATCTTCACAGCCGGCACCTGACTGGTAAACTCCGCACACCGCTGCCATCTTCACAGCCGGCACCTGCCTGGTAAACTCCGCACACCGCTGCCATCTTCACAGCCGGCACCTGCCTGGTAAACTCCGCACACCGCTGCCATCTTCACAGCCGGCACCTGACTGGTAAACTCCGCACACCGCTGCCATCTTCAACCATGAGTCCACTGGATGAACGCGGCGTGATCCCATCTGCTTGAAATACCGCAGAGAAGCAAGACCGTTCACCAATAAGCAGGAACGGGATGTTCGCGTATCATCAGCCGCGATTACAGCGTGCCATTCATGTGGAACACGGCGCCAACAAACGGCACGTGGACACGAGCAAGCATTCTGCAGCAGGCTTCATGGGACGCTGACCACCTGCGACACGTTCCAGTTCTGCTGAGATGAACTTCCGTGTCGACGGCCGCCTGAACTTCCGTGTCGAGTCCGAGTGTGAGTATGAACATAGCGCTTGGTACGGGGCTGAGTACGAGGCTGAGTACGAGGCTGAGTACGGGGCTGAGTACCGGGGCTGAGTACGGGGCTGAGTACGGGGCTGAGTACGGGGCTGAGTACGAGGCTGAGTACGGGGCTGAGTACCGGGGCTGAGTACGGGGCTGAGTACGGGGCTGAGTACGGGGCTGAGTACGAGGCTGAGTACCGGGGCTGAGTACGGGGCTGAGTACGGGGCTGAGTACGGGGCTGAGTACGGGGCTGAGTACGGGGCTGAGTACGGGGCTGAGTACGGGGCTGAGTACGGGGCTGAGTACGGGGCTGAGTACGGGGCTGAGTACGGGGCTGAGTACGGGGCTGAGTACGGGGCTGAGTACGGGGCTGAGTACGGGGCTGAGTACGGGGCTGAGTACGGGGCTGAGTACGGGGCTGAGTACGGGGCTCAGTACGGGGCTGAGTACGGGGCTGAGTACGGTGCTGCGTACGGGGCTGAGTACGGGGCTGAGTACGGGGCTGAGCACGGGGCTGAGTACGGGGCTGACGGGCGGCGTTCGGCCCAGTCATCGGCTCGTGACCCGTCACGCGGTCACCTGACCACGTGTGGTCACCTGACACGGAGTCATGACATGGCTGTCTGACCACGTACCGTCATCGGACCCCAGACGGTCACAAGGTGGCCTGACCAGTGACACGCATGGTCGCCAGGCCTCATACGGTCATATGGTGGCCATGGTCACCAGACTTCAGCCGTTCGTATGGTGGCCTGACCACCTACACCCACGTGACCTTCGGCCGGTCACGGTCACGTAGTGGCCTGACCAGTGGCCACATATGGCCTCACCAGGCCTCGCTGTTCTTATGGCGGTCTGACCACATACAGCCACGTAACCTTCGGCCTGTCACGGCCACGTGGTGGCCTGACCAGTGACCACGTATGGTCACCAGGCCTCAGCCGGTCACATGGTGACCTGACCACACACAGCCACCGGACCTGGGACGGCCGCGTGCTTACCTGTCCGCATCCGGTCATGGACTGTGGAGCTGGTATGTAGTGCCCGACCACATCCGGTCATGGCGGTTGCCCGTGCGCCACCATACCCGTCCAGAGCCGTCGATGGAATGTCTGGCTACCGTACAACATACCACCACTCTCAGAGGTAAAAAAATGGCAAATGGTGGTCGCCGACGGCGACCAAATCGTCGCTAGCAGTCAGGCATTTCCCCAGTTATTATGTGCAGTGGTCGCCGACCGGTCGCCGATGAAAGCGGCGCTCCGGTCAAGCGCGGTGCTTTTGCGAGCAGATTTCTGTGGGTATTCTTGATATGTGTCTGAGGCGGGGAAATCTATCAAATTGCTGAATCAAAAGCTAGGAGTAGCTCATAAAGACACAGGGATGGCCGGAAACTTTTGCCAACGTGCTTTGGTTCCAAGTGGCTCTTCCCCACGCATAATAATTTTAGCAACCTATCTTTTATCAGAGTATAACTATTTCAAAAACTAGAATTTGCGAATGCAAAATCATTTCAGCAGACCTAATTGTTCAGCTCTTGACACTCAAGCTGATTAGGAAATGTTGGTGGCAAGACTGCTGATAGTTATGACCATTTGGGCGTCGACCCCCGTCTACCATATCGGAGGTTTTTTACCTCTGACCATTCGTAGCAATGCCATGACTCAGCTGGTTAGTGATGCCGATTATCTCCGATAATCAAGCGGTGGTTTGATGGATGCATCTTTGTTCCCACCTTAATTCCTACACCTGGCTCACACACTTAAAAAGTAAACTTTGCCATTTCTGATTCAAGCGATTTTACGGACCTAATTTAGCTTACTAGTGCATAATACTACAACAAAAAATACCACTTAGTGTTTGAGCTTCAAATGTAATAGGAATTTTGTTAAGACCGTGGTTGTATCCCCACGAGGGCTTAGGAAATCAGCTACACTGACCAAAATGGAGCAAAGAAAAGAAACGCAGAATTTCGCCGGAGATTTGCCGCTTTCCGAGACTCCAACATTCAGGCGACATCAAGAGATACGGCAACATTCCTGCACTCATCTTTGATCCATCCAGAGGTGTACATGCATCTCAGATTGTTTACTAATGAAAGAGGCTCGGCGCTTGTTGACTGGCAGCAGTCCGAGAAACCTTGGTGTTCTCGATCATCTACATGCGGCGACCTGTTGAACGCTAACTTTCACCGGGGTCGCCTGCCACCTGATGCTCAATTCGTAGCCCGCGCATTGCCTTTCGCGTGGTTTTCAAATTAAGGTATGTGTGTAGCTGTGAACGTGAATGGGATAATTAAAAACAACTGCATGGACGAATTACTTATGATGGCTGGAGAGCCACCAACACGCGACTACGCCAGGCCCTGTCCAAGACCGGACTTGGCGTGAAAAGTGAGACACCTATGTGTCTCACTTCTCCACCGCATCGCGACGGGTGGTAAGTGGTGCATGTCCCATCATTGCGAAGTCACAGGGAAAGAAGACTGTGTAAGTATCCGGCCATGGTTGCGTGACCGGAGACTTGCACAGTCTTCTCCGACCACAGACACTGAGCTTGCCCGTGGTCGGAGCTGAACTCGAGTCGGTCATGGCGACCATGAATCTGGCCCGCGAGGTTCGGCTGGAAGCCCGACGGGAGAATCTCGGCTACCTGAGGGGGGATGGTGCATTCTTTCACGCCACAGGGTCGACTATATATATGATATTCACCTGGAGTCCCTCGAGTAGCTGACGGGGTGGAAACAAACGAACAGAAATCTGTCAAATATCAGCTTTGTTTCCATCGACCTAACCCAACGCATACTCCGAATAAATTGATCCAACAAGATACAGGTCAACAGTGTTTTCGGGTGCCCATGGGGCTTTGAGGCATCAAAAGCTATTTCATCGAACTCAAATGTGGACTGATGCAATTCACATTTACACACAATGGGTTCAAATGTGAAATAAGCATAAATGCAATTATGAATGAGTTCAAAAATGTCCATGCTGATGAAAATCACAATCCAGTGCATCTGGTCAACATTTCCCGGTGTTTCCTGGCCTGCTCATGATATTACCAGGTTAATATTACCTGGTACTCATCAGCCTACACATGGCCAACATTGGCAGGTGTTTCTCCAGCTATATACACCTGACCAATACTGACAGGTGTTCCCGCACTTACCATCCGACCAACATTGGCAGGTGTTCCCCCACCTACATACAACTGACCAACATTGGCAGGTGTTTCTCGGCTTACACACATCTGATCAATATGAGCAGGTAATTATTTGCCTAATCCCACTTGATCAATATTACCAGGTGTTATCGGCCTACACACACCTGATTAACTGACGGCCTGCACACACCTGTTTCTCAGCACACACTTGACCAGCATTATCAGGTGTTCCTCCACCTACATACAACTGACCAACATTGGCAAGTGTTTCTCGGCTTACACACACATTGTCAACATAGGCAGGTGTTCATCAGCCCTGGCCTCACCCACATTATCAGGTGCTCCTCGTCCTATATCCGGCCGATGTTACTAGACGTTCCTCATTCTACATCTGACCTACATTGCTAGGGGCTCATCCTATATCTGACCTAGATCACCATGTGCGCCTCACCCCACATCTGGTTCGCATTACCAGATACCGCTCAACCCATATCCGATGAACGTCATAAGCAGGTGTTCCTCAAGCTTCCCCGGCCAACTCTAGCAAGCTCTCCTCGCAAAAAAAAAATTAAACCAGTGTTGATCGGACTGCCTTAATGCGACACTGGTAAAACAACGGAAACCAGTCTGAGCAAAAACTGCACTTGTGGTACGCCCGTGCAATTTTTTGTCAATCCACGTATCACTGTCACGAAATGGTAGAGTGCCATGTCCGTGGGAGCTATGTTAATCTCCCTATCTCTGCATACCCATCTTGAAGCGGAGCTTTGCAAGATGTTAGTAAAATCATCCCCAACTCGCTAAACTTGTTTCGCTTTGTTGTGCCTCGCAATCACTGCACTTTCGCCAGGACACAAGTCGTCTGGCGCTCACCTAACTCGCAATCACTGTTCTGGACACGTGATGTGACACATACCAACACACCCGTCCAGAATCAGGCACAACTCGGCCGGTGTGCAGAACGTCTCAGCCCAGAACGCCTGTCACTAGTCACATCATGCGCGCTCAGATCAGATCTACCAGATCTATCAGAGCACAACACGACTGACATCCTCTATTTGGTCGGGCTGTAATCACGGACGTCACCAGCTAGTGCCGGTGGTCGCCTAATCGGCCAGGTGGTCCAACTTCGTGGCCGGTGGGACATCGGGACGTGAGAGGAACCGCAAGTCATGTTTGAGGACATTTATTTTCACTGAACGACATGCATGGGGTTCATTCCAAAAGGTACCGCCCACGGAGACACAGGGGCATAACCCATATCTCCGTCACGTATCACCGCCTACGTCTTCTACCAAACGCACATACCGGGAACAAGTAGTTGAAAATGCTACGACCTTCTCTTCTCGTGGACACCATTTAGTTGAATTATTTGAATACAAACCAGGTGAGTCTTTCCACTAAGCATGTCATACTATGATACTGATGCATGGAGCTACCGAGCGCATCAGCTCTGTCCACCCCCTACTACAGAGACCGATCTGGTACGGAGCCCATGCCCCATCAGCTTGGTACATATCACCAGCGCGCTTGAATCAAATAAGCAACGCATTTATATGAGGCTCAGTCCATTTAGCTTTGCTCTCTTACTGCTTTAATTAGTACAGCTGATGGCCCCGTCGTCATCAGACTTCGCCCCAACTTGCACACACTCCAATTCTCGGAAGACATTATTTAGCACTTGTGCAGGAGGCTGACATCACTCAGCGGCGGCAGCAGGCGATGGCCCCGCTCACCTGGGCTAAGTCCTCGTGCGAAGGGAGCTCGCGAGCATCCCTGCAAGCTCTGCTCCTCCGATGCGCCGGCAGCCGGACAATGTGGCCGGTCGAGGAGTGTGCGAACCCCTGTCTGGCTCAGAGGAGCCGCCCACTGTCTGACGCTGCTGGCTGGCAGGGGACCGTCATGGATGGGGAGGGGACAGTCAGGGATGGCAAGGGACCGTCAGGGACGGCAGGGAACCGCCAGCGATGGGGAGGGGACCGTCAGGGATGGCAAGGGACCGTCAGGGACCGCGGGGAACCGCCAGCGATGTGGAGGGGACCGTCAGGGATGGCAAGGGACCGTCAGGGACGGCAGGGAACCGCCAGCGATGGGGAGGGGACCGTCAGGGATGGCAGGGGACCGTCAGGGACGGCAGGGAACCGCCAGCGATGGGGAGGGGACCGTCAGGGATGGGGAGGGGACCGTCAGGGATGGGGAGGGGACCATCAGGGGTGGCAAGGGGACCGTCAGGGATGGGGAGGGGACCGTCAGGGATGGCAAGGGACCGTCAGGGACGGCAGGGAACCGCCAGCGATGGGGAGGGGACCGTCAGGGATGGCAGGGAACCGCCAGCGATGGGGAGGGGACCGTCAGGGATGGCAAGGGACCGTCAGGGACGGCAGGGAACCGCCAGCGATGGGGAGGGGACCGTCAGGGATGGGGAGGGGACCGTCAGGGATGGGGAGGGAACCGTCAGGGATGGGGAGGGGACCGTCAGGGGTGGCAAGGGGACCGTCAGGGATGGGGAGGGAACCGTCAGCGATGGGGAGGGGACCGTCAGGGGTGGCAAGGGGACCGTCAGGGATGGGGAGGGGACCGTCAGGGATGACAAGGGACCGTCAGGGACGGCAGGGAACCGCCAGCGATGGGGAGGGGACCGGGATGGGGACCGCCAGGATGGCAGGG
The DNA here is from genome assembly GCA_034440575.1 of Imbricaverruca yamaguchii. NCBI lineage: Eukaryota > Metazoa > Arthropoda > Thecostraca > Neoverrucidae > Imbricaverruca > Imbricaverruca yamaguchii. Next base: position 1,005,955 of record JAOTOL010001451.1, read on the forward strand.
AACCGCCAGCGATGGGGAGGGGACCGTCAGGGATGGCAAGGGACCGTCAGGGACGGCAGGGAACCGCCAGCGATGGGGAGGGGACCGTCAGGGATGGGGAGGGGACCGTCAGGGATGGCAAGGGACCGTCAGGGACGGCAGGGAACCGCCAGCGATGGGGAGGGGACCGTCAGGGATGGGGAGGGGACCGTCAGGGACGGCAGGGAACCGCCAGCGATGGGGAGGGGACCGTCAGGGATGGGGATGGGACCGTCAGGGATGGCAAGGGACCGTCAGGGACGGCAGGGAACCGCCAGCGATGGGGAGGGGACCGTCAGGGATGGGGAGGAGACCGTCAGGGTGGGGAGGGGACCACCAGGGATGGCAGGGAACCGCCAGCGATAGGGAGGGGACCGTCAGGGATGGCAAGGGACCGTCAGGGACGGCAGGGAACCGCCAGCGATGGGGAGGGGACTGTCAAGGATGGGGAGGGGACCGTCAGGGGTGGGGAGGGGACCACCAGGGATGGCAGGGGACCGTCAGGGATGGGGAGGGGACCGTCAGGGATGGCAGGGGACCGTCAGGGACGGCAGGGAACCGCCAGCGATGGGGAGGGGACCGTCAGGGATGGCAAGGGACCGTCAGGGACGGCAGGGAACCGCCAGCGATGGGGAGGGGACCACCAGGGATGGCAGGGGACCGTCAGGGTGGGGAGGGGACCGCCAGCGATGGGGAGGGGACCGCCAGGGATGGCAGGGAACCGTCAGCGATGGGGAGGGGACCGCCAGGGATGGCAGGGGACCGTCAGGGATGGGGAGGGGACCGTCAGGGATGGCAGGGGACCGTCAGGGGTGGGGAGGGGACCACCAGGAATGACAGGGGACCGTCAGGGATGGGGAGGGGACCACCAGGGATGGCAGGGGACCGTCAGGGATGGGGAGGGGGCCACCAGGAATGACAGGGGACCGTCAGGGATGGCAGGGGACCGTCAGGGATGGGTGCGCAGACTGTCAGACAGATTCACCGACAGAATATCCCACCGGCTGAGTGACAGCTCCACTGGCGGACCGACCACCAGTCTGACCGGGGCATTGACTGATGTCTCGATCGACACATCGTTAGCTGTCACGCGATGCATCCATCGGAATATCGGCCGACAGCGGCCGGCAAATTGGCCACGGGATTGGCGACGCTCGGCCCAGACGTGGTCGGGGTATGTCGGGTGAAATCCACTCCGTCATCCAGCTGCTTACCATTGCACCGTGTCGGTAGATGCCGGTGTCACGTGGGACTGGGAGTGTCACTCCCGACTGTTGTCAGGCATGGCCTACCTGGTAGGCTGACGACACCGGGACGACGTTTTAAACATAATCAACGCCGGACTAATGACGTACGGACCACTGCAACTGATGGTTCGTGTGCGCGATATCCTACTACTGCACGCACGGTATTCTACTGCCGTATGCATTGCATTATACTGCCGTATGCATTCCATTCTACTACCACACGAAACGAATTCTGCAACGAAAGGAAATGGATTTCCAGCTATATTAGTGTTCTTGATTCCTCTCACATCTTTTACTGAACCTATGGTCTGTCTCACAACACCTTTTAGTTGGATAAGCGTGATTGCATGTACTAGTGAAGAAAAAAATATCACGAAATGATTAAGAGAATGATCGCACAGTTCGCGTCACTGTTCAGTTTCGACGCTGGCCTGTAGTTTGTTTCGCCGTTGGTTCTCTGGCCAACATGTCATCGGAATGTGGCATGCGATGGAAAACGTTCGTGGTGTAGTACTTAGATTGCATGAAATACCGGACGCCTGCAGACGGCAGAATATGCCACAACGTGTACTGGCCTCCAGTAAAACACTAGACGGGATCCAGTGCGATTAACAGCTTAGTCGCCTATCTTCTTCTTACGGAGTACGCAGGTACAGCTGTGCAGCCAACCAATGCATTTTCCAACTGCGCAGTGTCCGGCATCAGTTTAGTCAAACATACTCATTCATCCATCACTAAAACTTTGCTGTGATCCAAAGACCTCTCGTTCAGAAGTAAATCTCCGCAGCATGTTATCCCCATTTGCGGCAGCTATTTTCCGGACGCCTACATATGTGCCAAGGAAGAAATTGCTGACGAGTTCTTTCGACAAGCTCTTTAGACACGGATAACACTTTTTACCTATCTCATCGTTCCACTACGACAAACACCAGCATGCTTGAGCATCGTCGGAAAATGCAGGACCGACACACAATGAAACACAAACAGCGATTCAGACGATGCATTAATAGACAATGGACTCGGGACAAAGTAGGCATTACATTCCGGCCGAGTTGTGCACAATGACGCTATGCCCCGATATATAACGGGTGACCCAATGATGATACCACATCCCGAGAGATAGCGGGTGACCCGGTGATACTGCATCCCGAGAGATAGCGGCTGACCCAATAAAGCTGCGTCCCGAGAGATAGTGGGTGAGCTGCAGTGAGGATGTCCTGGAGAAACCTGCATCGGCTCACGTCTGTTACCCCCGTGAAGTGCAACAGCAATGCTGCTACATGGCTAATGCCAATCCAGACCCACGGCCTGGTTTCTCTCGCGCGCGTGCTATACCTGCCCAACGTTCCGACACGCGTCGAGCGTTGCCGACCCCCGCTAACACGGTACATTGCCTGGCGGTTTTGCGCACAATGATCGTGATCACGGTCCACATCCGGCAGGCGATATGCTCCGATCATTTGATGGACGGGACTGGTGGCGACCATTGCAGTGACGTCGTTTGGCCTGACAAATAAAATATATATGCATTCATCGCACACGCACACGCACATGCATGATATATATGTGAGTATAATAGAATGATATGTATATATGCATATATATGTGTACATGTATGTATGCATGCACATGTTGAACTTATACATCTTATATATATATATATATATATATATATATATATATATATATATATATATGCATATATAGCACTAGAGCTACGTTCAATTTGAAGCTGAAGCTCTAGAACTGAATTAACATTCACAAATGGTGTTCATTGGTCACGGTCCACGTAACCCGCTCTGTTTACCGCAGGGCCCTTTCAATAAAGCTACCTCCGTACACACTGGAATTAGGTTAGTTGACACGGAAGAAGAAACTGCACGGAAATGCTTGAAAAAACGAGAACGAGACGGATCGTGGCGAAATACGCTGAAGGTAAGAACTAAGCCAATTGGAGAAATGCCGAGTTAGGTTTCCATCCTATCTGTGTGAATATGACGAGGACGACAAGCCAGTCGATAACTTTCACACTACCGTGTCCAGGCCACGAAGAATGGATGAATGAAGGAAGAAGCATTTCATGGTTGAAGTGATCCGAACAATATGCTGGCTGTACGCCTGTTGCTGTATGTTTCCTGAGTTGTGATCAGCACTCTGCTAGGCCTGATAACGCTTAGACTTCACCGGTCTCCTCCGATTAATACAAGATGTAATCTACATTTCGTATCTCCGGGCGGATTTGAATTTATGAACATGCTGACAGCATCCGAGTGCGTTAACAAGACAAAACAAGCAAACAAAAAACGAGCGCATTGTGCCAAACGTGGGTGATACATACACTGCAGTTAAATGTTTCGCCTCCATTCAGAACTGCTTGCGGGTCACGTGCCGCTGCACTCACGTGCAGATACATTAGCCGTCATTCGAAGACAACGTCAACCGCCGGCACAAGTCTGGTGGCAGCACAAATAATTGGATTCTGCGAACATTGGAAGAGATGAGATGCATCTCTGTGGGGACTGCCGAGACAGCGCGGTTTCCGTCTGTCCGGAAGTGTTCTGTCTCGGGATGATACCCGATCCCGTGCCTTCGACAGGCAAGCCCCACAACCAGCTCCTTGTCCTCGCTCGTCTGATGTCTCTAATGGGGTCCTATGATGGCTGGAAGCTGTCATCACTCATCCAGCGTCTCTAATGGTGCCCTATTCTGATTAGAAGTTACATAACAATTGCGCTGTCGACCTGGATGCAGTGTGCAGTGGTAGGTAAAATAACGCGCTGCTCAAAGGCTGCGTCAAGCACATCACAATTCAAAGGAGTTTTTCGCCCCTTCCATGAGCATCACTTTTGACTTGGTCCTCCAACTTTTTAGATAACCTGATCATCTGGAGAAAATGATCTTCCCGTTAGATTTACTACCACAAAGCTGTTCCTTTCCTACATGGGAACACTTCGTTATCGCCTACGTAAAGATTGCATAACAAGCCCAGATTGGTTCTTTAAAAAGTAACACGTCTACGACCAGATTCATCACGCATGCTATCAAGCTACATAGCACTTGAATACAAACGGGCAGTTTTGTGTTCTTTCGATAGCATGAACAGTGCATAACTGAACATGCAACAGATTCCGTGACGGGGCGCTATCTCGCGTGCGGAGAAGAACCAGTTGTGCCAAGGTCTGCCCGGCTAAATAGCCCATATGGGCGGTAGTCCTCACACTCGGCGGCCCGGCGTGGCCACCCATGCCGACCGGAGGAGGGGGAGGGGAGGGGAGGGTGCCCGGGCATGCAGTCTGCAGGTGTGGACGTTCGACGGACCGCCGCCGGCGCCGACAGCAAACGAACCGGACGATCGGCAGACACTGCTTCCCGTGCTGTCCGGGGAAGTGGCAGGGGGAGGGGAGGGGAGGTGAGAATGTCCGGGACGCCGGCGGCAGGTGCGCACGTCCGCAAGGACCGCCGCCGACACCGCCAGCGGGCAGACCGCACCGGAACCCCTCCCGGCCGACGCCGGCCGTCGGCACAGTATCGCTTCACCGCGCGTTTCTTCGGCCTTGGTCGCACGGCAACCGGAGCGGGTAAAGCGGGTAAAGCGGTCGGGCAACCGCAGGTCCAGACTGCCCACCGCCCGGCTGCCCGGCTGCGGCCAACGGGTACGCCCGAGATTCGGAGGGCCGGCTGCCCGGGAACGGCCTATGTGTGTGCCCGAGATTCGGAGGGCCGGTTGTCCGGGAGCGGCCTACGTGTGTGTCCGAAATCCAGATGAAGAGGTGCATAAAACTGCCAGAAATTGGAAGCTGAACAGTTTGCCGACTTATTTTCGTGTAGGGAACAGCTTTGATAATGTGTGCACTTCTGATGGGAAGGCCAACAGTCCGGCTGTCCGAGAGTGGCCTCAGTGTGTCCGAGGTCGGGAGGGCCAATAGTCGGACTGTCCAGGAGTGGCCTCAGTGTGTCCGAGATCCGGAGGGCCGACTGCCCAGCTTCCGAAAGCGGCCTAAGAATGTGTCTGAGAGGTCATGGTGTGCGGCATTTAACGATGTTTTTGTCTCAGGAAGACAGAAACTAATTTAACAACTAGTATGAAAGGCGCAACAGGAAAACTAAAAATGGATATTTGGTGAAATCGTGCAAACCAGCCAGTCCTTTACACTCCACATGTTTTAATGTAGTTCTATCATGAATGCTATCATGAATGAAGGTAGGCATCTCGCAAACGAAATTAAGGGATCCTTTCGTGAGTTTTTTCTCTCTTCTTTTTTAAAAGACGACGTGTACTGGACAACTTTCCGGGCCCCTACCTACTTCGAAAGAAGTCTGGTGCAGTCTGGAAACTTCTCTCAATAGACGATAAGTGCACCATTTGAGGAGCATAAACCCTTCTAGCTTCGACGATGCCTGGACTTGAAGTATTAGAGGTAAACCAAATAACGAAAATTCCTCTTGAGCTATTGATTGTTTTGGGTAGCAATTCAAAAAACATTTTCGGGAAAACTCTGCCGGTTGGAACTAATTTCCACCGGATAATTGTTGTCCATGAAGCAGATACGTATCCCGCCAGTCCAGGGCTAGATGATACAGTGTTGTTGCCCTAAAAGCTAGACCGACGTTAAATCGGTGTTCGTACTTCTTACCACCACATGCTCTAGAACCGACAGGAATTCAGCACAGGATGACAATGATTTTCCACGCACCATGAACAAAATACAAACGCGAACAACGTGAACCAAGACCGCAAAGCCGGCCAGCCTGAGTGGCCCACGGGTGCGCCACAGATGCCGCGGCGCTGGTCGGCCCTGCAGCGTTGCGTCACCGGCTTCACAGTCGACTGCGAGCACCGCGCCCGTGAGAACGCGGCGAACTCGTGTGAACACACCCGGCGACTTTCTCCACCAAACACCGACAGTCACAATCAGCGGGCCGAGGACTGCCGCCAACTTCTGGCTGATGTTGCTACACCTACAGCTGGGGCGCGCGATCGATACCTCAGTACGGCTGCTCGGCCGCGCGGCGGCGGGGCTGTGTGTGACCTTCAGCTTCGGTGTAGGCTGGGTCTACGCTAGATGACAGCAGGGGTCGGATGTCCGCAGATCAGTTAGACACGGATGTGGACGGTAGAACAGGAGTGCACCCGGGATTCTCGTAATTGAGGTCCGAGTTGGGTAAATCTGCTCGGATTTTGTATTCAACTTGATTTCGCTGGGCAAAGTCGGGTGCGATCCTACCTGGTGGGTTATTTTCAGACTCGGAAAACATCCGCCGCTTGCATATAGATGTGTGTATGTTACAACTGCGTGCCTTCTGCCCCCAGTTGGACGCGTCCGTGTCATGACCGCTTCCACCTACCGCCCCTGTCTATGCATGTCTATGTTATGTGTGTATTTTTTTTCTTTTTGGTGTTTGTGGGTGCGTTTGGTCTTTTTCTTAAATTTTGTTCTTGCAGTGGAGGTAGTGAATGGGCTTTGCCGAGTTTTTGTAGCTGCAACAATGTGAACTTTCGATCCTTTCGCCGATAGCAACGAGTGTATTGCTTGACAATGGCCTGTAGCCAAAGCGTTACAATGTAGCTGTACAATTTATCTAACTTCGAGTCGTTCCTACATCGTGAAGATCAATTTAACTTTGAATATCTCTACAATGATTGACCACCAGGTATTACGGGTCTTTTCGAACTAAATACGTAATATAATCTATAATCGCCTGAAAAGTAAATAATGTAAATATTCAGATGCATGTCCTGCTCCTAACTTTTAGCAAAAATCCGGCAAGCGTGCTTCTTCTGCTACTTGTTCTTGGGATCGCCTCTGATGTAAAAGCGAAATTAATACTTCGGGGCCACGAATCAAAAGAAGATTACGAAAAGCGACCACGTTTCACGCTACTGTCATACAAGGGTGGGGAACGATATGCCAAATCAGCCATCAAGGAACACACTGACCATACATCTAGGTAGACGGCGACTCACTTGTTCGAATCTCCTCATCGTCTGCCACGGCGAACCAATCGTCGTACGAGTTATTCGCCAGCTCGTCCTCGTCGCTGTTGCCGGCCTCCGCGCCGTCGTCGCTGTCCACCGTGCCCACTGAGAAGGTGATGTCGCACGGGCGGCCACCGTCGGCGGGTGGCGACACCCGCCCAGCGTCGTCACGGCCACCACACCCGCAGCCGTCGGCCTCGACGTGTGCGCCGCCGCAGCCGCAGCGGCCGCACGTCTCGCCGGCGGCATGCCCGGGGGCGCCGGCTGCAGCCGGGTCTCCGCCGCCGGCGGTCGTCACGGTGTTCGGAGCGTGGGAGACGAGGTTGGCGGTGGGCACGTCACCGGTGAAGGTGTGTGACGCGCGGACGCGGCTGACGTCAGTCGGCACAGTGGTGACGCTGTCGGCCGGTTCGTCGCCGCTCGCGTCACCAGCGGGACGACCGTTACGCAGCTCGCCAGCGCTGTCACGGCGTCCGGTGTAGGGGACGCCGTCGACGTCGGAACCGCACTCGCGGCGCGTTCGATCGACGGCGGCGTTGTCCCGGCGATCGGTGCCACCCGCACGAGCCACGTTATGTGTGTTGTCCGGGCGGAGGGCGCCAGCCGCACGAGCCGCGCTCTCCACGTGACCGCCGTCGAACGAGCTCTTCACATGTTCAGCACGGCCACCGCCGCGAACGGTGTTCGCGTCCTCAGCGCATCCACCGGTTCGAGTCATGCTCTCAATCGAGTCAGAACCGGACGCACCGGTCATTGCTTCTTCCCGGCCGCCGTCGTGGCCGCGGCCCGCCGTCCCGCCCCTGTCGCGCATCGTCACGCCCACGCTCTCCCCACGTGCGCCGTTGAGCGGGCCGGCCGTCACACAGCCACCGCCCGACACCGCGATACTGCCGCTCTGGTCACCGGCGGTACTGTCGCGTCGCTCGGCGGCCAGACCGCCAGCCGGCCGACAACCCGCCACACCGCACGTGGCCACCGTCGACCACCGACTGGCCGTGGCGCGCCGGCGCGGCCAGGTGGCGGGCGGCAGACGGCGCGCGGCGCCGCGCCACAGGTGTGTCAGCGCGCGCCGAACTGAAGCAGCCGCCAGCCGGCCACCGTCGGCCAGCTGCCCTCCCCGCCGCCACAACAGCACCGCCAAAGTGGCGGTCAGCGCTGCAGTCGCCACCTCCTGCAGCCCGGGCAGCATCGGCCACATGGCGCCCGCCAATCAGCGGCCGGGGCACGGCGCGCCAGCCAATGGCGAGCGGTGACACAGCACGCCTGTGGAAACAGATGAACGGTGAATTACAACCGTACGCCGGCGGCGCGGACAATGGACATGGAGCGGCGCGAGCGGCGGGGGCATGACCGTCCCCTCCCCCTACCGCATCAGCCGAGCGCTTGCCCACATTGAAGTGCTTCCGCTCCAGTTCTTCCTCAGGTCACGCCTGGCGGCAGCTGACCTCAGGGAGTGCGTGTCACGGTTGCCGGACACATCAGTGGCAGTTGGCACCGGGCAGGAGGTAGGTTGTGATCGTTCTCGCTGTGGGGAGAGGTGCGTGGGCGGCCAGCCGGCTGAGGCTCGCATCCGGTGTTGTCGGCGATGGTTTGGAGGTGACCCAACGGTCGGCGAGACCGCACGACGACGCCCGCGGCGCCGGAAACGCAAACGGAAGACGGCCACATTTGCATGGAGTACGTGGTAATTTCCCAGGGAAATCTCTCACAGTTCCTACCATATTGTTCGCACATGGAAAAGTACGCAAACGAGCCGTGATCGTTAAAGTGAGGCCAGCTCTACCATTGAGAATTCTTACGAAATTAACTCCTATAGCTGAACAATCCTGTCATACGGAGTGCCGTTCCTTTACGCACATCCGCCCAATAGTGCGGGTACACAAACACATTAATTATGCATCACATGTAAATAATTGACACAACATTCAGCTTCCCAGATAAGTGGCATATTCCGTGGTTCAAGGGCATATGTAGCCATAACCTCAAACCACTGGGCTTTAACACTGCACACATGACGAATATAGGTTTTATTCGCACTTTTTACATTGCACCCTAGCTTGAAGGGCTATTTTGCTCCTCACATACGATGTTCGCCTTGTCTTATGAATGTGCCAATACACAATGGTACCGATCACGATGTCCGAGTACATGTGAATGCACCACCGTCGGATGACAGTGTGGGATATTACCAGGGTGTATGTGGAATGTCCATCTGTATTTTATATGTAGTAGTGCCGCAGCTAGCCGTACTACAAAAAAGTTCCCTGTCAACAAACTATGGTGAGGTGCTTGAAAAATTGAAACAGGAGATCGTCTAAGTTGGGTCCATATACGAACAAGTGAGCGGAGCTGAAAATTAAGTAACATTTATTGTGTTCAGAAACAAGCTCTTCGTAATCGTGTTGTCCCATGCAATCAGCTGACTTCAGGAGTTGTTAGCACAACAAAGGGGGTGGCTCGCGTGTCCCCAAAGTAAAAAAAATGCACTAGATCAAACGATATATTTTGATATATTCACCATGGAATACCAGAAATTTTTGGCTCGCTTTGCGCACCGTAAGCGGTCTCTGTTTGATAAAATATTTTCCTTGGGGTAGCTCATTGAAGTATTCGAATACCGATGGTAGTTCCTTGAAAATGTCAGAGGCTCCACCAGATTGGGGAGCGAATGCACCAGGTAATCTCCCCGGGACCAGCGAGGACAACAAAGGGCTCTTCCATGATGGCTTTTGAGAAATGTTGTTGGTAAGCTTTAGGTTTTCTTCCATCATTTTTTTTAGTATTTTGTTGTAGACGTTCCGCTCTTCTTCGTGCAGCTATTCTTCTTGCATGGCCTCTTACCCATCATATTTGTAAGGATAGCTACAAATTCGCTCTTAGATTTGGTAGCGCATCCTAGGTACATCTAGAAATCACCGATAAAGGCAGGTGCTGCTGCTCGATTGAACACACCGGTTCTGCGGACAGTTTCAGCTTCATTTGTGACATGTTTAGCATTGAAATAATTTGGATGGCTCATTTCGATGCTAACGTCAGTTCGTGGGGTGTAATCACGCGTCTCACTTGGAGAGGAGGTACTGTCGGCAGTACCTCCTCGGCAGGAGTCGGCTTCAACTCCTGATGGACCCGTCTCATCCTGTGGGATCTGCTGGTTGTTCGTGCCAGGTCAGTCCCCTGCCTCAATCCCCATCCGGATCGCTTGTCGCGCCCTAGCGCTTCTTTGTAACAATCTCCCCATTGTCATTTATCGCGGTTCACGCTGATCCTGTAGGAAATCAAACTCTGTTGGTGACACCTAATGGCCATGGGGCATTGACAGTCCATCACTTAGCACCTGCAGTGACCAGTGTTCGATAGTGCCTTTAAGAACTACTCTCGCAGGTGTAGCTTATCAAGATCTCTTCGTTATTTTATAGTCTTGTTTGCTCTTAGGTATTGACGGTCATTGATGCGTTGCTTTGCATCACGGTCATTTATGCGTTGCTTTGTTGTGACTGGAATACCCTCTCCACTCCGCATGTTATGGATGGTATCCGCAACAGCACCAACATAATTGGTCTACGATACACGAACGGTTCGCTTTCTGTCCCCGAGTGGTTTTTGTCTCGACGTATTTTTATCACATTGAGCAGGTGTTTGATGTCTGCGTTCGTCGGCAGCATACCAAGGCGCATTTTTGGTGGTTGGCCCAACAAAAAGTGTTTGGTTTTCCTTCAGGTATCCACGTCGACTCGTGAGGTAGCAGAAGCACCGCAGCTGCCTTCCCTTACAGTGAGCCACAGGACACCGCTGCGCTCCAACGCTCCCCCCCATGTTGGCAAACATCACGTGATGACAGCAGAAGCCGGCGGCAGGCCCCAAAAACCGCACCGGGACTGCATAAAAATCAGGATCATTCTCTCCAGCAAGCACGAATTCCGAGAAAAATCAGTGGCCAGGCTAGGAAAATCGCCATAAAATCCCCAAAATTGCAGTCTAGGTCTCCCCAGGTTGCATAGACCGAGAGAAACGTACCGGGTCCAAAGCATGGCGGCGGGGCACGCAAATATAGCACCTGTGGCCTGAACAATCGCACCCAAACCCCGGAAAGCTGCCCCAGCTCCGAAAAATTCAGACGAGGTGTCGAAAAATTGCGCATGAAAACCAAAGTTAAAAATATTGCCCACACCCAAAAACAAAATTGAGGTGGGCCACCGCAAATTTGCGTCAGAAGTTTCAGATAAGCACAGCGAGACACTAGCAGCACACCGTGATGCTAAGCACATAACGGGTCCCACCAAATCGCATCGGCCTCTCCAAAGCGTTCCAGGTCTTGCAAAATGCGACGGATTATGAAAATATGCCTCTGGAGCCCTCAATAATTATTCCGAATGCACTAAATGCACAGATAGGAAGCACTCAAAACACGCCGGGCCCTCAAAACACATAGGGGCTGCAAGAGCAGCGTGAGGGCCTCAAAAACAGGCTACAATCCACCAAAAATCGACTTTGTCCTAAAAAGCACGCTAAAACACTTATTACGCACACCGCGGTCTTCAAATCCGACGGTGCCTCAAAGACACCGTGGATCCACCAAAAAAACACAAGGCCCTATAAAACACCAGGGCCTAAAAAGCGGGCCGAGGCCCTACATCATGTACTGGGACCCAAAAGTGCACAAGTAGACGAAAAACTCAAAGTGCCCTAAAAACCAAACCAAACGAGCGCCTCGGTTCGGTAGCCAATCTGGTTGCATATTTAAAAAATGGGGTGCATCAAAGCTCAGCAGAAGGCGGGGATGGCCAAGTGGTTGAGGTGTTGGGTTCTGCGTACCAAAAGTCCCGGGTTCGACACTCGCGCTGCTCGAGACATTTCACAATCCCGCGGCCCACCGGCGAAACAGTGTGGGTGGCGCCATTAGCCGTGCATGTGCATAAAGTGCGTCGTGAACCACCCAATAAACAAACAAACAAAGCTTAGCAGGGTATTTGGATAAATTTGCCACCAAAAAAATATGCGAAGAGTACTAATGTTCGGATTTAATCAATTGCTCTTTCCAGAAAACTTCCACAAGGGACATTCCATGACGTCAATTATGGCCCAAAAGGAAGCATATAGCAGCAGTTAGCGAAACTTCGGGGATCTAGCAGAAACTGCAGAATCGCATGTTCCAGCGTTCAACCAGCTGTGTCGGCTAGCCACACGCACACGAAGCCGAGCATGGATGCCAGCGAGGCGGTCGGACCCGCACGAGACTCGCGGCCAAAATATTAGTAATATTCAGCCTTTTTTGCCGTGCGGCAGTAGCCAGTCCCTTGTCCATGAAGTGTGGCGAATGCGCCGAATGAGCAAGGTGGATGGTCACGTGCACGAACGGTGTGGTAAATACTTGGTCTGGGTTATACACTGAACTGCAGGAAGCTGGGCATTTATGTTTTCTAAGTAATTTATGCAGGTCTAATTTTAAAAGCATGAGATGACTTATCAAGGGATAGCAAAAAACCCTTCGAACAGGGGGAGGAGGTTTAAATCCGGTGACCTAAAAATGCTAGTGTTAGGCTGACCTTCTCCACAGGAAAATTAATTTATCAGTAATAAACAAATTAAGATGGCTTCCTTTAGAACAGTTGTCCAAATCCGGTGACATGTTGAAAATTGGAGGGGGTAGCTGGGCCGTCCAAATCCATCTTCTCTTCTCTTCCTTCCCACCGAAGCAAATCCAAGGTACGCCGCTGTGGCGCACATTCATGTAGTGTGGCATTGGCTGCTTGTTCTTGCCCGAATCTTTGGTCACTTCAACTCACCTGCACAAAAACCTCGTCGCACAAGCATCTCTCCGGTTCTGAAAGTCGATTGGCCACCTTAGCGGGTTCACTTTCTACGCGGTTGATCTGCCGTGTTTCAATGCGAATGCGACGTGGTGAATGGTCCAATATTCATTGGCTGAAGGCGTTTCGAACTTGATGTCGAATGGAACGATGTGATCTTGCCCAGTGAAGATGGTCAAAGAGATCCACTCCCAGCGATATTCACGCTAGGCGTCCAGATCCCTGTCGCTAGACATCCAGTATTATGGTCTGCAATTGGTATTAGTCAGGAGCAGAGGGTCAGTGCCCTCTCCTCCTCCCTCACACACATCTACACAGCTCCCGTGCAACTGATGGACATCAGGCCAGTAATGTTCCTTCAGACCTGCCGTTGTTACGATCTGCGTAGGTCGAGTCCGGTGGGTGGGGCTTATTTGTCTAGTGTATGAGCAGACCGTATATCCGCTGAACGCAATGGGCTGTCCCCTAACACACCCCAAGAACTTTGCATTTTCATTCAATGGCTTGCTTAGTCTAAAGTGACACCTTCGGTGTATGCTTTCTCGGGCATGTTCGTCGACACACGAGCTCATCAGGCTGCCACATCGCGTTCGGAGCAGCTAGCCGGCTCCCGAGCAGAAGTGGGCGTAGTGGTGGATATCCACACCGCCGGACTGCAGAATTCGTAGAGATGCAAGTTCTTGCAAATGCTGGGCCAGGAGCTGCTTTGGCTCTCTTCATTTTACATGCAGAACAATAGAGCCAATCTTGGAATTGTGCGAAGTTGAAGGAAATGCCAGCTCCCCTCATATGGTTAAATGATTAGCATTGCTGTTACCCTCAGGGGCGCCGTCAGGATGTTTTTGATGAGGCCCGACCCAAACAAATGGCGTGAAGCAGATATCGCTTTGGGCGCACAAGGCGTGCCGACGAATTCTGGTAGTACGTAAGTAAATCTTCAAAATGTATTACTTGATCTATAGTATTTTGGTTGCTAAGGGTGGTGGGTCCTCGTCCTCCCTTGGCTACGCCTCTGGCTACTCCGTTAACATCTGGGCTTTGTCACTGGTGGGTGTGGAGCATAGTTGAATGAATAGATGGAGGAGAAGGTGGAAGCTTCTCCCCATCCCTCACGCACATTTTCGTGATCTTAAACATTAGCGATGTGAAGTATAATGGCACTGGCACTCCATTCCTCGTCGGCGTTCTTATGCCCCTCCCCTCCCCTATTCCCTCCAAATGTCGAGTGAATCTTAGTATTAGTCGTACTGAGAATAAATGTTCTCAGTAAGACTAATACTAAGATATTGTCAAGATAAGATATCTGACAATGTTGTCAGATGCAAGTACTGGAAAAGGGCCCTTGATGCCACAAACACTGGTTGTTTTAAGCTCTGGTGATTATGTATAAATTAAGTCTAATAAGTTCGTTTACACTCTCGATCATTGCAGGGAACAACAATCTGGGGAACACCGCACCTCCCTCCATCGCTTGGGAACCACGCTCCGACCAAATCCTGATCCTGCTTCCAGTACCTACGGACTCGCATTGGCCAGCGAAGCAAATTATAGGTCAGGGAATTCAGGTCAAAGCCAGAGTCACCGCAGGGTTCAAAGCTAATCGCATCACGTGCACGCAAACCAGCCTATTGTAACTCCGCCACACTGCAGACAGGCGTCCGGTCCAAGCGCGCTTCTTTCACACTGGGCAAGAACCCGACACGAAAATACTTCTGACGGAGACTCGATGCCGGAGACTAACACCAGCCGTCCCCGGCGGCGGGTCCTGGACCACAAGTCACGTGACTCGGACCCCAGCAGCGCGACTCGGGCGGCATCCTGTCACGTGACTCAGCCCACGCCAGTCGGAGAAGCGGCGTACTTTTCAGTTGCACTGTGGCGATGGAAGTCGAGACAGGGTTCCCCCACTCTGGTCACTCCGACACGGCCCGGTATTTAAAAATGGTCACAACGCTGACAATTCCCACGCGCACTGGGCTGAGGCTGGAGGCAGGGTGGGCTGGAGGGTATGGAATTCGTTGGGTAGTTGGCTTATGCATTGCTGGGTGTCTCGGAGTGTGGAGGAGGTTCTGGGTGTATGTGAATGAACTTTGAATATGTGAATATATGTGAATGAACTGTGAATGAGTGAACAGTAGAGTGTGGAGTGTGGAGGAGGTTCTGGGTGTATGTGAATGAACTTTGAATATGTGAACATATGTGAATGAACTGTGAATGAGTGAATAGTAAAGAACATTTGGAGTAATATATATCCTACCTTGCAACACCTAAGGGATAATATTGTAATTCACCAGAACTACGGAACGGGTGCTGCGTTTGTGTCCTCTCCTTACGTATCAGGTACACGAGTGAGAGGGTCTACAAACACATGCTAAAATGCGTGAACCACATGAAGGTCAAAGTAGTGTTTCGGGACACAAGTGTCCGTCGGCAAATTGAGAAAATGGCTAATGAACCACACCACCGGATTGCTGTGGCTGACTCTTGTCACCAACTCACCGGTCCGCAGCAGGACTGCAGCAGGACTGCAGCAGGACTGCAGCAGGACTGCAGCCGACTGCAGCAGGTCGACTGACGTGGCTGCGATCCGCACGGCCGCGGCGAATACACTGCTGACCTGGCAGTGCACCACCACCGCCAGTGTGCACCACCACCGCCGGCCGCGACCCAGACGCCCGCGCGGTGGGAACTCGCACACCGGGGTGGGAAGGTCGCCCGTGGCGAAACGCCGCCCACCTCGCACGAGTCGATGGTGGGACGCATGAGCGTGATCGGCCGACTGGGATAACCAGGCGGATCCATTTGGCCGCGAGTCTCGCGCGGCTCCGACCGCCTCGCTGGCATCCATGTTCGGCCTGGTGTGCGTGTGGCTGGCCGACGCAGCTGGGTGAGCGCTGGACGCGCGCACTGAGGTCACGGCTGTGTGGCGGCGGGTCACCTGAGGTCACGGCTGTGTGGTGGCGGGTCACCCGAGCCGTCGAGCCTACTGTGCTCTCTATCTGCCGCTGCCGCAGCCAGCCGACTATCGGGGCTGCATCAAACAAGCATGGCAGAAGCCGCTTCTGTTGGCAGGACTGGTCGATGCATCAGCTGCTCAATACAGTTCGATGCAAGTCCTCCAGTCGATGAGCGAGTTTATTGGCGTGCTCTAGTTATGCCCCAATTAACGGATAATTAGCGACGTTTCAATCAGCGATAATAATTAATACCCTTGGACCAGTAATGTCTCCACATTTATTTTTCATCCGTATGCCGTTCAGCTGCTTAACTTTTTTGCCGTGCGGCAGTTGCCAGTCCCTTGTACATGTGTTGGCAGTTTCCCAGTCAACCATGTGTCACCTCCTGATAGATGCCATACAATTGGGCCCATGGGACATTGGCATGAGTGTCAGGATCACACCGCTATAGTTCACATTGGCTGATGAAAGCATTGACGTCTTATTGAAGCACCGCAAAGCTCTGGGGAAGATTCGAGCGGGAGCTTTGACAACCGAGTCCTGACAGTGTAGTGTGTTCTCCCTCTGTTTCAGAAACTCCACTGGGCGGAGCAGATTTTCTCATGGATTGAGATGTGTCCGAATCCGTGCTCTCTAAAAGCATTCAGCCGAGATCTCCGAAACGTTATGGGAACATGGATCATGTACGCTTGGATTGGAAACCAACAGCTGTCTGCGTATGAGCCCCCCTAGCGGCGGGTAAGTAAAAGCGCGGGTAAGGAGGTAAGAACTGAATCGCGGCCGGTTTTAGATCGTGCGCCTATGGGGGTTCTGAGTACGCTTTCGTATTTACATTTTTCCAATCGATTCAGCCCTCCCAAGAGTATTGCATCACCCGTTCATGACACAGAATTGATCAAGGAACCTTGCCGTTCTTTCCTTATTGATTTATTCGATCAGTTTAGAAGTTTTCGTGGTGCGAAGTGAAGACATCTGCGAGAGAGAGCCCACCTCGTCCCAAGGGTCGGCCCACCGATGTTGGTATCTTGATGACCTTTATCTTGAATCATTACATCTTATCTCTCTATCTTTATCTTGATCCTAAAATAACTGTACGTTGAAAACTACATGAAGGCAATGAACAGAACAAACTGAATTGGGATCACATTCCATTTGCTCCTATGTTAGAAGTTGAAATAATTGCGGGGGTGGTTAAGGAAACATTGAGCTGGCAGTCCCCCTCAAAGGCACATAAAACAATACCCCTGAGCCGGACGACTGGCAAGTGGTGGCGAATCGGCGAGAGGTAGTAGCGTTGCCACCTAGGGCATGTTGCAAGGGTTGATCCAAGGGGAGGAAGCGAAAATGGTGCCCCTTATGACCCAAAGGACGCCTCTCTTGGTGGTTCCAGTGTATCCCTCCCTCAAAATTATCAACGCAACGAGCTCTTCGGCCTGGCAACGGCAGTCCTCTGGGAGTTCGACGAACGTACGCCACGAATTTGTCGGCAAAAAGCACTCCTCGGACAAAAACAAACAGGGCCCCTCTTGGAGATCGGAGTGTACTTCGTCCAAATGTTCTGGACCAAGAGCCACCCATCCGGAGAAAGGATGCCTCCTTGGCAAAATAATAGATATGTCAGTGGTATGGTTTATGGGAGGGGGCTTGTACCATCCATGGGACGTTCAACCCCTTCCGGATTGGTGGGTACGCCGAAATGTGCTCTACATTCATCTGTGTAAACCACATCACCGGAAAATATCAACCACATGTCTAGAGAGCAAGAAGGGTGGGGGCGAAAACAGAACCACCCATTCTTAACTTTGAGGGAGAAACTGACCCCTCAAGGCTTGCTTCCCCACCCGCAATAATTTCAACTTCTAACATGGGAGCCTATGTAATGTAACCCCTTATTAATTTTGGTCTGCCCATTGCCTTCATATACTTTGCCCCCTTCGATAATTGTAAGAAATCAGCAGGTGGGCTGACCCTTTCGGCGAAGTGGGGCTCCCTCTCACAGATGCCTTTACTTCGCATCACAACTTCGGAACGGAGCGTAATACATCAGCAAGGAAAGAACGGTAAGGTACATTGGTCAATTTTGTATCATGGAAGGCAGATGCAATCCTCCTGGGGTGGCTTAATCTATTGGGGAAAAATTGTCAATTCGAAATGCGTGCCCAGAAGTCCCAGAAGGCGCACGGCCTAAAACTAGCCGCATTTTCCTGTTTTACTTCCCCTCCGCTAGATGGCAGGTTGGTGCCGCTGATACGTGCAGATGAAAGGCGCCGACGCGGAGTTCCATTCCAGGCGTACGTCATCCATGATGGGAAGGCGGAAGGAGAAGAAAGAGGAGAAACTCAATGTTTAAAAGGATGGAAGGGGTCAATCAACCGTCTCAACAATTCAACTGTCACCTTCTGAATGAGTAGCTTTGCAGTCTCATTCGCCGATAACTACTTCCAGAAATACCACAGGGGTAGACAAGTGTTGCTTGCCACCTGACTGTGCCCGTATTCGCTCTCTACCACTACACCAGGTCAGGTCGTCCTATTTCGACAGTGTTTATATGTGGATTCGGCCAAGTCCGACGGAGATGCAGCGGGGCTTCGGCCAGTCCGTGGAAGCGCTCTACGCTGCTCCCGTGTCTGCCCATGCCGCAGCGCCAGCCACAGCGCCAGCCACAGCTGGTGTCGCGCCGGCCGTGACCCAGACTCTCAGGTGTTTCCCGCCGTGGGGAGCGCCGGCCATGTTACTGGGCCCCTGCAGGCGGAGGCGCTCCGCCAGGTCGTCTACTTCACGGCACAACTCGTATCCCACACATAAATGTCGCTCCGGTGTCGGGTCACGGGTGCTGAAGTCTCTGGCGATGGAAGCTGAAGTGTGGCGTGTGCACCGCATCGTGGCATCTCTCCGCCCGGGCCCATCACACAGTTGATGCACCTTTCCGCCGAACACTGCTAATAGCTGCATACATCTTTCCTGCTAGCTCTTAAGATGTACATATACCATATGAAAACAGAGACTTTCAGCGCATGAGAAATGATCATCGTTTTTGAAATGCTACGGGAAGATATCTTACCGAATGTCGGGTGGGTGCCACATATGTGAAAGCCGTGAATTTCAGCACATATCAAATGATTATCGCAATTTTGTAAGTGATGCTAACTTGTGTGATTATCGTTGTCCGAAAAAGAACTGAGGAGTACATAAAGACTACACTTTTTTGCTTTACATCCCCTTCAATTTTCCTGTTCCAAAATTTGAGCCACTAGATTTGTTTGCGATAGATAGGTGAACTGTTTGCTTCGCTCACCCACCATGCTATGCATATGCACGATAATGCCCAATTTTTGTTGTTCCAGAAGCACTGAACAAGAGGGGAGATGAAGCGAACAGCATTGCACTGCACGGGACAAGGCTCATGATTGGTATGATATTTGTATCTATGCGTATACATATATATATATATATGTGTGTGCGTGTGTGTGTGTGTGTGTGTGTGTGTGTGTGTGTGTGTGTGTGTGTTGATATATATATATATATATATATATATATATATATATATGCATATCTTTGCATGATATATGACTTTTGGTGATATATAATGCAAATATAGATGGACCTGGTGATGAAAATAAAATATACACAAATATATCGTAAACATTTTCAGCGCACATATAACATTGCTTTGACGCATGCAACGACTTAAACGTGAAGCGTCTCGATTTTGCAGGAAATCGATGTTTAAGCTGACCTGAGACATCGGCCAGTAATGAAAAGTATACAATTGAAGCATCAATCGTGAGATCTTGTTCCGATCAACGCGATGCTCTTCGCGTCGTCTTGCTATCACTCACCGTTTGGAATGATATGGGAGTCACAAAATGTCCTTCGCTGCACCTGGGGAAGACGACAAAAGGCCGCGCATCAGCGAGGGCTAACATTTAGATGCGGAGCGAACACCACTTGCAGGCATGTCATACGACAGTCATCACAAAATCTCGTCCGAACACTCTCAGCGTCTGCTGTTCGGACCCTGCCGTCTGCTGTTCGGACCCTGCCGTCTGCTGTTCGGACCCTGTCGTCTGCTGTACCGACCCTCCCGTCTGATGTTCCTACCCTGCCGTCTGCTGTTCTGACCCTGCCGTCTGTTGTTCGGACCCCGTCGTCTGCTGTTCCGACCCTGCCGTCTGCTGTTCGGACCCTGCCGTCTGCTGTTCGGACCCCGTCGTCTGCTGTTCCGACCCTGCCGTCTAATGTTCCTACCCTGCCGTCTGCTGTTCTGACCCTGCCGTCTGTTGTTCGGACCCCGTCGTCTGCTGTTCCGACCCTGCCGTCTGCTGTTCGGACCCTGCCGTCTGCTGTTCCGACCCTGCCGTCTGCTGTTCGGACCCTGCCGTCTGCTGTTCCGACCCTGCCGTCTGCTGTTGCGACCCTGCCGTCTGCTGTTCCGACCCTGCCGTCTGATGTTCCGACCCTGCCGTCTGCTGTTCGGACCCTGCCGTCTGCTGTTCCGACCCTGCCGTTGCTGTTCCGACCCTGCCGTCTGCTTTCGACCTGCGTCTGCTGTTCGACCCTGCCGTCTGTTGTTCCGACCCTGCCGTCTGCTGTTCGGACCCTGCCGTCTGCTGTTCGGACCCCGTCGTCTGCTGTTCCGACCCTGCCGTCTAATGTTCCTACCCTGCCGTCTGCTGTTCTGACCCTGCCGTCTGCTGTTCCGACCCTGTCGTCTGCTGTTCTGACCCTGCCGTCTGTTGTTCGGACCCCGTCGTCTGCTGTTCTGACCCTGCCGTCTGCTGTTCGGACCCTGCCGTCTGCTGTTCGGACCCCGTCGTCTGCTGTTCCGACCCTGCCGTCTAATGTTCCTACCCTGCCGTCTGCTGTTCTGACCCTGCCGTCTGCTGTTCGGACCCTGCCGTCTGCTGTTCCGACCCTGTCGTCTGCTGTTCTGACCCTGCCGTCTGTTGTTCGGACCCCGTCGTCTGCTGTTGCGACCCTGCCGTCTGCTGACCACCCCCACATGTGGCGCGGACAGGCGCGCGGTACAGTGCACGTCTGCCGGGCTGGTGTGATTGTATCGGGAGCGGCCGAGCCTGTCGACAGGGAGTGCTGGTCGAGCTGGCCGGGTGCCACGGCGGCGCCGCCTCGTTAGCCGAGCGGCGGCGTGACTCACACAGGTCGGCCGGTCAACACTTGACAGGTGTGGCCGGCCGACAAAGGCTGGCCAGCAGTCACAGATGTGCGCAGGTTCGCCGCACTGGTCCGCTCCTGTGGCCGGCGCCCCGCAGCTGTCGAATCAGGTCGACTGCCACGACACCTCACCTCGGGTTTGAAGCAGGCTTTTGGCTTCTGATGCTTAAAGCACAGTTTCAAGCTTAGCACGGACAGCGCGCGGAACGGAGGCGGCCCCACCCGTTGTTCTCACACATGGCCAGCATTCGAGCGTTGGCCCCGATTGGCACACTGACCTCGTCAACCCCGCTTGAGAGAATTCTCTGACACTCACCGCTCTGAAATTGATCGGCAGCCGCGCAGTTTTCCCAGGTGGAGAAGGGATTCCGCCCGTTTGAGTGTTCTAAACGGTGTCGCTCCTTTGCGCGCGCGCAGTTCATGCTCCCATTGCAGAACTGAAGGTGGTCAGGCGGCACCACGTCCTCCCCGTTTCGCTACCCGCTCCGTTCCGTTATTGCCACCCGCTCCGTTCCGTTATTGTCTCCCGCTGGGCACGTCCACACATCGCCCGTGACGCGCCGACAGGGCACGTCCCAACCGCTCCTGGAACTGGCAGGAGCCGCTCTGTGGCCGCACGTCCGTGTACGGGGCACCTGTGAGGCCGCACACCACTGTACAGAGCACCCCCGGGGCCGCACGCCACTGTACAGAGCACCTGCGGGGCCGTACGCCACTGTACAGAGCACCCCCGGGGCCGCACGCCACTGTACAGAGCACCCCCCGGGGCCGCACGCCACTGTACAGAGCACCTGCGGGGCCGCACGCCACTGTACAGAGCACCCCCGGGGCCGCACGCCACTGTACAGAGCACCCCCGGGGCCGTACGCCACTGTACAGAGCACCCCCGGGGCCGTACGCCACTGTACAGAGCACCCCCGGGGCCGCACGCCACTGTACAGAGCACCCCCGGGGCCGCACGCCACTGTACAGAGCACCCCCGGGGCCGCACGCCACTGTACAGAGCACCCCCGGGGCCGTACACCACTGTACAGAGCACCCCCGGGGCCGCACACCACTGTACAGAGCACCCCCGGGGCCGTACGCCACTGTACAGAGCACCCCCGGGGCCGTACACCACTGTACAGAGCACCCCGGGGCCGTACGCCACTGTACAGAGCACCTGCGGGGCCGTACGCCACTGTACAGAGCACCCCCGGGGCCGTACGCCACTGTACAGAGCACCCCCGGGGCCGTACGCCACTGTACAGAGCACCCTGCGGGGCCGACACCACTGTACAGAGCACCCCCGGGGCCGTACGCCACTGTACAGAGCACCCCCCGGGGCCGTACGCCACTGTACAGAGCACCCCCGGGGCCGTACGCCACTGTACAGAGCACCCCCGGGGCCGCACGCCACTGTACAGAGCACCCCCGGGGCCGCACGCCACTGTACAGAGCACCCCCGGGGCCGTACGCCACTGTACAGAGCACCCCCGGGGCCGTACGCCACTGTACAGAGCACCCCCGGGGCCGTACGCCACTGTACAGAGCACCCTGGGGGCCGTACACCACTGTACAGAGCACCCCCGGGGCCGTACGCCACTGTACAGAGCACCTGCGGGGCCGTACGCCACTGTACAGAGCACCCCCGGGGCCGTACGCCACTGTACCAGAGCACCCCTGGGGCCGCACACCACTGTACAGAGCACCCCCGGGGCCGTACGCCACTGTACAGAGCACCTGCGGGGCCGCACGCCACTGTACAGAGCACCCCCGGGGCCGTACGCCACTGTACAGAGCACCTGCGGGGCCGTACGCCACTGTACAGAGCACCTGCGGGGCCGCACGCCACTGTACAGAGCACCTCCGGGGCCGCACGCCACTGTACAGAGCACCCCCGGGGCCGTACACCACTGTACAGAGCGCCTGCGGGGCCGTACGCCACTGTACAGAGCACCTGCGGGGCCGTACGCCACTGTACAGAGCACCTGCGGGGCCGTACACCACTGTACAGAGCACCTGCGGGGCCGTACACCACTGTACAGAGCACCCCTGCGGGGCCGTACGCCACTGTACAGATCACCTGCGGGGCCGTACGCCACTGTACAGAGCACCCCCGGGGCCGTGCGTCACTATACAGAGCACCCCCGGGGCCGTACGCCACTGTACAGAGCACCCCCGGGGCCGTACGCCACTGTACAGAGCACCTGCGGGGCCGTACGCCACTGTACAGAGCACCCCCGGGGCCGTACACCACTGTACAGAGCACCCCCGGGGCCGTACGCCACTGTACAGAGCACCCCCGGGGCCGTACGCCACTGTACAGAGCACCCCCGGGGCCGTACGCCATACTGTACAGAGCACCCCCGGGGCCGCACGCCACTGTACAGAGCACCCCCGGGGCCGTACGCCACTGTACAGAGCACCCCCGGGGCCGTACACCACTGTACAGAGCACCCCCGGGGCCGTACGCCACTGTACAGAGCACCCCCGGGGCCGTACGCCACTGTACAGAGCACCCCCGGGGCCGCACGCCACTGTACAGAGCACCCCGGGGCCGTACGCCACTGTACAGAGCACCCCCGGGGCCGCACGCCACTGTACAGAGCACCCCCCGGGGCCGCACACCACTGTACAGAGCACCCCCGGGGCCGTACGCCACTGTACAGAGCACCCCCGGGGCCGCACACCACTGTACAGAGCACCCCCGGGGCCGTACGCCACTGTACAGAGCACCCCCGGGGGCCGCACGCCACTGTACAGAGCACCCCCGGGGCCGTACGCCACTGTACAGAGCACCCCGGGGCCGCACGCCACTGTACAGAGCACCCCCGGGGCCGTACGCCACTGTACAGAGCACCTGCGGGGCCGCACGCCACTGTACAGAGCACCCCCGGGGCCGTACGCCACTGTACAGAGCACCCCCGGGGCCGTACGCCACTGTACAGAGCACCCCCGGGGCCGTACGCCACTGTACAGAGCACCCCCGGGGCCGGCCGTAAGGCACCCCCGGGCCGTACCAGAGCACCCCCGGGGCCGTACGCCACTGTACAGAGCACCCCCGGGGCCGTACGCCACTGTACAGAGCACCCCCGGGGCCGCACACCACTGTACAGAGCACCCCCGGGGCCGTACGCCACTGTACAGAGCACCCCCGGGGCCGCACGCCACTGTACAGAGCACCTGCGGGGCCGTACGCCACTGTACAGAGCACCCCCGGGGCCGCACACCACTGTACAGAGCACCCCCGGGGCCGCACGCCACTGTACAGAGCACCCCCGGGGCCGCACGCCACTGTACAGAGCACCTGCGGGGCCGTACGCCACTGTACAGAGCACCCCCGGGGCCGTGCCCACTGTACAGAGCACCCCCGGGGCCGTACGCCACTGTACAGAGCACCCCGGGGCCGTACGCCACTGTACAGAGCACCCCCGGGGCCGTACGCCACTGTACAGAGCACCCCCGGGGCCGTACGCCACTGTACAGAGCACCCCCGGGGCCGTGCGTCACTATACAGAGCACCCCCGGGGCCGTACGCCACTGTACAGAGCACCCCCGGGGCCGCACGCCACTGTACAGAGCACCCCCGGGGCCGCACGCCACTGTACAGAGCACCACCGGGGCCGTACACCACTGTACAGAGCACCTGCGGGGCCGTACGCCACTGTACAGAGCACCCCCGGGGCCGCACGCCACTGTACAGAGCACCTGCGGGGCCGTACGCCACTGTACAGAGCACCCCCGGGGCCGTACGCCACTGTACAGAGCACCCCCGGGGCCGTACGCCACTGTACAGAGCACCCCCGGGGCCGCACGCCACTGTACAGAGCACCCCCGGGGCCGTACGCCACTGTACAGAGCACCCCCGGGGCCGCACGCCACTGTACAGAGCACCCCCGGGGCCGTACGCCACTGTACAGAGCACCCCCGGGGCCGTACGCCACTGTACAGAGCACCCCCGGGGCCGTACGCCACTGTACAGAGCACCCCCGGGGCCGTACGCCACTGTACAGAGCACCTGCGGGGCCGTACGCCACTGTACAGAGCACCCCCGGGGCCGTACGCCACTGTACAGAGCACCCCCGGGGCCGCACGCCACTGTACAGAGCACCCCCGGGGCCGTACGCCACTGTACAGAGCACCCCCGGGGCCGTACGCCACTGTACAGAGCACCCCCGGGGCCGTACGACACTGTACAGAGCACCCCCGGGGCCGTACGCCACTGTACAGAGCACCCCCGGGGCCGTACGCCACTGTACAGAGCACCCGCGGGGCCGTACGCCACTGTACAGAGCACCCCCGGGCCGTACGGGGCCGTACGCCACTGTACAGAGCACCTGCCACTGTACAGACACCCCCGGGGCCGTACGCCACTGTACAGAGCACCGTACAGAGCACCCCCGGGCCGTACGCCACTGTACAGAGCACCCCCGGGGCCGTACGCCACTGTACAGAGCACCCCCGGGGCCGTACGCCACTGTACAGAGCACCCCCGGGGGCCGTACGCCACTGTACAGAGCACCCCCCGGGGCCGTACGCCACTGTACAGAGCACCCCGGGGCCGCGCCACTGTACAGAGCACCCCCGGGGCCGTACACCACTGTACAGAGCACCTGCGGGGCCGTACGCCACTGTACAGAGCACCACCGGGGCCGCACACCACTGTACAGAGCACCTGCGGGGCCGTACGCCACTGTACAGAGCACCCCCGGGGCCGTACGCCACTGTACAGAGCACCTGCGGGGCCGTACGCCACTGTACAGAGCACCCCCGGGGCCGCACGCCACTGTACAGAGCACCCCCGGGGCCGTACGCCACTGTACAGAGCACCTGCGGGGCCGTACGCCACTGTACAGAGCACCTGCGGGGCCGTACGCCACCGTACGGAGCACCCCCGGGGCCGCACACCACTGTACAGAGCACCCCCCGGGGCCGTACGCCACTGTACAGAGCACCCCCGGGGCCGTACGCCACTGTACAGAGCACCCCCGGGGCCGTACGCCACTGTACAGAGCACCCCCGGGGCCGTACGCCACTGTACAGAGCACCTGCGGGGCCGTACGCCACTGTACAGAGCACCTGCGGGGCCGTACGCCACTGTACAGAGCACCTGCGGGGCCGTACGCCACCGTACGGAGCACTGTCGCGGCGCGCCCCTGTACGGAGCACCATCTGAGCACGCTGCACGCCCGGTACCGAGGTGGTCTGGGACATGGCTTCACGGCCGGCTGAGCGACTATTACCTCACCGTTCACACGGCAGTCGCCGTCTGAGGTTGTGGGCCGAGCTCCGCCAGGTGCAGAGCACATTCACCGGACGGTGCAGGGCACCTTCACCGGACGGTGCAGGGCACCTTCACCGGGCGGTACAGGGCACCACCGGACGGTGCAGGGCACCTTCACCGGACGGTGCAGGGCACCACCGGACGGTGCAGGGCACCACCGGACGGTGCAGGGCACCACCGGACGGTACAGGGCACCTTCACCGGACGGTGCAGGGCACCTTCATCGGACGGTACAGGGCACCACCGGACGGTGCAGAGCACCTTCACCGGACGGTGCAGGGCACCTTCACCGGACAACGACCGGCACTTCGACTCGGCCCGATGCACTAGTGGAACAAGCGAATGCAATTCGACCGGCGGAGCTCGGGCGAAGGAAAGCATTCCGACGAAGTCTACTTACTGACTGCTTGCATAAGAGGTGGACGCCAGGCAGCATCGATCGATCGGCTATAGCCGGGTGTCCTAGATGCTCACAGTTTGCAGAATCTTAACACAGAAACTAACTATGCATTGATGTGTACTGGGCCCATTCATGGGCTCGGCCACCATTGGAATTCAGGTGGACAGGTATCCTTGATATTTTTTAACATGAAGGATATATTTCACGGATATAATAAATTATTATCTCTTCTTATAATATATTTACAAGAAAAGATTATATATATATATATATTATAGTATAACATAATCGTATATATATTTTACCAGATAATATAATCTTATATTTATTCTGAGATAACATGATCTTATATAATATATTTATCTTATATAATATATTTATCTTATATAATAAATTTATCACTACGCCCATTGACGTTGCATGTAAAGGATGCCCTTAAAGCCATGATTATCCTCTTCACTTCGCCGCGGCACAGTCACGGCTTCAAATACATGCTTGAGTTTGCAGTTGTGCAATGCTCACCTGAGCCCGAACGTGAACAGCTATCACCCACGCTTTTGGATATAAGCAGTTGCATCACTGATCAACGACATGGAACGTTCCTACGTGAGCATGGATGAAACGTTTCCCGCTCACAGCGATAAATCGTCCCCAAGGACGTGGGCTTGCAACTGGAACTGGTATGTGTGGGGAAAGTTAAAAGTGCGCCGTCCAACCACATGCTCACACAATTCGCGTCCTGACTTATGAACGTGTATCGAACCGATCCTCGTATCTTCGCAACAGCATCAGAGTTCCCGCAAAAGATCCCTGCTCAAACTGGACCATGCTTACGATCACAGCGAGCTTTGAGAACCCCAGACCACAACACCCACCCTGGCACACGGGTGAGCGACGCAACCATTTCGCGTTGCACCTTGTCTCACCGCCGCGCCGACCGTCACAAACACACGTCACGTGTCACCACGTGTCAGTGCGGCAAATGTCACGTGCCAGCCGGCTGCCAGGCTGGGAGTCTAGCCGGCCGACTGTCGCTGGTCACGTGCGGCGCACAACACAGTAGCACAGCACAGCAGCACAACACAGCAGCTCAACACAGCATACAACACAACAGCACAACACAGCAGCACAGCACAGCACACAACACAGCAGCACAACACAGCAGCACAACACAGCAGCACAACACAGCAGCACAACACAGCAGCACAACACAGCAGCACAGAACAGCACACAGCGCAGCGCAGCATCACAACACAGCGCACAGCACAGCACAGCAGCACAATACAGCAGCACAACACAGCAGCACAACACAGCACACAACACAGCACACAGCACAGCACACAACACAACACACACCACAGCAGCACAGCACGGCAGCACAACACAGCACACAACACAGCAGCACAACACAGCACACCACACAGCACACAACACAGCAGCACAGCACAGCACACAACACAGCACACAGCACAGCACACAGCACAGCAGCGCAACACAACACACACCACAGCAGCACAGCACGGCAGCACAAAACACAGCACACAACACAGCAGCACAACACAGCACACAACACAGCAGCACAACACAGCAGCACAACACAGCACACAACACAGCAGCACAACACAGCAGCACAACACAGCAGCACAGCACAGCAGCACAACACAGCAGCACAACACAGCACACAACACAGCAGCACAACACAGCAGCACAACACAGCAGCACAACACAGCACACAACACAGCAGCACAGTACAGCAGCACAACACAGCACACAACACAGCACACAACACAGCAGCACAACACAGCACACAACACATCACACAACACAGCAGCACAACACAGCACACAACACAGCAGCACAGCACAGCAGCACAGCACAGCAGCACAACACAGCAGCATAACACAGCACACAACACAGCAACACAGCACAGCAGCACAACACAGCAGCACAACACAACACACAACGGCGGCAAATTGGGCAGTGGCGACAGCACAACACAACACACAACGGCGGAAAACTGGGCAGTGGCGACAGCACAACACAACACACAACGGCGGCAAATTGGGCAGTGGCGACAGCACAACACAACACACAACGGCGGCAAATTGGGCAGTGGCGACAGCACAACACAACACACAACGGCGGCAAACTGGGCAGTGGCGACAGCACAACACAACACTCAACGGCAGAAAACTGGGCAGTGGCGACAGCACAACACAACACACAACGGCGGTAAACTATACAGTGGCGTGTCGTCAACGACCGGCCATAGCTTCAGCACCGCCATCACCATCACCAGCATCGCCACGAGAGCAGATACTCGCCGTCGCCATATCGCTTCCGAGCCGATGTAAGACCATTTCCAAGGTCACCGGAAACCTCACCAGGTTACAGTGTTCGCCTGTTAGTCTCGCTGCAGCTGCCGTCCGTGACAAAACGGGCAGCTGGGGTCGACTGCATTCACTGTGCCATGCGTTGACAAGCGAATTGGCTGTGGTTCGCTGTGCATGAGGCTGGATAATGGAGCGTGTTGCATGGATAATGCAGGCACAAGGCCATCTTCTTGCAAAATTTGCATTTCTATCAGTTCCGCATCACGAACACATGGAATTGGGGAACCGTAACACGAAAAAGGCAGACTCGAGCTCTGACTATGCTTATTGACGTAGGCTCGCATCTTAACCAATGAATGAACAGGAGAATGGCACCACGCGGAGTTTGTATCTGTATGCTACAAAGGCAAGGAGTTACTGTTCCCCAACGTTTTCATTGTCTAACAGAACACAGTCAATAATTGTAATGTTACTTGTTGCAGGCCCCTACTTTATTTGCTTTCTAGGCCATTAGCAGTTTGTTCTTGATTACCCTATCAACCCACAATTGGTTTCAAAACAACTCCCAAAATATGATATGGCAATGTATGAATCTAGTCGCTGGTTAAACATGAGTAAGGTTCCAAAACCGTGGCAATAAGAAATGCTTCATGAAATAGGGAGGAGGAGGCGGCGAACCATTTCAGAAATTTCAACTCAACAGTAATTATCCATCTTACTTCCTCCGAAAAATGTCGGTACGGAGGTTTATTTGTGCATTACTAGATAGGATATTTGTTTTCTCTAGACTATGATTCACTTGTGTGTCCTTTTTAAGAACATTAAACATTGGAAACGGCCGATACTATACAGGAAGCATTGTACATGTTAAGGAGATTCCCCTTTTACGAGAACTTGGCGACACTAGAGCGCAAGAAACAGATTCCCAACATTTCAACATGTGACTGAAGATTACGATCATTCTAGCCAATCATCTTCATTGCAGTTTACTTCTCAGTTTACTTGTTCCACATTCCTGCATCTTTCTGTCTGCTGTTTGTCGAGCGAGGGGCCGATACTTGCTGACTCGCCCCAAACTCCTTGCAACCAATATCTACTCCTAGCCCCACATCCTCCCCACACCTTATCTCCATGCCCATCCCCGTTTATCTCACTCACTTCGACGGGCACGAGAATACCCACCGGGGTCTGTACATGTGTCTCGTCAATACACAAACTACAAATACAAGAAACAACAGCACAGCGCCGCGGCAGCTGTCACACAGCCAGCCGCCAGCTGTCGCACAGCCAGCCGCGGCAGCTGTCGCACAGCCAGCCAGGGCAGCTGTCGCACAGCCAGCCGCGGAAGCTGTCGCACAGCCAGCCCGGGCAGCTGTCGCACAGCCAGCCGCGGCAGCTGTCGCATAGCCAGCCGCGGAGTGAGCCACAGTCAGGCAGTCTCCGTGCTGTCGCGGCGCGGCCGGAGTGAGCCACAGCCAGGCAGTCTCCGTGTTGTCGCGGCGCGGCTGGAGGGAGCCACAGCCAGGCAGTCTCCGTGCTGTCGCGGCGCGGCCGGAGGGAGCCACAGCCAGGCAGTCTCCGTGCTGTCGCGGCGCGGCCGGAGGGAGCCACAGCCAGGCAGTCTCCGTGCTGTCGCGGCGCGGCCGGAGGGAGCCACAGCCAGGCAGTCTCCGTGCTGTCGCGGCGCGGCCGGAGTGAGCCACAGCCAGACAGTCTCCGTGCTGTCGCGGCGCGGCTGGAGGGAGCCACAGTCAGGCAGTCTCCGTGCTGTCGCGGCGCGGCTGGAGGGAGCCACAGCCAGGCAGTCTCCGTGCTGTCGCGGCGCGGCCGGAGGGAGCCACAGCCAGGCAGTCTCCGTGCTGTCGCGGCGCGGCTGGAGGGAGCCACAGCCAGGCAGTCTCCGTGCTGTCGCGGCGCGGCCGGAGGGAGCCACAGCCAGGCAGTCCCCGTGCTGTCGCGGCGCGGCTGGAGGGAGCCACAGCCAGGCAGTCTCCGTGCTGTCGCGGCGCAGCAGGAGGGAGCCACAGCCAGGCAGTCTCCGTGCTGTCGCGGCGCGGCCGGAGGGAGCCACAGTCAGGCAGTCTCCGTGCTGTCGCACAGCCAGCCGCGGAGGGAGCCACAGCCAGGCAGTCTCCGTGCTGTCGCGGCGCGGCCGGAGGGGGCCACAGCCAGGCAGTCCCCGTGCTGTCGCGGCGCGGCCGGAGGGAGCCACAGCCAGGCAGTCTCCGTGCTGTCGCGGCGCGGCTGGAGGGAGCCACAGTCAGACAGTCTCCGTGCTGTCGCGGCGCGGCCGGAGTGAGCCACAGCCAGGCAGTCTCCGTGCTGTCGCGGCGCGGCCGGAGGGAGCCACAGCCAGGCAGTCTCCGTGCTGTCGCGGCGCGGCCGGAGGGAGCCACAGCCAGGCAGTCTCCGTGCTGTCGCGGCGCGGCCGGAGGGGGCCACAGCCAGGCAGTCTCCGTGCTGTCGCGGCGCGGCCTGACGGGGACGGCCGGCAGCGGGGCGTGAGCGTCAGTTTCCCGCCGCACAGCGGGCTCCTCGCGGCCCTGATGAGCTGCCTTTGGTGGCCAACAGTGCGTGAACCATTAGCGGCACGGCAGTCTGGCTGCCGTGACTGCATACCCTGCCGTCCGGCGCTACACTGGGTGGCTCTGTCGGGGCCATACACAGCCGGGCTGGACTACACTGGGTGGCTCTGTCGGGGCCATACACAGCCGGGCTGGGCTACACTGGGCGGCTCTGTCGGGGCCATACACAGCCGGGCTGGACTATACTGGGCGGCTCTGTCGGGGCCATACATAGCCGGGCTGGACTACACTGGGTGGCTCTGTCGGGGCCATACACAGCCGGGCTGGACTACACTGGGCGGCTCTATCGGGGCCATACACAGCCGGGCTGGACTACACTGGGCGGCTCTGTCGGGGCCATACACAGCCGGGCTGGACTACACTGGGCGGCTCTGTCGGGGCCATACACACCCAGGCTGGACTACACTGGGCGGCTCTGTCGGGGCCATACACAGCCGGACTACACTGGGCGGCTCTGTCAAGGGACTATACACAGCCGGGCTGGACTACGCTGGGCGGCTCTGTCGGGGCCATACACAGCCGGGCTATACTGGGTGGCTCTGTCGGGGTCATATACAGCCGGGCTGGGCTACACTGGGCGGCTATGTCGGGGCCATACACAGCCGGGCTGGGCTACACTGGGCGGCTCTGTCGGGGCCATACACAGCCGGGCTGGGTCTCATACTGGGCGGCTCTGTCGGGGCCATACACAGCCGGGCTGGACTACACTGGGTGGCTCTGTCGGGGCCATATACAGCCGGGCTGGGCTACACTGGGCGGCTCTGTCGGGGCCATACACAGCCGGGCTGGACTACACTGGGTGGCTCTGTCGGGGTCATATACAGCCGGGCTGGGCTACACTGGGCGGCTCTGTCGGGGCCATACACAGCCGGGCTGGACTACACTGGGCGGCTCTGTCGGGGCCATACACAGCCGGGCTGGACTATACTGGGCGGCTCTGTCGGGGCCATACACAGCCGGGCTGGACTACACTGGGTGGCTCTGTCGGGGCCATACACAGCCGGGCTGGACTACACTGGGCGGCTCTGTCGGGGCCATACACAGCTGGACTACACTGGGCGGCTCTGTCGGGGCCATACACAGCCGGACTACACTGGGCGGCTCTGTCGGGGCCATACACACCAGGCTGGACTACACTGGGCGGCTCTGTCGGGGCCATACACAGCCGGACTACACTGGGCGGCTCTGTCGGGGCTATACACAGCCGGGCTGGACTACGCTGGGCGGCTCTGTCGGGGCCATACACAGCCGGGCTGGACTACACTGGGGGCTCTGTCGGGGCCATACACAGCCGGGCTGGACTACACTGGGCGGCTCTGTCGGGGCCATACAGAGCTGGACTACACTGGGCGGCTCTGTCGGGGCCATACACAGCTGGACTACACTGGGCGGCTCTGTCGGGGCCATACACAGCCGGGCTGGACTACACTGGGCGGCTCTGTCGGGGCCATACACAGCTGGACTACACTGGGCGGCTCTGTCGGGGCCATACACAGCCGGACTACACTGGGCGGCTCTGTCGGGACTATACACAGCCGGGCTGGACTACGCTGGGCGGCTCTGTCGGGGCCATACACAGCCGGACTATACTGGGCGGCTCTGTCGGGGCTATACACAACCGGGCTGGACTACGCTGGGAGGCTCTGTCGGGGCCATACATAGCCGGGCTGGACTACACTGGGAGGCTCTATCGGGGCCATGCACACCCAGGCTGGACTACACTGGGCGGCTCTGTCGGGGCCATACACAGCCGGACTATACTGGGCGGCTCTGTCGGGGCTATACACAACCGGGCTGGACTACACTGGGAGGCTCTGTCGGGGCCATGCACAGCCGGGCTGGACTATACTGGGCGGCTCTTTCAGGGCCATACACACCCAGGCTGGACTACACGCTGAATAAACGATGTTTTTGTCGCGCAATGAACACATAACACGGAACGCAGCAAACTCCATGGTAATTAATGTGTAACGTAGGTATTTTTCGAGTAGCCCAATTGTGTATAATATTTTTTCCAAGATGCACCTGCCGTGCTTCTGGTCGAGGTTCTCGTTTCACTTGCGACAGGTGGTCCCTGGCTGCGACAGCACCACATCGGCATCTGAAGACACAGGCCGAGTGCCGAGAAAGGGGTGGCTGCCGTATGCCGCGGTGAGTCATCCACCCACGACGCATGAGTCTCCGCGTCACGTAATGACGTACGTCGACATAGCGGTGGTGAAAGTCGCGGCCGCTAAATAATTCTCCCCGCTCCCCATCCGGCCGACAGCCGGGAAACTGTGTACCACGCGACCCCGAGCGGCGACGAGCACGCCGTCCACCAGAGCGAGCTGCCAACGCTCGCCAATGCAACGGCGGACGCCATCACTTGTGAATAGTGACTGTTTTCCCGCCGGGTCACCAAAAGGTCTGCAGGTGCCGTCACCGGCGAATACAACGAATGGCACCGGTGACGTAACAGTCATTGCTATGAGGCAACACAGAGTACGCTCTGATTGCACCAACAAAGTAGTACGTAATAGAATATGTTGTATTTTCCGGATTTGCATTGCGCAGTGGCAGTATGTCGGCTCAATGAATGGATGGAATCTAGAAAGGCTACAACAGCAAAATGATACGCCAGAATATATGCGTAGAGATGTAGACATGTCAGACATACACTTGCAACGTCACGAGAGAGTTAAATAAATACCAACAATTGCAAGTACTTGAAACATTACTGTCTTAATCCCATCCAACAAAAATAATGAAATATAATGCGAAATCACAAAGGCAATCAATTGCAATTCACTTGCAATTCAATTGCACCCCTGAGATATACAACACAAAAGACATTACAATATGAATGAATTACACAGATATAAAAAATTAGTGTAATTCCTCTGACACACTGTGGGCTTAGAGTTCCGCAAGTTGCTGCACTTCACTTGCAACAAATCTGTGCGAGACGTTGGTGATGTTAGCATAACTCCGGCAATCAAAGCGTCGCACGCCCCAATGATGGCCCGAACTGCAACCTGCTCCTCACCGCCACCATACAACACGAACTGCACCGCACCACACAAATGGTAGTCAACATCAAAATCAGCGAATCACACTGATGGTCGACTGCTCCGAGCAGTGCATCACAACACAGTTAGGTGAAGTGTGGATGTCGTGATGACTCAACCGGCACCCACGTATGACCATCGCTCGAGGAAGAGGAACCGCATGTCCATCATCATGTCTATCGCATAGTCACCAAGACGCATCCGACTGCTGGGTCGCCACTCACTCGGGTATTCGCATCGTGGTATTCGCATCCGAATACCACGTCGCCAATCACTCGGGCTGATCGATCGCCGAGTTCAGGGACGCATTGCCCACGTCGGCGTCATTCGGCCGCTTTGACGCCGCCGAGCTCGGTAATCCTGCTCGTCGCGGCACTGTCGACTCCCCCGGCTCGCGCAATCACCGCGCCATCGCATCCACGGCCCGCCTGAGCGAGTCGAGCTCGGCGCCGCGGTACAGCCGCTTGACGCCGCGCGGCAGCGCGCGGTACGAGGTCAGGTCGAGCTCCTGCAGACGCGGGCAGCCGGCCAGCAGGCGGCGCACGGCCGCCACCGAGCCGACGGCGCCGCATAGCTGCAGCTTGCGCAGCGGCGGCGGCGGCGGCGGCGGCGGCGGCGGCGGTGGCGGCGTCAGAGGCGGCGGCGGAGGCGGAGCGTCGTCGGCCTCCGAGCCGGCCAGAGCCAGGGCAGCCGCGTCCACGACCGCCTGACAGCCGCACCAGCTCAGGTCCAGCTGCAGCAGCGAGTGGCGCCAGCGGGCCAGCGGCGCCGCCAGCAGCCGGCTGTCGCCGGCGGCCGAGCCGGAGACGAACAGATGCTGCAGGTCGGTGGCCGGCACGGCCGCCACGCCCGCGGCCGTCACGCGCGAGCAGCCGCGCACGTCCAGCAGCCGCAGCCGGGTCGAGCCGTGCAGCAGCTTCTCCAACTCGACGTCGTCGATGCCCCAGCCAATGTTGCGCGGGCCGGCTACGCTTAGTTCCTCCAGCACGGGAAAGCTCTGTGTTGCCATCTGTTGGCACTGCGGGCAAATTGTGTTTGACTGCAAACGGAGATTTTGTCTTAAAGCCTTTTTCGGCAAGCTTTTAAACGTTGCGGCCGGAAATATAAGACCTCCCCAAACCCCAATTTTGGGCTTGCGGTCGCCAAATTTAAAAAATTAAAAAAATTTTGGGGCCAATTTTGGGCCCGTTTTTTCCTCCCCCGGTCTAATAATATTGTGTGGGGCCCCTTTTTTCTCTTTTTTTTTGTACTTGTTAGAATTTTATTGTTGGGGGTTACTCCTCTTAATTAATAATTATTAAAAATCTTTAGAAATTATTTCTACCAATGAAATGAATGTTCAGCTGCTCCTTGCCTTCTTTCAAATTTTAAAAAGGTTTTGAAAAAATGGTTAAATAATAATTTTGGGGGATGGTTAACGAATGATATATCCCCGTTTAATAAATACATGTAGTTTTCGCGACAGGGACCTGGGACATGGGCCCCCAGAAAAAAAAAAATGAGAGTTACCCCGGCCCCCAAGGTTTTCAATTCAAGAATTTAAAATTCAGGCATCATAGCGTCGCCAATTTTTCCCCCATTTGTTTAGGGCGCAAAAATAAGGAACAGGAGACACAAAAACCCCAAACCTCCAAATTGAGAGGAGAAAAAAAACCCCAGACCACTCGTCCCCCATCAATCCATGTTAAACAAATCAAGGTGTAAGACAGTAAAGCTACAACAGGTCTTCAGGCAAAGAGTTGTTGCAAAGTGGAATAGACTGCCTGCTGGTGCTGTGGGGGTCCCTCATTAACTGCATTTAAAAGTCTGGTGGACAAAGGATACATGGCTGTGTGAGATGTTGGTTGATGATTTCTTGGGAATTTGTGATGTGATGTTGGTTGGGGTGATTAGTGTCGTTTTGTTCATGATTCTGGTATCGTCACACTACAGACTGAACCTAGATGGATCATTGTGGCTCTTATAAAATCTGAATGTTTTATGACTTTATAACTGAAGGGGCTTGGGTTTAGGTGATGTAGCAAAGCATTATGGAAAAGAGAGAACAAGGTAACATAACCTAGCCTAGAGGTTGGGAGCTGCTAGAAATTGCAAAATGCTAGAGGAAAAATATTATACAAAATTGAAAATTTTCCCACTACCTTTGTCTAAAAATACAAATTAAAAATCATAACCAAACCTAGCCTAATATGATTTGGAAGAAATTAAATAATTTGTATTGTGAAAAATGTCACCAAAAATGTGGAAATCTTCCAACCTTAAAAGAAAGGTTTAGCCTAACCTAACAAAACCTAAACACTTTGTTTGCTTCATGGTGGTAAGATATGTGTAAAACTTGCAATGTGGATACCTTAAGGTGCAATAATACTAATGACTGGAAGGGATCTACTCAGAAACCAGAGTGTCACTCTGCATGCACTATTTCAGAATACCTGTGTGCACCCTCTGCTCAGCAGGTTTTTTTCCAGCTGAATTCAGAACATTGTTATTGAAATTATTGACAATCTTTCTCCTGTGGAGTGCCACCCTATATCACCCTCACACTTCAGCACAATGGGCATGCTGTGATGGTTGCCTGTATTATATGCCTGATGGAATACCTTATCATTATCACAAAAGGAGTCAACAGCTTCTGATTAAAGCTTAAACATTGAAACACTGAAGTTTAAACAGTGCATATCTTGCTCATAATTAGTTTCTGAAGAAACAGTAGGTGCTGATGCTAGGAAAGCTTCAGCAAGTCAAGTCTATGCCATTTTCTCATTTGTGATCATGGGCTTCTATAGAAAAACCAGATAATTACCCTACTTGTCTTCAAGAAAACTACTCTTGATCTACATTTCTTAATATTTCCTTTTAATTGCACTTCGTTTTTTATATCCATAGTATTGGGGTACCAGGTGTCCCTTTTCCTCCATGGGTTGGCTCACATTCTTTCGTACTACCTGGTGCACTTGATGCACCTCTGGTTGTATGCTAGATGAGAGCCTTGTACTTCTGGCTTTGGAAAGGACAATAATAGTTTGCAGGTGCCATATTTCCAGAAATGAAATCATGAGCCAATGGTACCATTTCCACATTCCCACAATTTTCAGGCCAGATCCACATCCTTTGTGTCAAAAGCTAACATAAATGCATAGGCCATACAATAATTTGCAAATGAGTGAAGATCTGGCGATGGAAAGTAAAAATGAGCACCCTTGTGACCTTGTCAGACAGTTACCGCCGATGTCACGTGAGCTAACATGCCGGGAATAAACGTAAAACAAGACAGCACTGCGCGATTTACTACTCAGCAAAATGCTGTCTGTGAGCCAAAACGATTACCCTGACTCATGCTAGGCAGCGAACGACCTTTGTCGTTAAATGGGCAACACCGACCGTACACAGGGATTGTCACGGCTGTACTGACGTTTTGTTGAGACGGTGCGCCGGACACTCGGATGTCGGTGTTGGTCCAGCGAAGCACACGCATCCCGGGACAGCCGACCTGCAGTCGCTCGATGGGCAGTCTCGTCGGAGCGATGCCGCCAATATTGGACAGGTCCAGTACCTCCAGCGACGGGCAGCAATCCTGAAAACAAACATCACAAATGGTGAAAATGTTCCAGAAAAAACAGAAATGTGGATGGATATTATTTGTTTCCAGAACACATGGATATGTGTGTTCTCCACACCAGCGATGAAATCGAGTCATGAAGCGACTGCCAGAAACAAAATCAAGTGCATAATCTGAAGCCTACAAGTGTACCGAAACTACACCGCTGGGCGGGAGAAGTCTGTGCTCACTGCTCACGTGCTGGCAAAATCGCGTATGATCTATCGCTACACCCTACACATTTGCACCGCTTACTGACAATTCGTAGCCGTCTATCCCCCTTTGGAGTTGACGACTCACGCGATTGCGACCGCTGTCGTGGATAGATCTAGACATACTATCGCATTTACCTTGACATTGCCCACGCTTCAATTAACTAAGCCTTCAATGACGTTGGGTGGACCAATTCATTTGTTTAAAAACAATAATTCGTGTCATACCTAACATAAATCAAAATAAGTGTGGAACGCTTCAATGCTTGTGATACCAAACCCTCAGTCAGGTGCATTGTATTGGGGAAAAAAAAGTGACGTTTGCATTATTTTTTAACAGGTTCTACATCGTGAATACAGGTTCGTATGCGTAAGAAAATACGCAATAGTCTACACGTACGCAGCAGCAATAAACAGCATTAATGGCTGCAACTGATATGCCTGCAAACATAATGGAAACCATCGAGATTCAGAATTCAAGAGCCCTCTGCTCGAGGGCTGCAGTTCGTACCGCAGCCAAAGGGCAGCAGTTTGGAGAGGCCTGTCGCAGCCATTGTGACCTGCACCACCTGCAGAACCTATGACTTGTGGACCGTATGGAAGGTGTAGGAGGCAGGGAATGTCCAAAGATGTCTACGAAGGTGTGCTGTTCTTGCACAGTTATTATATCGGAATATGTGAACAGTATTTAAAACATATGACCAGTAGCACAGCCTAGCGTTGATGAACGTTGAGGAATTTACTGATTTTGGTGGAAGATGTGACCTAGCTTCACATAATATTCTTCTGATCTCAATAATCTTCAGTACCATAAATAGTGTTTGTCCTCCACCCTCCCTGCTTTTGTACTCAAAACATCAATCAAACCGCAAATATCACAGAAGGTGGAAGTTGCACACTGAAAAATTGTGTTACCATCATTGATTTTAATGTCACCAAATTTAGAATATACAGTCACAATTTCGTCTTAAACTCCTGTGGTCCACTTCATTCGAGCCTAATAAGCTTGTTCCCAACTTATCAACAATGATTTTCAACTTGGAAGCCCATGCCCAAAATGTTTTTTTTGGGGGGACATTATGGCAGACTTCATGTGTCCTGTTGAGGATGTAATTTATTGTGCACAATGCTGGCCATTTGGGCGACTGTATGTCCTGTTAGCCAGTGGTGCACATGCTATTGTGCACAACGCTGTTGTGAACGCTGTTCTGGACGCTTTACGATGTTCGCTCGCACCGTGCGTGTACATAAATCAGCAAACATACTTGTGGAAGCAACATACTAAGAGGTTCTTCAGCGATGAACTTGTGGCACAGGAGTGGTAACAGTGTATGTCATGACAGGAACTTGGTGTCAGTTAGCTACTCTGAGGGCTCATTTAGTAATGAAACGAGGAAATCAGTTTGACTGGCATCGCTACAAAAACTGAACAAAATGTGAAACATTATATACATGTACTATATTAGCATCAGGCCCGGAAATACAGTTATGAGAGATGGCACCACCGTCCAGCTCGTCGCTTTTTGTCACAGTCTCAGAAGGTACGATGACCGACTGTACGATGATCCGACCCAATAGAGATCCATTGAAGTCAATCAGTATCTATTTCTTAGCTTGGCTGACCCAATAGAGATCCATTGAAGTCAATCTGTATCTATTTCTTAGCTTGGCTGACCAAATATAGATCCATTGAAGTCAATCCGTATATATTTCTTAGCTTGGCTGACCAAATATAGATCCATTGAAGTCAATCCGTATGTATTTTCAGCTTGGCTATTTACAGGTATAGCGCCCCGTATTCCATCCGAAGTCGTTGAAAATCAAAACGTATTCCCTTCCTCAATCAGTTGGAAAAGTTCCATTGTATTATAGTAAGATCGTTGTTAACATAGCAGCTGTAAAACAGTACGCGGAGCGTACAAATTTAAACACGTGTCTATATACACGACACTTGGCTACAAATACATCGGCCTTACATATAAATATATCAAGTCCACTTTTTCAAGCCTCTGCCGAATTTATCAAGCACCAAGTCTTTTGCAGATCTACTTCCCTGATCAAGTTATATCTGCAGGAAGAAATCAGATATGTCGGTAGCATATACTATAGTCATGCAACAGCTATGCTGAAGCATCGAACATGAAATATTATGGCGGAATGGAGACATTATTCACAGAAATTAACTAAACCTTACCCAAGCAGCATTCATATTTTGGCAGGAAGATAATTTTGGGAGGCTTCAAAGGTGAAGGTTAGGCGAATAAGACTTTTCAGAAGCGTCATTGTATATGGTGCGATTTTGGTTGGTCTGGAGAAGGCATATCCTTGAACTGTTGTTGGGTCAGAAAAAAAACTCACTTTACGTCGTCTTAAACTAGGTATAGTGATTGACATGGTCAAAACTGCCTTCAGGTTGCCTTTTGATGGCACTTATTCGGGAACGTATGTGGTAACACCATCCAAGTGGGGCAGGCTCTGTAGTACAGTGGGGCAGGCTCTGTCATACAGTGGGACAGTCTCCGCTGTACAGTGGGGCAGGCTCTGTCATACATTGGGACAGGCTCTGTCATACAGTGGGGCAGGCTCTGTCATACAGTGGGACAGTCTCCGCTGTACAGTGGGGCGGCCTCTTCCTACGGTTAAACAGGCTCTGTTGTCCAGTGGGGCAGGCACTGTCATTTCCAACTATCAAAAGCATTTACAATCAGCACGGGTGGAGACTATGGGTGACAGTGGGTGGGTTGTGGTGAACTCGACTCATGCTGCGCACTGGATGGTTGGTTGGTTGGTTATTTGAGCTTTAGGGCGCATCGACCAGGTTTGGTCATTTAGCGCCCATTCTGCGCACCGGAGATGACACCGCGCATTCCATCTGAGCCGAACGCGAGGCCAGCAGCCACCCTGACCCGTCCCCGCTCACCGCCAGCGCGCTGACGACGTCGGCCAGCCGGCGGATGGCGTTGTGCGCCAGCGTCAGCGAGGTGAGCCGCGCGCCCATGGCGGCCACCAGGTCGTGCAGGCCCCGGGCCGACACGACCGGCTTGGTGCAGACGGGCGACACGGCCGACAGGTCGAGCCCGGTCAGTCGCGGCGCCTCGGCCGCCACCTGCACACGACCGGCGCACGGCCACGGCCGGGTCAGTGTCACACCGGCCACGGCGCCGTACCGCAGACGTCGTGCCGACAACACACTCACTCATACACACACTCGCACACACACATACACACTCATACACACTCATACACACACTCATACACACTCACACACACTCATACACACTCATACACACTCATACACACACACTCATACACACACTCATACACACTACACACACACTCATACACACACTCATACACACTCATACACACACACATACACACTCATACACACTCATACACACACTCAACACACACTCATATACACACTCATACACACACTCTACACACACTCACGCACATACACATGGGTGGCACTTGCACATTACTTGCAGGCACTTGCATATGGCTCGTGAATAGGACCCGACGATAGCGGCGGACAATTCATACGATTTGCATAGCGCACCGCTGCAAGTGCGTTACACCTACCGATACTTCGTATTAAATGCAAGGAGTATTCACAGGCATATGGACGGGCGGGAAGGGCCGCGCAGAAGTGGCCGTCGCTCGCCGGCGGACACCTGAGCCTCCGCCGACCGGCCGGCCACGGCCATAAATACATCGTCAAATATGGTGCAATGTGTGGCTTCCTGAACATCCTGAATAATACATAATAATCCGGTCGATTCCTGTACGAATCGGCAGCCTTTCCAAATAAGTATGGACCTCATGTTTTTATATGCGTCGGTGCCTCGTTTCTAACGGCATCTCGTTTACAAATATCTTGCTCACACTCACCATTCCCGAATGCAATACGCGGACATATTGCAACACGATTCCAGGTAAATACAATACCAGTCCGTCATATGGATATTTGTATCGTTATCGTTAATGACTATTGTTACATTTGGTTGATGTCAATAGAAACGAAAAAGGTAAAATTATAGGCCACAAAATTAAACTTGAAGGACTTAAGATATTCAAACGATACCATTTTCCGGATGAATCTCAGATCTTGCTTGTTCATCTCAGGTCTC
Source organism: Imbricaverruca yamaguchii (assembly GCA_034440575.1). NCBI lineage: Eukaryota > Metazoa > Arthropoda > Thecostraca > Neoverrucidae > Imbricaverruca > Imbricaverruca yamaguchii. The sequence continues at coordinate 1,048,710 of JAOTOL010001451.1, forward strand.
AGACCTCCCACCTAACGAAATGCCATTATTTCAGCACTGGTCGGGCAGTACCGACGGCGGACACCACACCGCGGCGCTGAGCCTCGGCTGGCCGGGCACCGCACCTGCAGCAGTAGCTCGGGCGTCACGTGTCGACAGTTGGCCAGGCTGAGGGTGCGCAGCTCGGGACAGCCGGCGCACACGGCCGCCAGCGCCCGCCGACTGACCGCCTGGCTCCAGCCGGCTGCGCCACAAACAGACGCCGCGTCACGTCAGTGGGGGACACTTCATCTGAGACATGGCCACGTCAGTGAGGAACACTTCACCTGAGACATGGCCACGTCAGTGGGGGACACTTCATCTGAGACATGGCCACGTCAGTGAGGAACACTTCACATGAGACATGGCCACGTCAGTGAGGAACACTTCACCTGAGACATGACCATAGTCAGTGAGGAACACTTCACCTGAGACATGGCCACGTCAGTGAGGAACACTTCACCTGAGACATGGTCACGTCAGTGAGGAACACTTCACCTGAGACATGACCCTAGTCAGTGAGGAATACTTCACCTGAGACATGACCACGTCAGTGAGGAACACTTCACCTGAGACATGGCCACGTCAGTGAAGAACACTTCACCTGAGACATGGCCACGTTAGTGAGGAACACTTCACCTGAGACATGACCATAGTCAGTGAGGAACACTTCACCTGAGACATGGCCACGTCAGTGAAGAACACTTCACCTGAGACATGGCCACGTCAGTGAGGAACACTTCACCTGAGACATGACCCTAGTCAGTGAAGAACACTTCACCTGAGACATGGCCATAGTCAGTGAGGAACACTTCACCTGAGACATGGCCACGTCAGTGGGGGACACTTCACCTGAGACATGACCATAGTCAGTGAGGAACACTTCACCTGAGACATGACCCTAGTCAGTGAGGAACACTTCACCTGAGACATGGCCACGTCAGTGAAGAACACTTCACCTGAGACATGGCCACGTCAGTGAGGAACACTTCACCTGAGACATGACCATGTCAGTGAGGAACACTTCACCTGAGACATGGCCACGTCAGTGAGGAACACTTCACCTGAGACATGATCACGTCAGTGAGGAACACTTCACCTGAGACATGGCTACGTCAGTGAAGAACACTTCACCTGAGACATGGCCACGTCAGTGAGGAACACTTCACCTGAGACATGGCCACGCCAGTGGGGGACACTTCACATGAGACATGACCCTAGTCAGTGAGGAACACTTCACCTGAGACATGATCACGCCAGTGAGGAACACTTCAACTGAGACATGACCCTAGTCAGTGAAGAACACTTCACCTGAGACATGGCCACGTCAGTGAAGAACACTTCACCTGAGACATGGCCACGTCAGTGGGGGACACTTCACCTGAGACATGGCCACGTCAGTGAGGGACACTTCACCTGAGACATGGCCACGTCAGTGAGGAACACTTCACCTGAGACATGACCATAGTCAGTGAAGAACACTTCACCTGAGACATGATCACGTCAGTGAGGAACACTTCACCTGAGACATGGCCACGTCAGTGAGGAACACTTCACCTGAGACATGACCATAGTCAGTGAGGAACACTTCACATGAGACATGACCATAGTCAGTGAGGAATGTCCACATCAGTGAGGAACACTATTCATTTGAGACATGACCCCATGGTCAGTGAGGAACATCATTCGTCTAGGACATGGGCATAGTCAGTGAAGACCACCAACCACTTGTTAGTTATTTGGGCTTGGGGTGCTTCGACCAGAATACACCAATCACCTGAGACACGTACATAGTCAGTGAGGAATTGCCATGTCAATGAGGCACACCATTCACCTCAGACATGGTCCCGGCAGCACATAGATCGGAGCGGCGCCTGGTGGTGGTGGATTTGTTTTAGAGAGCATAAAATGCGTTGGTCATTTTGCGCTCACGGAGCAGCGCTTGGTGGTAGTTAATGTGTTTTATGGTGTGTTGAATGTGTCAGGCATTTTGCGCTCACGGAGCGGTCCCTAGCACAAGATCAACCAAAACAGCAGTGGCAGTGCTTATTTGTTGAGGTGTGACCACACCAAGACCCTGGTATGTCTAGCTTCCCAAATGTTCCCATGCTTAAAGGCGCATGCCATATGCACTAAATGACATCAGCAAAACTGGCGGCTCTAATAAGATTAGGGGGTCTGAAATCCTCCAGCAGGTTGCAGAAATCCTCGAACATATCTCGTAGAATGAGCACTGTCAGGACAGCAGCTACGGGTTGGCTTCTGGGAATCAGAAAACAGCGAAGCACAGGCACAACAGTGCAGAGCAGTTCTGTTCGCCATGCGACTCACCCAAGCTGAGATCACGAACGTGCTGGAGGCGGTGCGCCACCAGCCAGTTCAGCTTCTTCTCCGTGCGGAATCGCTTCCGGGTTCTGACCAGGTCGACGACGCGCCACAGGCGCGCCGACAGCGCCACGTCGCGCCACAGTCGGCACACCAGCGCCAGCTGCATCATGCACGGCACGGCGCCGTCGTCGGCCGCCACCAGCTCGAACACCAGCTGCAGCACCTCGGGAGGCACGCGGCGGCCCCACGCGCCCTGCAGCTCGTCCGTCGGTGACGTCACACGCTGACAGCCGGCTGCCGACGTGGCGCCGCCGGAGGCCGCCTTCTCAACAACGCCAGCTGGGGGGTCTGACGGCAACCAGTCGCCATCGGGCTCTGCTGTGTGTGTGCGCTTCGCCGACGACGTCCGCTTCCGTTTCGATGTGGCTTTTTTAGAGCTGTCTTTCTTGTTGGTTTGCTTTTTCACTTGTTGCATCGTTTTGACCTGGGGAGATGGCAGACTCCCTTGAGATGCCTTCATTGACCAGGCATCATCTTGTGAGAAAGCAATACTATCCTCATCTTCAGCACAGTGCTTGACACTGAATTCTGATGATGTTGCCATTTGCCTAGTCATAAGGGTGTCAAAAACTGCTCCATCACATACATCTGGTTGTGAACTTAGCATCAAGGTGTTTCTGAATTCCACCTGCAAGAGAAATAGAACAATGATGAAACAAGCAAACAAAGAACATGAAACCTAAATAGCATCTGCATGATAGGTATAATAATTACAGTGTTTACATGATGGCTAGTTGAAGCACATAGTCAAAGATATTTGTTTAGGAAAACCTGTTACACCACAAACAACAACATGAGAGGAATATTTGCATCCTTGCAGGAAGGGCAAATTGCACATACCACTCTTTTTTTTACCCTTTTTAATTCTTTTTTTTAAATAAATTTAATCCAAGTTGTTGTTGGGGTGGCTTGAGGAGCCAGGGTTCTATTGCTAAGCAGAGCTTGTTGTGTGAACCCTGGCCCCACCACCCAATTCATGAACTCCAGTTCAACTGCAGAATTTAGACCGAAAGTTTAACTTGCCGCCAATGCACTGACACGGCCTCCCGGTAGCTCGTCCCCGGCCTTATTGGGCCAGCTGCCAACTGACACTCCCAGCCAGGGGCTAAATGTGAGCGCACGCGAAGCGACTCGAACCCTGTGTTGCCAGTACAGGGGAGACCAGTGCAGGCCAGCGCTCTGACCAACTGAGCTACCGGGCAGCTTTGAATACCATCTGGTGATCATAGGGTGACATTTGCCAAGTTTATTGGGTGACTTCCACTCACTAAATACACAATCACGACTAATGGCACCACCCACACTGCCTCACTGGTGGGCCATGGGATTGGGAAATATTCGGAGTTGCAAGTGTTGAACCTGAGACCTCGGTATTCAAAGCTCAGCACCTTAACTACTTGGTCATCCCCACCAACATAAGGTGACATTAAGGACAATGAATGAGCAATGGCATGAGGTTGGCCATGGCATGAGGTTGCCATTCAGTGCCTGCACAGATGCAGGCACTGGATGGGGATGGTAATAGGTTGAATACGGGTGAACCTACCAAGATTGGATTATCTTAGTAGTTGTGGAGACATAATGGTACTATGTCTAGTTTCAGCTTAAGTCAGGTATTTTACAATACAGGTTTTAGCACAGCCCAATTACAAAAGCAGTGTTTGCTCTCCTTGCAAAGTTAGCATAATCACTCTGAAAACAAAACTAAGCAAGCTGAAGTTTGTCTATCACTATGCTGAGAAAAACAACAACAAAAGCAAAAGCAAAAACAATTACTGGCAGACCTTGGAATAATTTGAGCACATTTCTGGGAATGAGTTTTGTTTGAGTTTTAAACTTGAATGAAACTTCCTCAAAAAGTAAGTTGAATAATTATGTAAGACACTAGAGTGCAACCAGTATCTTACATACAATCAGGGAAATCAGGTTGATGTAGCATATCTTGACTTTAGTAAGGCCTTTGACAAGGTACCCCATAAACAGTTGATACAGCTTCAGTCCCATGGTATTGCAGGTAGCATCTTAAAATGGATAGAGTTGTGGCTTTCAGATAGACAGCAAAGAGTGATGCTAAATGGTACAAAGTCATCATGGCAAAATGTTCTTAGTGGAGTCCCCCAGGGGTCAGTACTAGGGCCATTACTGTTCATTATATTTGTAAATAACATTGAAAGTGGCCTAAGCAGTAAAGTTGTGAAATTTGCAGATGATTTGAAGGTCTTTAGGGCAATAACAGGTCAGGATGAGCATATCTCGCTGCAAAAAGACTTAGACGAACTTGTGAAGTGGTCCGAAGAATGGCAAATGAAATTTAACTTTGATAAGTGCAAAATCATGCATGTAGGTAAGCAGCATATGAAGGCTCCATACTTGATGGGTGGCCAAGTGCTATCAGTGACTCAACAGGAGAAGGATTTAGGTGTTATTCTAAACACAAAATTGGGGGCATCAGAACAGACCAAGGAAGCCAGGAAGAAGGCACTGAGAATGCTCGGGGCAATAAATAGGAATGTATCATACAGAAGTGAGGAAGTGATCAGGAAGCTTTACTGTGCATATGTCAGGCCACATTTGGAATACTGCATCCAAGCTTGGTCTCCTAGCTATGAAAAAGATTGTTGGCTTTTAGAGAGAGTACAAAAGAGGGCTACAAAAATGGTTAATGGCATAAGCAACCTGCCATATGAGGAAAGATTGAAGAAATTGAATATGTTTTCACTTAGATATAGAAGGCTGAGAGGAGATCTCATTGAGGTCTTTAAATTTGTCAATGGTCTGGAGAGGGGATACCTTGGGGAAATGTTTGAATTTAACAGAAATGATGCAATTAGAGGTCATAAATTCAAAATTAAAATTAACCACAGCAGAACAAGGTTAAGGCAAACTTTCTTCACCAACAGGGTAGTGGAACACTGGAACCAGCTGCCAGAAAACATTGTCAGTAGCAGCACATTGAACATCTTTAAAAACAGCATAGACAATCATTATAAGAATAGAGGGCTTGCTTTTCAGTATTACAGGGAGGGCTGATTGGCAGATTTGGTGGGCAACTGGTTCAGTGTACAGAGTGCAACCAAGAAGGGCCCTTGTGGCTCAGAGTTGCACTAATCTTTTATGTCTTTATGTCTTTATGTCAGTATACAGAAAAGCTAAGATTGCATTGATATGCATGGCTGCATGTGGTTTGTCTCATTTATCTTTACTGCTCAATTAAGAACTGAGAAAACTCCATACGAATGGATAAATCATAAAAGTATAATGACCTAAAGTAACCTGATAGACTAAGATAATGCAGCAGAACATATAAAATATATCATAGCATAATATGTAACCTGACCTAATGTAACCAGAAAACCAGAATCATTTCAAACTTTTTGGCTTTAACACCATCAAATCTTGTAAAGTTAGTCAGTCATTAGGGCTTTAGGGTGCAATGACATCAAATCTTGGGAATATTGCTCGCACTGTCACTAACAGTAACAGCATCACAAGGAACTTCTGTTCTTCACCGAAGGCTACAGATTTGTGGCTGCAAATATTTATCGTCAGGAAGGAATATGAAACTAAGCCAGAAACATCAAGTGTTTTATGGCAAAGAGCATTGCATCAAGTGCATGGAGTGTTGAGCTTCTCCTTTATCACATATACGACACGCCAGGTATGGATGATTACATGCAATTGGCTATATATGTGCAGCGAAGACTACGATCACGCATTTCACTCCCAGCTGAAAAGTAATCATTTGCAGCAAGGCCCTTTACGTAATTTGCAGAGAAAAAGAGTCACACAGGCCCCTGTCAATGGATATTGGCAGCCGGTGACGTCATCTGGGCGATGATTTGGGTTCGACAGGTTATAACGACGGCAAGAACTGGTACTTTTCTGCGTACGTTCGTGACTAGCAAGTATATGTGATAGGTATAAATTATACGTCATCTGAAAGCTTGTTTCATGGTATTTCAATAGTCACGGTAGGCTTTTACATCAACGCGTTAGTTATTGTGTAAAATGGTGCTATTTAGACCCATGTCAGCTCGTCTTCACCAGGCGGAAGGGGCAGAGGTCGAAGGTTGTCCTGGATTCCGTGGAACAGAGATCGTTAAGTGGTGCCTGTGTGTGTGTGCTCATGTGTGTGTGCGTGTTCGTATGTGTGTGTGTGTGTGTGTACGTGTGGGTTTGGGGGCTATCTGATTACTGACAATTCTCGTAAACCGTATCAAATAGCATTTGTAGCACACATCTCACCTTTTTAAAGCCAATCCAAAACTTCATCATAGCATGCAAAGGTGGCAACTTAACACGATGCTTTCTTTTTTCCTAGACCAGCTTTTCCAGGATTGTCTGAGACATTGGTGCTTTATCCTCGTGGAATTCATCACGACTACCGTCGTCACCATCCACATTCGCAGACAACTCGTTGAAGAATTTCAGTTTATTTGCTACTGTTATAAAGCTCGAATGCAATGCAACCGACAGAATTAGAAAAAGATCATCTGAGAGCCACGATAATACCTGATGCCTTAGAAGCAAGGGAATCAACAGTAGGCGCCAAATTAGGACGGAATCATGAGTACACTCCACCTGCCAGTTTGGTAGTATTCTCAATTTCGAAAAGTTCACCATTTCAAGCGCAATTTCTCCGATGTGTTCGCCGAATTATTCTGGAGCGTGAACAGAATATATTAGCAAATATTCGAAGTCGGTCAGATGTAGTCGAGATGTAGTGCCCTTTAAATGCAGGGGTGTGAAATAGCATACAAGATAGATGGAATAGTACGTTTTTTGAAATATTATAAGTAAAGGGGAAATGGCAAAACATCGCAACAAAGTAATGAGAAAAAAAATAGTGCACACATAGTGTCCTTCAGTATGCCATAAATTAGACCCTGTTAATCACACCCTATATCTATGGCTTCCCTCGCATGCCATACAGGGACAAGTTTGAACCTCGACAGCTGGCTTTACAAGAGGAACCAAGCTCCATCATCATTACAAGCTCCATCCCAGCGACAAGAACACGATACGTGACACGCCCGATTCACTGGCCCGAAAATCCAGCCGGCCTCTCGGCGGGCCAGCCAGGCCCGGCAGCAGCGGGAGCATGGTTGGTGGTTCGGGGGAAAAAGCGCAACACCAGCTGCAGAACATTCCAGACAGTCAATGGCTTCGGAACCGTCAGTTTTCAGGTGGGGTCCAACTACGCCTCAAGAACGACTTTTGAGCTAGAGTTGCAAGACCGTGACTGTTTTCCGTTCGCGGCCATGTGTCATCCTCATCTTCATTTAGCGGTAACAAAAAGTTGCATTTCGAATATGTTGGTTCTTGAGCCCAACATTTTTGTTCAACAAATGTTTTTGTTTTATGGTCAACATTTTCTATTCAGCAGCCTTTGCTTGTCGTGTTCCTATGTTCCTATCTAACCCAGACTCAAGAGCCAATCCCTTTAGTTCTCCGTCGTAGGGGCAAAACAACCTTTTCCGCGGTTATAAATTCAAAGATTATTAAGCGGGTCTCCTGCATTTAGACCTTATGACGCTACATCCTACATCCTCGACAGGCAGCTAAGAATAGTGTTCTCTTCTCTCTCTCTCTCTGAGTGTTGGAGCACGGAATCGTGATCCGAGCCAGCGTGGTTCACTGGCGACCGGCGCGCGGGTCGGCCGCTCTCGAAGGTGATTCTGTTCTACAAAACCACATTGTCCAACATTCATAACCTACAAAATTACCCAAATTGACCGCACCTAACCCTATCTACACCAGAAGTCCCAGCATGTGCGGCTTCTTTGCTTGTTCATCAATGACAGCGTCAGTGCTGGGAACGTGCCTCCGACGCAAGGCCATATGGGTCAGCCCACCCAGACGCTCCTGCCCCATGGTGAAGTGCAGGTACGAGAGGCTTTCATCCTGGTTTCCGCGAGAGCCTCGTGACACGATGTGGGTCGTTCCTCCTTATCTTCTGCTGTCCACTTTTCCACTGCTGCTGTGCATCCATCTCTCGATCTCACAGTTAAGTTCCCCTACGGTGCCTGGCAGGTCCTCCTGATAGAAATCCACAGCTTCATATATTTCTTCTCGTGCTTCGGGGCACACGTAGCACGGAGCCAGTGCTTGTAGCTTTGCAGCTTCTGTGGGGCTGGAACCGATCATCTATCTCACGGATCAGACTATCAAGGTATGGAATGTACAGACTGATCCGATAGTATGATTCTGGGTCTGTCACATCGGGCGGGTTGCTCCTGTTCCTCTGGCGTCCCGTGATGCGAGGCATTTCTGCAGGTTTGTCCAGTACCTCTTCGGAATCCGTTAACACCTTTCTGAAGTCTGCATCCACGCCATCCCGCAGGCTCTTAAGTACATCCAGAAGAGTGTCAACCTCACGAACACACTGAACTATGTCCAGATGCGAACTTCGTAGAGACTTGGAGATTGTCAGAAGACCGGCAAACCGAGCGACAACGTTGAGTGCGACCACAAAGTCATCTTTAGCTATATCGGCGAGGAATGTGTCGGTCTTTGACGCAGCAGTGGCATCAGACCACTGGCTCATCTTCTTGAGACAGGCTACTACAGTTGTGTAGAGCTCAGAAAACTTGAGTACAGCATCGTGGTGCTCCATCCACCTCGTTCCTCAATACTTCTTCAGCTTGGTCGACGCCCTTGTCTCTGCCTGCGCGTCTTCGAAACAGTCTTTCCGCTTGGAACTGGCGTTGATAAACTCAGACGTCTCTCGCACAGTCTCTAAACACTTCGATATCACCTGAACCTCAGCTCCGTACGAGACAACTAACGAGAATACGTGCCTGGCGCAGTGAGTGTAGACAACTTTTGGATAACGTGTCCTTATGCATGCTTGTGCTCCGCTTGTATCTCCATTCATTGTTGCGCAGCCACCGTAGCTCTGACTCCTTAGTTTATCTATGCCCAGCCCGTACGACTCTAGAACGGTCATGATAGTGTCAGCTATACCCTTCTCCGTAGCGTCATGCACCAACTCGAGACATTCTTCTCGTACACAGTTGGCTGTGTCCAGAAACCTGACGCACAACACGAGCTGCTCCTTACCAGAGACGTCAGTGGTACCATTTGCTAAAATTCTTAAAAAGCCGCTTTCGTTGTCCTGTCGGACGATTTCATTTCTCATGGGGAATCTAATGCAGCTAATGATCTCATTTTGTACCAACGAACTAGTTAGCATTGCATTTTTGGGGAATTTTTGAAGTTGCTCTCTCAGCGGTCTGTCACCAAGTGCTCGGTTCCTAAGCAGGGCCCGAAAGTTGCCGTCATTGTGTTTGGGCTCCTCCAGAACTGGACCTGAATCTCTATGTCCGCGCAGAGCGATCTCCTGCTTCCCACAGGTCACGGCCGTTTCTATCAGCGGCCTGTATCGTTCGCGATTTTCCGGATATGTTCCCTAGATTGTCATTCAGCTGAGCGACGACGGATGATTGTTTACCACTTAACGAACTGTTCGCACGCAACTGGTTATTTAAGTGATACCATATGGACTCATGCTATCCGATGCTCTCAACACCTTTATTATACTTGTTCAGTGGCTTTGTTACGAACATGCATCGCTTTACATGCCCACCTTTCCCGACAGCTCTCTCCCGACCAAATAATACACATACTGTGCATACGCCTCCATTTTTTGCATGGCTGTAAGCTGGCCAGTACCTTCCGTCCATCCAAGATAGCTGGAAGTAACGGCATCTTCCAGTCTCTTCCACGGCAGGGAAAGCATAATCTGAGCCGGGTTTCCACGGATTTGTGATCAGTAAATATCTGAGGTCACTGTTCACAAGATCCGTCCCCCATGTATGAACCAATATCACGATCATGAAACCGGACTCGAGATGACGGGACAGGAGATACTGGAGGAACCGGTGATGTCGCGGTCAGGACGGCTTACTCCACGGCTCGGTCGACGCTAGCAGCTCGCGAATCCGAAGAGGATGACGAGGGGGCAAGGAACCTGGAAAGATACGGCTTGCAACATCTCAGTGACGGAGGCGGATGGAGCCATAGGCGCACCGGAGGGGGACCAGCCCCCCCATGAGACCAAAGTGCCCTTTTGGCCAAAAGTGCTCTTTTGACCGAGAAAGTGCCCTCTTGGCCGGAATGTCCAAAATTTAGCCAGAAAATGGCCTGCCTTATATGCCCCGCCTGTGCCAAAACTGCCCTTTGGCCAAATATTTTTGCACGCCCACCCCCCACCCCGGTCAACAAACCTTCCAGTGTGCCCCGAACCGCAAAGTGCCCTTTTGGAGCCGGTCAGGTGGCCTTTTGGAGTCGGCCGAATGCCCTTTTCGGTCCGGGCCCCCATGGAAAAATCCTGGGTGCGTGCCTGGATGGAGCTATCCTGAGACAAGGTTTACCGAAAGTTTGTTAGTTATTCGTCATCAAGTTGGATGTGGGGGCATCTTTGGGCAATTTACGCAAAATATAATTATTTGCAATAACAGTCATTTGATAGCAGACAATATTTTTTATAACCACCTGTCCCGTAGAGGGGTGTTGCGTCAGCCGGAGGATGGGACTGGAGGAACTGGTGATCCCGCGGTCACGACGGCCTCCTCCACATCTCCGTCGATTGTAGAACCTCGTGGATTAAGATTCGAAGAGGACGGCGAGGGGGCAAGGAACCTGGAAAGATATACAGGGTGTTTATAAAAGAAAGGCTACAACCTTTGAATTACTTATGACCAGTTTTTTTTTTTTTTCAAACGGCTACCAAATGAAGAATGAAACCAAATGAAGAAGATACGGATGGAAAAAGAATCGCTCACCATTTTGATAATAGCAAAAGGCTGTTCAAATTCAATACCATAAGATTCATTGCTCAATCAGAATCTATCGGGATTTTCCAATTATGTAGAACTCATCTCCAATGCATAGTTTTCAGAAATGATACTTCCTGCTTTTATCAGAGCTGCTTGGGTAACTATTTTTAAAATGGAAAGATACTGCTGAAAGGCATCTATAATAACTTACAGATGATAGAATATCTGATTAACCTTATTATTGATATATATAGCACTATATACATAATATTCAAAGGTAATATGTATGTAACTGTATTGTTATGTAAAGGTACATACTACTGTATCAGAAAGCTAGTCTTCTCTGTGTACATACCTTCGTCCTTGAGATCCATATGCATCTATCTTCGGAAGCTTTTTCACCATCTCGTCAATTCGATTCCTTGCTGTACTTTTTTGACGACCCGACTTGGGTTTGTAAGGCATTTTGATAGTGGTTATCAGAGATTCTGATGCGATTGCTATACTAATTCATCACTGTAACAATAATTTACCACTGTTTTCAATGGTTTATATATTGAGCTGTAAGTGCTGTCAGAGACCACACAATAAATATTTCCTGTAAGCAAAATAAACCACTTAAAAGGCCAGAAATATATGCATGAAAATTACGAAACAGCCCTTCAGGGACTCTGCATGAATTGTGGCACCAAATATTGATGTACCTAGTCAATAGCACAAACAAAGCAAGTTTTTCCCCTCCAAGTAAACATCTAGGTAACCTACATACAAGTTTTTTTTAGATTTGAGCCAACTTTGGGTGCATGTTGGGTAGTTTAATATTGATCAGTGTTAAGTTAAAAAGATTAAAAATAGACACGAAGAGCTCCAGGAATCCAAGAGAGACACTCTTGCGACTAGAAGGAAAGCCTCCCACACCAAATTCCCAACCTCTCCCTGTCTCCCAACTAATCTTTAGACCACCCACCTTCACCAGAGGAAACCTAACGATGTCGAGCCCACTGTCTTGGGCCTTTGCGGTTGGGGGCAGGGACCAGAAAGCGAAAGCTCTATCCGGGGTGAAACGAATCTGGGTAGTTCTTCAGTCAGGAGAGTAAATTGCAAGGAGGGGGTTGGTAAGGGTGCCCAGCTTCCATCAAGCTGTGCGTAATTGACGTCATTTGAAATAAGACTAATGATTTTTGGATCAGGTTAAGGGTAAAACGTAACTTAGTAGGTTTTTTAGTTCCAGCCCAGTGGCGTAGAAGAAATGTGCGAGATTTCTAGTAGAATCTACCATGATTTTAGTATATTCGGTGACGTCACTCAAATATTCCGAATACGTTATAAAACCGGGTTAAGATTCATCTATGGCGCAGTGAAGACATCAGAGTGTCGTTATGGTTGGGCTGTAGGCATACAGCTTTGGATGGGCGTGCGCTGTTTGATTGTTTGCCATGTGAAATTGAAATATGAGGCTGAGGAATGTTGTTTGGAATTCTAGGTTATTGAACATGTACTTAAGTTAGTTACAGAATTTTCTCAGTTCATAGGATACAACAACCCTCAGCCTGTTTCGTTTATAACCATTAAAGTTTGACGAATTGAAAGTGAAGCCATAGCTGGATTTGCAAAATATGAACCTAGGCTTATGGGCACATTTATGCATTAATGTGTTTTATGACACCTCTGAATGTATAATTCCAATGCACTGTTTATGAAAGTGACTAAGATGATGGGATCACTCATTTTCTATGCAAATGCTTACTTTTCAGGTTGTGAACAAAATAACACCAAAAAAGGTTAGATTAGCATTTAGGTAGAGTAGGTATTTAGGTATAATAAAATGAAATGCTTAGAAGTGCAGCATTACCTCATCTAACCTATCCTAACCTCCCTTTGGAGAAAAAGCTTACCTTGCTACATCTTGGAATATTACAATTTTGAATGTGCCATAAACACCAGATGAAAGCAGCATACATGCTATGACATATATAATCATAGTTTGATACCTATTGCACAGTATATAGAAACCATTTGATGATACTAAAAGCAAGCATATTTGGCATGACATGTGCCTCACTATCTGCTCTATAGCCTTGTGTGAAGTAATGAAATGGGGTGTGTTGTAGAGTAAGTGGGAAGTATTTGATGCAGTTTATCAAAATTTATTTTTTAAATATGTGTACCAGTGCACACATGTTGGAATTGCTCCAGAGCTGTATGGGCATCATTAGGGTGCATTTTGATGGAAATGTCCTCATTTCCAACTACTATGCTTTTGTCAACTCATTTTGCTTGTGAATTACCATGCATAATTAATGCCATTTTCCTACTGGAGTGCATATGCATTGGAGCATTATTTCTGGATGGTCACATCCCATACTCTAAATCTTAGTAACTTGAGGTGCACTGTGTACATCAGTTGGTTCACAGAGACCCATGACCTATAAGGGAATAGCATGAGTGCTGTTGGGAGAAAATTGGGCAACTATAATGCAAAAGATGCTATTAAGAAGAGGATTTATGACCATGCATGCCTAAAAAAATGAATAAAGCACTAAGCCACCTCTTTTTATGACAAGTAAGGTGCATTTTTTATCATTCTTATATAACAATTCCAGCATTTGGTAGGAATACCTGGTAGTAATGGTGGAGAACAGCATTAATTATATCTGTCATCTTGTCTTATTCCAAAATGGTGTGGAAAATGGGCTGACACATCTGTGTGTATTCATACCAATGCTTCAGTACACTTGGTATTCAGTTTCAGGTCAATTTAAATTGATGTTTCATAGGTTCAGGGAGGAGGTTGCTCATGATGTAAGTTTGTGGTGAGGCTGCATCCATTGCCCACCACCTTTCCTTCACCCAAGAACAGAACCACCTATATTTCTTGGGGGCAGGGATGGCCCATTGGTTAAGGTGTTGGGCTCTGGGTACCAAAGGTTCCAGGTTCGACACTCATGCCACTTGAGGCATTTCCCAATCCCACAGCTCACCAGCAAAACAGAACGGTGTGAGCAGCACCATTAGCCATGAATGTGCATAAAGTGTGTCGTGAAACACCTGATTAACCCTCCCCATCTTTCTGATCATATCCTCACACCCCTTCTCAGATTAGAGGGTGGTCGATAAGAACCCCCTCTAATCTCCAAATGAAGTGCCACACGAAAATGAAAGAGGTGTCATTGGAAAGCACACAACAAGTAGGACTAGACGTCACTCCCATTTTTTCAAGTGATGTCACTAGGGGGCCTAGGTTTTCACAACTTACATCTTGTTTTTGGCTCTGGGGAATTTATTTTGGGGCAGATTTGAGAGTGAAAAAGTATTTCAAAATAGAAAAAGAAGGCAAAATCAGCCAGAACACTACAAATGTTGCCACCAAAAAAAAATCAAAATTGTTTTTTGTTTCAAAATTTTTAGTCTTCAATTTTATCTCATTGTTTTTTTGTAATGGATAAATTGGGCCAAAAGACGTTCGAACTCAATTTGCTCATAAAATATGCTTCCTCTAGCTGAAGTCTTTGATTGTGGCTCTAACTTTACTTATTATTTTGGCTCTAATTTTACTCATTAGTTTTGCAAGTATGCAAAACTATGAAGTAGTCATAAGCAAATGCTGAAAGTTTCTTTAAAATATCATTATCTGCTAATGCGTGATGACTAGTTAAACATATTTTGAGGCAACTTCACTTAACCTTGACTAACTTGTTGACCCCAGATAAACTGACCTCAAAATTGTGACACAACATGCCAAATTGATGTGGGAAAAGCTATGTCAAATTTTGGTGCGCTGCCACACGTCGTTCTTTCAATATCCGCAGTAAGCCTTCCTTCCCCTCAACCATGCTTGAATTCAGCAATTATATTTCCCTATAACTATGTATGTCATTAACCTGACCATATGATCTTACAAGAGCACAATGGGCCAGAGTGTCTTAAAATGGCAAGCTTCTCTTGACGCAGTTTTCGCAACGCAATATTCCCGATAATATGATGACACTGATTATGCATCATCTTGAAAGGTTAAGTTCGTGCTCTCGTAGGAATAGGCAAGACGAAGTGACGTTATAGTGCTTAAGAATAGAGTGTGCACCACCATTCAGTTTTATTTGCTGCGTGGTGATGACTTACCAATGATAAATTAGTCGTAAAATATGGTGGAATATACCACTTTCTGAACGCTCCATCGACATCCTTCCCCAAGAAGTATCAACATCATGCTCCTTGGAACCTACACCATCAGCAAATTTCGACATCCTATTGTGGTCGTTTCGACATCTCACACCTAACGAAAAAAAAAACATTATTTTAACCCTGTGACTTACCACTCTGCCGAAATTTTACGCCAGCCCATCTGCGCGTCATATCTTGCTCTCATACTCCGGTAGTGGCAAGGAGCATAGGCGTCACTTTGGCCATATACAGCGACGTCACTCAGTGACGTTTTTTTTTGGCGACGACTCTAGCCTTGTCTAATCGGGGCGACTTTTGCATTACTTTCCCGAAACATCCTTTTCTGTAATATGTGCACGAAGATGAACAGGTGGAACAATGTCATGGCATAATCTGTGTGTTGTTGTTACCATTATTTTACTTTTATGCAGGTGTTGCTAGTATATGCAATGTATCAGCATGTAAATGAACAGTATTGCTATTGGCGTTAGGCTACCAATGAATGCGATGCGCCCTCAAGCCGGAATAACTAAATAACTAACCTGCCATCCCAGTGGACCGTCTCTTGGACTAGGCTGCTGCACGGCGAGGTGCCTGGCGGTCCGGTGCCGGACACCAACGCCGGAAGACGGTCGACATGCCCACCTCCCATGTCCTCGGCGATCTTACCGTCCCAATGTACCCTCACCGGGACGTCGGGAGAGAAGGCTGCCTTGATCTCTCGCCGCTGTCTCACGCACGTTATCCGCGCCTTGCGAAGCGACTCCCGGTTGGAGTTGAGTTCGGTAGGGTCGTGCCGGATGATATATATATATATATATATATATATATATATATATATATATATATATATATATATATATATATATATATATATATATATATATAATCGTTATCTCCATTTAAACTACATCAAGCCCAAGAACCACTCTTACTTACCTCATAACATCATACTTTTTCCATTGGATTCCATTTATTGGTTTACTTGTTCCCTATTCCTGCATCATCCTACCAGCTGTTTGTTAGGGGAGGCGCCGATATTTGCTGACAGGGTTCAAACAGCAGAATGTATGAATTATATTTGTATGCTTTGTTTCAGGTAGCACCTGATGTTCATCTACCCGTCTACATGAACTCTCATACTTTTCAAGTCCTGGAAAATAAAATGGCATGTTTTTTTAGGAGATATAATGATTTCTTCTTCACAAAATTGCAAATGCTATACCAGTCGTCAAGAGCCACCTCTTCTAACACATGTGAGAATTAAATGAAACTACATTTCTGGATTCATCATTCCCATGCTTTGATGTTTGGAGTGCATATTTCCAATGATGATGCTTATATCATTTTGTATGTATGTCTAGTTGTATGTTGTTGGAGTATCCACCTTCTGCCCGTGACCTTATTAGTCGTGTCCATTGATGGGCAGCCATCCTGCAGAGTGAACCTGATGCCCACGAGCATAAAGACATAAAGGCATGAAAGATCAGTGCAGCTATGACCCACAAGGGCCCTTCTTGGTTGCACTCTGTGCACTCAACCAGTTGCCCACCAAATCCGTCGATCAGCCCTCCCTGAAATACTGAAAAGCAAGCCCTCTATTCTTATGATGATTGTCTATGCTGTTTTTAAAGATGTTCAATGTGCTGCTATTGACAATGGTTTATGGCAGCTGGTTCCAGTGTTCTACTACCCTGTTGGTGAAGAAATACTGTCTTAACCTTGTTCTGCTGTGGTTAACTTTAATTTTGAATTGTGAACTCTAATTGCATCATTTCTGTTAAATTCAAACACCAAAATATCCCTCTCTCCAGACCATGGCAAATTTAAAGACCTCGATGAGATATCCTCTCAGCCTTCTAGATCTAAGTAAAACTCTCTCTCTCTCTCTCTCTCTCTCTCTCTCTCTCTCTCTCTCTCTCTCTCTCTCTCTCTCTCTCTCTCTCTCTCTCTCTCTCTCTCTCTCTCTCTCTCTCTCTCTCTCTCTCTCTCTCTCTCTCTCTCTCTCTCTCTCTCTCTCTCTCTCTCTCTCTCTCTCTCTCTCTCTCTCTCTCTCTCTCTCTCTCTCTCTCTCTCTTCTCTTTTTCATAGCTTAGAGACCATTTAGCCTGGATGCAGTATTCCAAATGTGGCCTGACATATGCACAGTAAAGCTTCCTGATGACTTGTTACATTATTTGGCAAAATCAAAAAAAAAAAAAATAAAAAAAAAGTTCGGAAAAGATGTAAAATATAATATTAAAAAAAAATAAAAAAAAATCAAAAACCCTCGCTTGCTTTTAAGAAAAAATTTTTTTTTTTATAAAAAAAAAAAAATTTTTTTTACTTCATAAAATTTTAGTTTTGAAATTTAAAAAAAAAAAAAATAAAAAAAACCTTTTAAAAAAAAAAATAAAAATAAAAATAAATATTTTAAAAAAAAATAAAAAATTTAAAAAAAATTTATTAAAATAAAAAAAAATAGTTTTAAAATAAATAACCCAAAAAAATTAAAAAAACTTTTTTTAAAAAAAAAAAAAAAAAATTTAATAAAATAAAATTAAAAATAATATAAAAAAAAAAAAAAAAAAAATAAAATAAAGGGAAAATCCAATTTTATTTTCCCAAAAAAAAACAAAAAATAAAACTGCTTTCTCAGCTCCTCAACCATCTCACTATCCTCACCCAATGTAGTCCCGTTTACTTCCAGTGGACCAATTGTGCTAGAAACTTTACTCAGCTTGTAGAAACTAAGGAACTTTTTTACTGTCCCCATTACAGTTTCTAGCTAAATCCAGTTCTTTTGCTCGCTTTGCTGCTGTGGTTTTTTGCTTCACATTGTCTCTAGCTTTTTGATACGCCTTTAGATTAACGACATTTGAGGCTTCTTTAAAGACTCTAAATGCAGTTTTCTTAGCCTTAATTGCTTTTATCAAGTCTGGTGTAAGCCATGCTGGCTTTCCTACCCTTCTTTTCCATCTTTGCTTTTGGGGGACATGTCTAATCTGAATTTCCTTCAAGTAAGATTTTAACTTTTCCCACATTTCACAGGGATTTAAATTGGATAATTATTTTTCCTATCTATGACGCTCTCATGCAGTCAAAGTCTGCTCGGTTGAAATTAGGAACCTCTACCAAGTTATCCTTAACAGTTTCTTCTACATGTGCCTTGAATCTAACTATGTTATGGTCACTTCTTCCCAGAGTTTCTCCTACAGTCAGGTCCTGAACTTAGCAGTGTCCTAAAATTATGTCGCCATTAACTGTGCAGATGAAGAAATAAGTTGCTTGGGAATAGTGGAAGATTGAAAAAAAAATAAGGGATCGTCACATAAGGATTAAAAACGTAGAATGCCTTTCACTTCAGTCACATGCATTTTACATTATTTAGCAGTCGTGTGTATAATGACTGCCCACACATGTGGCACAATGGTAAAAACCTAAGGCAAGGATGAAATAGCACAATTCCATTAACTGTGAATTTCCAGGCCACATGGTCAATTATTTTACACTGGAACTTAGTCACTTAAATTTGAGAATACAAGGTCCAAGAATGAGCCATGCCTGTTAGGTTCCGTCACAAACTGGTGTAAGAACAGGTCCTCTTCAAGGCATTTCCTAAACATTTTGCATAATGCATAAGCCAACACCAAGATTTTCATATTCTTTTAGATTAAAGTCACCAAGAATAAGGCACTTCCTCTGAAAGTTTCTACTGACTTCCTCAATTGTTGTCCATGTCCGTGTTGCCAGTTGAGCAGCGGTGACGTCGGCAGGAGCGTGACTCTGCGCTGCCGTCAGACACGTTCCAGTCCCGCAGCCACAGTGTGGCGCAGCAGTGAGCGGACGTGCCGTCGCAGGGCGTTCGGCCGTCGCCAGGCACGTTCCAGTCCCGCAGCCACATGTGTGGCCAGCTGAGCAGCAGTGACGTCGGCAGGAGCGTGACTCTGTGCCGTCGCCAGGCACGTTCCAGTCCCGCAGCCACATGTGTGGCCAGCTGAGCAGCAGTGACGTCGGCAGGAGCGTGACTCTGTGCCGCCGCCAGGCACGTTCCAGTCCCGCAGCCACACGTGTGGCCAGCTGAGCAGCAGTGACGTCGGCAGGAGCGTGACTCTGTGCCGTCGCCAGGCACGTTCCAGTCTCGCAGCCACACGTGTGGCCAGCTGAGCAGCGGTGACGTCGGCAGGAGCGTGACTCTGTGCCGCCGCCAGGCACGTTCCAATCCCGCAGCCACACGTGTGGCCAGCTGAGCAGCAGTGACGTCGGCAGGAGGGTGACTCTGTGCCGCCGCCAGGCACGTTCCAGTCTCGTAGCCACACGTGTGGCCAGCTGAGCAGCGGTGACGTCGGCAGGAGCGTGACTCTGTGCCGCCGCCAGGCACGTTCCAATCCCGCAGCCACACGTGTGGCCAGCTGAGCAGCAGTGACGTCGGCAGGAGGGTGACTCTGCGCTGCCGCCAGACACGTTCCAGTCTCGCAGCCACATGTGTGGCCAGCTGAGCAGCGGTGACGTCGGCAGGAGCGTGACTCTGTGCCGCCGCCAGGCACGTTCCAGTCTCGCAGCCACATGTGTGGCCAGCTGAGCAGCGGTGACGTCGGCAGGAGCGTGACTCTGTGCGGCTGGCTGCAGTTCAGCAGGATGGGACGGTTCGTCACGCTGAGGGACGGCCACGGCGTCACGCAGCTGGTCATTCCACAACAGGTGCTTATACTGATGCCACAACCTGGCTGTCTGCTGCAGGCAGCTGCCGTCGGTAGAGCGTGACAGTGAAGTAGCATGGGGCATTGCCAGCCCGCTAGAGCTGTCACCGTCACGTTACTATTGGCCTGGTGACTTTAAGAGCACTTTAGCGCACCGTTGTTTAAGCATACTTAGTGTTCTTATCCGGTCAAAGGCCCTTTGCTGGGGACAGCTGAAGAGTTAGTGCTGTGGTATCGGTTGGGTTTTCCCTCTGTATGAGTCAGTTGGGCGCTGTATGACCGAAGCAGTCGATGCGCCCCTAAGCCCAAATAACCAACCTGTATGAGTCAGTGCTTCAGGCGTTTGATGAACGTTTGCTCTGTGCAGGACCGAGCTCTGTCGGAGACGGTGGCCTCTCTCCCGCTGGAGTCGGTACTTCAGGTGTCCGGACAAGTCCTCAAACGTCCCGAAGGACAGCAGAATCCGGTAACTACCCAGTCTGGTAGTCGTGCACCTGCTCACCGTCACCGACAATATCTGGACTTAGTTGCTACCATATTGCTAGATGTGGCCAAATTAGAGGTCTGCGTGGGTGTCAGTGCTGTGCAATCATTATGCACCGATCACGCCAATGCAATGGCCACTGCTGTGCGTTGATCAGTTCGGTACACCGTGTTTAGTTGGCATATTGTGGTCGCATCGGTACGTGTTCGTCACTAAGACATGCCTGTCTCTTCAGTGTCTACTATTGCAGCTCAGCCGTCCGCGCCGTGTTCCCAGATGCCACACGCTGCCTGTTCTCCACAGGGCATGACCACTGGTGAAGTGGAGGTACATGTTCACGACATCCATGTCTATAACAAGCCGGACAAGAAACTGCCCTTCAACATCAGATCTTTCAATAAGGTGTGTCCCCTCTGCTTCATTTTTGTAGGCAGTAATACGCTGATTAAAAAGTGTCCAATTTTGCTGACTGCACGCGTGCGTTCGTGCGTGGCCGGTACAGTGCCATACATACAATACGATACAGTGTCATATTGAAGCCCAACAAGGCTGGTTTTGACCTGCACGTGGGTCAAAATGTCGAAATGTGGGCACGTGGTATGAGGGTATCTCTGTCATATTCACAACTGAATATGACAGAGGTGCATTCAGTGAGGTAGCGTTAGCACTCCCACCATTATCGTCAGTGAGATAGTCCAGAGGTAGCTGTGCTGTGCTGCTCACAAGCAACACTAGCGCCACCATCGCCCGGACGAAACTGAGGCGCGCTCACACTCACAGCTGCCACCAATCGCAGTGGGACAGTTCATGGGTCACCATCCCTGTACTGCTCACAAAGATTAACACTGCCACGACACAAATGGGTCGGAGGCGCGTTCATACTCACAGCTGCCACCAGTCACAGAGGAGCAGTTCGGGGTTGCGAGCCCCATGCTGCTCACAAAGATCGACACTACCGCCGCCCGAAAGGAACGAAGACGCGTTCAACACTGCACCGTTCACAGTTTTGGCCGTAGGCCCAATGTATGGAACCGTCGAGGCCAGTTTGTGGCCTGGCGACTAACCGGCTTGGTGAGCGTGCATCCACCGCTATACTTTGCTCTTTCTCACCATTTACCATCCGCAGGAAGGAATATAGGAAAGGCAAATAATTGGCAAGTGATGAGCCATGAACGCCCGCCGGAGTGGAGAAGTGTGTACCTCGTGTCCTGGTACACAACTAGCCCGCCGCTAATGTCCGCATGTGTTCAGGCGAAGGAGGCGCTGCGGCTGCAATATCGGTACCTGGATCTGCGACACGATGAGATGCAGCGAGCCCTCCGGCTACGGTCACAGGTACCGGCGGGAACATCCGCTCTGACGCCAGCTGAAATTGCGCCCGGTCGCGGGCGTGGGTGGTAATTACCTGCTATCGTATATCAGTGATGTTAAGAGGTGGTGTTTGAAACTCGCCTTTTCTGATGATTGCTGAGCGAATACGTGGAGGTATTCGCTAGTAAGGGCTGTTTCTCAACGGTGAGAATGTGTGCGTAGCCAGAACGAATGGCATTGGGGATGGCTCAAGTATCAACGACATGACAGCCATGCAATAACGTTGGAATGTGAAAAGTGGCATCATTTATTTAACGACTTTAACGAAGCCCACTCACATCCGGTTACGTGTTGTCCTCGATGTGGGTGGGCTTCGTGAAAGAAAGTTGTGTGGATGGATGCCACTTGTCGCATCTCAGCGTTATGCGGCGAAGGCTGGAGTGCTATCTAGCACCCTGGAGGCGCGCTTCTCTAGCCATAGGGGTGGCAATCGAAGTGGGTGTGTGTGGATTGTCCCTGTCTAACTATATCAATGTGCCCAACAATTAGTGTCCCTACGTGGTGGTGGAGGTGGGGATGGGGCAGTAGCTTGACCTTGTTCTGGAACTAATGCTTCATCCCTCCTACCCCTGGCTATGTGGTTGCTTTGAAGTATTTTGATGACTGACAGGTAAAATCACGTCTATTTAGGGGCTGTTTATGGCTTCTGTTGTTTTCTAATTCCTCGGAGGTTCATGCATAAACAAATTGCGTCGGTTTGCTTTTGAAATGTAATTCATAGCGAAGAAGTACGTCACATGCAATTTCAGCTTTTAAAATGAAAATCGGAATCAAATTGTCGTGTCAAATTGTCTGGTAGGTTTGCATGGCGAACAATCTTCATCATAATTTATTGAGTTCTTAGAATTGCATTGCTGCTAGAGAATCATTACTTCACATCAGTATCACTTTTTGTTGTTGGTGAATGCACATATGAGCATTCACTGATGATTGATTTGTGCATTGGGTAGCAACTTTTGTTAGCATATCACAAATCAGAAAAAGACCACAGTGAAATTTGCAGCTGACTGTCAGAGAACTGATGCAGTATCTTATTGTCATCAGATGATCATGGACATGCGAAAGTACCTGGCCATTGAACACAGCTTCGTGGATGTCGAAACACCAACACTCTTCAGGAGAACGCCCGGCGTGAGTAGCATATATGTATCTGCGAAAAATCTGAGGGCGGTCGGTTGAAGACCCCCCTCCCCCCACCCCCGAAGCGGGACGGGTTAATATGGTTGAACTGTGAACACAATTCGGAGGATGAATAGCTGGACAAAGGGGTGCCTGGCCTATGTCGACGCATGAAGTCAATGTGAAAAAAATTATAACTGAAAAGCAATTAAAACCATATAATAACGCGAACATTGTCCATGAGGGCAGCATTAAATATGTGACCCTTAGCCTCGATGCAACTTTATTTGGCAGATGTCGGAGTTATATTAGTGGGTACTGTCGGAAATACAATTTGTCAGCTCATATCGCTCCCATCGCAGAAATATAGTTGGAAGCCAAACACAATGTTTAATCCTGGTCACCTGTAAGTTCTCTGAAACTAGTTGCGCCATTTTGTGGGTTTCCAGTTCTTTCGAGTCGGCACGCAGGCACCAGGAGCCGTTTCAGAATTTGTCACTGAGCGGGCAGCCTGGCCTGGTGGGCCGGAAAATATTTGTCGGTAAAAAAAGGAAAAAGAAAAAAGGGAAAAAGATACACACACAGTGTGAGTACCGACCAACAGCATATCACACTATGGTACCGACCAACAGCATATCACACACAGTGGTGCGAACAGCATATCACACACAGTGTGGGTACCGACCAACA
Organism: Imbricaverruca yamaguchii; assembly: GCA_034440575.1. Taxonomy (NCBI): domain Eukaryota; kingdom Metazoa; phylum Arthropoda; class Thecostraca; family Neoverrucidae; genus Imbricaverruca; species Imbricaverruca yamaguchii. The sequence goes on from JAOTOL010001451.1 coordinate 1,072,400, forward strand.
GCATATACACACAGTGCGGTACCGACCAACAGCATATCACACACAGTGCGAGTACCGACCAACAGCATATCACACACAGTGTGAGTACCGACCAACAGCATATCACACACAGTGCGAGTACCGACCAACAGCATATCACACACATGTAGTACCGACCAACAGCATACCACACACAGTGCGAGTCCCGACCAACAGCATATCACACACAGTGTGGGTACCGAAACAGAACACACAGGTGAGTACCGACCAACAGCATATAACACACAGTGCAGTACCGACCAACAGCTTATCACACACACAGTGTGGGTACCGACCAACAGCATATCACACACAGTGTGAGTACCGACCAACAGCATATCACACACAGTGTGAGTACCGACCAACAGCTTACCACACACAGTGTGAGTACCGACCAACAGCATATCACACACAGTGTGAGTACCGACCAACAGCATATCACACACAGTGTGAGTACCGACCAACAGCTTACCACACACAGTGTGAGTACCGACCAACAGCATATCACACACAGTGTGAGTACCGACCAACACCATGTCACACACAGTGTGGGTACCGACCAACAGCATATCACACACAGTGTGAGTACCGACCAACAGCATATCACACACAGTGCGAGTACCGACCAACAGCATATCACACACAGTGCGAGTACCGACCAACAGCATATCACACACAGTGCGAGTACCGACCAACAGCATATCACACACAGTGTGGGTACCGACCAACAGCATATCACACACAGTGCGAGTACCGACCAACAGCATATCACACACAGTGCGAGTACCGACCAACAGCATACCACACACAGTGCGAGTCCCGACCAACAGCATATCACACACAGTGTGGGTACCGACCAACAGCATATCACACACAGTGCGAGTACCGACCAACAGCATATCACACACAGTGCGAGTACCGACCAACAGCATACCACACACAGTGCGAGTCCCGACCAACAGCATATCACACACAGTGTGGGTACCGACCAACAGCATATCACACACAGTGCGAGTACCGACCAACAGCATATCACACGTGCGAGTACCGACCAACAGCATATCACACACAGTGTGGGTACCGACCAACAGCATATCACACAGTGTGGGTACCGACTAACAGTTTATCACACACAGTGTGAGTACCGACCAACAGCATATCACACACAGTGTGAGTACCGACCAACAGCTTATCACACACACAGTGTGGGTACCGACCAACAGCATATCACACACAGTGTGAGTACCGACCAACAGCATATCACACACAGTGTGAGTACCGACCAACAGCATATCACACACAGTGTGAGTACCGACCAACAGCATATCACACACAGTGCGAGTACCGACCAACAGCATATCACACACAGTGCGAGTACCGACCAACAGCATATCACACACAGTGCGAGTACCGACCAACAGCATATCACACACAGTGTGGGCACCGACCAACAGCATATCACACACAGTGCGAGTACCGACCAACAGCATATCACACACAGTGCGAGTACCGACCAACAGCATACCACACACAGTGCGAGTCCCGACCAACAGCATATCACACACAGTGTGGGTACCGACCAACAGCATATCACACACAGTGCAGTACCGACCAACAGCATATCACACACAGTGCAGTACCGACCAACAGCATATCACACACAGTGTGAGTACCGACCAACAGCATACCACACACAGTGTGGGTACCGACCAACAGCATATCACACAGTGTGGTACCGACTAACAGTTTATCACACAGTGTGAGTACCGACCAACAGCATATACACACAGTGTGAGTACCGACCAACAGCTTATCACACACACAGTGTGGGTACCGACCAACAGCATATCACACACAGTGTGAGTACCGACCAACAGCATATCACACAGTGTGGGTACCGACCAACAGCATACCACACACAGTGTGGGTACCGACCAACAGCATACTACACACAGTGTGGGTACCGACCAACAGCATATCACACACAGTGTGGGTACCGACCAACAGCATATCACACACAGTGTGAGTACCGACCAACAGCATATCACACACAGTGTGGGTACCGACCAACAGCATATCACACACAGTGTGAGTACCGACCAACAGCATATCACACACAGTGTGAGTACCGACCAACAGCATATCACACACAGTGTGAGTACCGACCAACAGCATATCACACACAGTGTGAGTACCGACCAACAGCATACCACACACAGTGTGGGTACCGACCAACAGCAACATATCACACACAGTGTGAGTACCGACCAACAGCTTACCACACACAGTGTGTACCGACCAACAGCTTACCACACAGTGTGAGTACCGACCAACAGCATACCACACACAGTGTGAGTACCGACCAACAGCATACCACACACAGTGTGAGTACCGACCAACAGCATACCACACACAGTGTGAGTACCGACCAACAGCATATCACACACAGTGCGAGTACCGACCAACAGCATATCACACACAGTGTGAGTACCGACCAACACCATGTCACACACAGTGTGGGTACCGACCAACAGCATATCACACACAGTGCGAGTACCGACCAACAGCATATCACGAACAGTGTGGGTACCAACCAACAGCATATCACACACAGGGTGGGTACCGACCAACAGCTTACCACACACAGTGTGAGTGCCGACAAATATCACATCACACAGTATGTTATCGACGAACAGCACACCGACGAATCAAGTGCAGTAAACTGGAAATCCACCTATTGACCACTTTCGTAATGGTGATGCATATGTTTTTGTTGGTGTATGTTGGGAGTAATGATGGATATGACCCATGAGCATGACGTACCATCCATAATGTTGCCTGTGGTGGACAACTGGGTGTTCGTGCATTTGAAGCCTAATATCAGGTGTGAGACCATGGAATCAAAACATTGCAATAATGAAGTCTGGATGCACTTTGACATTGGAGTTTGCACTTGCATTCTCCAAAAGGATGCAAGTGCAGACTCATGCATAGCAGCATAAACCCTAGTTCGGTCTAAGTATATAGTTATAGGCCCATAACAGATGAGACAGCCTCCTCATTTATGAATATGCAATAAACCTCCATTCAGTCAAACTGTTTTGTGTCGGCCCCCTTGCCCGAAGACATTCCGCCGCGGATGATAGTCGATCCTGCCGTACCCCACAGTCGTGTAGTACTGCGCCTGCATAGAACAGCAGCACACTGGTTCTCGCCACAGACCAACTGGTCCTGATGTGCGCGCGACCTCTGGCAGGGTGCCCAGGAGTTTGTGGTCCCGACGAGAACGGCAGGGCGATTTTACAGCCTGGTGCAGTCTCCGCAGCAGTTCAAGCAGCTTCTGGTGATCGGAGGACTGGACCGGTACTTTCAGATCGCGCGCTGCTACCGGGACGAAGGGGCCCGACCCGACCGGCAGCCAGAATTCACCCAGGTGAGCCGGGCGTAGCTGAAAGGGCTGTCAAAGTCTGTTCCGACCGGTTCCTCGGCAGGCATGAACAGTCTGTCCGCTGGTGCAGTACTGTGTGCAGTCAGCTGTTCAGCATCGTGCAGTATTATATTGCGCGGGCAATGCCGGTGAATACTTGCCGTCTTTAAACCCATTGTTTAACAGCTGGTCGCGCAGTGACAGCATTTGATGATGTGACTGCGCGATGCTTTGATACACAATGCTTTGACACACAATTTGATACACAATGCTGAGCTGTCTTTAAAACAATTTTTTAGACAGGTCAGCACTGTGTATCAAACGCTGTCACTGCGCGACCAGCTGTAGCACTAGCGCTGGGCACGGTGTACGCTCCCACCAGAGGTGTCTGCACCGTGACTCCCCGTCTGACCGCCAGCTGGATATAGAGCTGGGCTTCAGCAGCCGACTACAGATCCAGACACTGGTGGAGGGTCTGCTGCAGTGCTGCTGGCCTGGCGACCTGGTCACGCCGTTCCCGCACATGAGCTACAGTCAAGCGATGACCCAGTATGGCTCTGACAAGCCCGACCTTCGCTTCCGCTGGAAGGTTGGTCACCGACATCCTCACGTGGTGAGGAGAGAGCAGTTCATAACCAGCGCGTCAAGCTCCAGCTATGCAACCCGCCTCTAAGTTGTTCATGACGTCTACACTTCCTAAGCCCCTGCGATCCCGTTACCCGTTGAGTCCCTTTAACCACATCAAACCATGGGTAATTTCCAGTTTTCTACAGATCGCTACCAATTCGTCATTTAACACAACTCGCCCACCGCCTACCCTTTCCCAGCGGCCTGGCTCATGTCCATATCCGCGCTTGCAACACCATCTCTGTTCACCACGAACGTGATGTCAAAGTGCTCTTGGCCGAACGGTCCGCTCTGTATCTTTTGGGCTGCCAAGTCCCTCGTACCGCACGACAGCAAAATCGGAATAATGTATGCTGAGGGTGCTAACCTGCAGCTCAGTCTCATCAGTGGTTGCATGCAGGATAACATTCCAGAGATACCTGCCGAGACTGCCGAAGCAACACGCCACTACTCTGGCGAAATGGAACATGTTCAGCCCGACGGCCAAGGAGCACCATTACTCGGAATGTTTTGAATCATAATTGTCTGTACGAATCTTGCACCCACTTCCTCCGCCGAGAAGTCCCGTGATTACGAAGCTCGTGAGGGTTGTAATGCGAAGAGTGAAGCGTTACTCTGATAGCGTGACTATTCACCCATTGATGGTCTGGGAACGTGTCAATCCTCACCGCACAGACATGGCCTTGGTCAGAGGCGTCGCCACCGGGGGGGGGCAGAGGGGGCAGTGTCTCCCCCTGTCGTGAAACCGCAGTTTCCATTAGACAGCAGTCTACCCTGCTGGAAATGCTCCCCCTTGCCCCCCCTCCTTGGGGACGTCACTTGTACGTACAGAGCACAAGCTGCGTGGCCGTTGTGCATTTGTATTTTGTCATATCATGATATGTTCCATCCGCAGCCACATTATCATGTAACAAAAACTGTCCGTAATGTAGTCTACTGTACCTTTTCCCTTTGTATACGATCTGTATTAAGAATTTATTTGGACGACCTCCACTAACTATGAGTCACATTAGCATCAAAACCGATATGCCTCGGTGGAAACTTTTTGGTTTTAGATTTGCCATTGATGGTAGAAAATGGTATGAGAATAATTTGTTGGAGAATCGTCTGCACATTTCTATCTTTTTTAATATTTCATGGATTATAGCTCAGTTTTCTTGTTATAATTGCAATCGTCCTTTCCGTCTCTATAATTTCTAGCAGTTTTTAAGTTGCTTCACTGATGGCATTGTGGGAGAAAGTTGGGGAGAGGAGTGGGGGGGGGGGCGTAATATATTTGAGAAATGCTGATAGATTTGCTACTATTTTTAATTGCAAGCTACATTTGTAGGGGACCTTACCTCACTCTCGCTGGTAATAAGCTACACGTTTAAGTTGATGTAAGTGGCACGTGTCGCAATGCGATGGATTGACGACGGGACGGCCCCGTGGTTTTGTGGTGGCCCGGCCCACCATTTTGATGTTGGGCCTCGTAAGTGCAGTGAGGATCCCATGTTTGGAGACCATTAAAGCGTAAATATGCTATGGGAATAACGACCGGATACACTTTTCAGTCCGTACGGGCTTGGAATCACGGGACTTTTCGGCAGAGGGAGGAGTGCAAAATGCGTTAAAAAAATCAATTATGATTCGATGTATTCTGTGGAATGGTGCTACCGAGTCAGGGCCGAGTACGTCACATTTCGCCAAACGAATGACATACCGCTTCAACAGTGTCTGGTTGTCTTTTGTTATGCCTATCCTGTTTGGCAGCTGCTAGACGTGGCCGTGGTGGTGCGGGTGATGCCACTGATGACTACCCTGCTAGGCAGCTGCTAGACGTGGCCGTAGTGATGCGGGTGATACCACTGGTGACTACCCTGTTCGGCAGCTGCTAGACGTGGCAGTGGTGGTGCGGGTGATACCACTGATGACTACCCTGTTCGGCAGCTGCTAGACGTGGCAGTGGTGGTGCGGGTGATACCACTGGTGACTACCCTGTTTGGCAGCTGCTAGACGTGGCCGTGGTGGTGCGGGTGATACCACTGATGACTACCCTGCTAGGCAGCTGCTAGGCGTGGCCGTGGTGGTGCGGGTGATACCACTGATGACTACCCTGTTTGGCAGCTGCTAGACGTGGCCGTGGTGATGCGGGTGATACCACTGATGACTACCCTGCTAGGCAGCTGCTAGACGTGGTCGTGGTGATGCGGGTGATGCCACTGATGACTACCCTGCTAGGCAGCTGCTAGACGTGGCCGTGGTGATGCGGCTGATGCCACTGATGACTACCCTGCTAGGCAGCTGCTAGACGTGGCCGTGGTGATGCGGCTGATGCCACTGATGACTACCCTGTTTGGCAGCTGCTAGACGTGGCCGTTGTGATGCGGCTGATGCCACTGATGACTACCCTGTTTGGCAGCTGCTAGACGTGGCCGTGGTGATGCGGCTGATGCCACTGATGACTACCCTGTTCGGCAGCTGCTAGACGTGGCCGTGGTGATGCGGGTGATGCCACTGATGACTACCCTGTTTGGCAGGCTAGACGTGGCCGTTGTGATGCGGCTGATGCCACTGATGACTACCCTGTTTGGCAGCTGCTAGACGTGGCCGTTGTGATGCGGCTGATGCCACTGATGACTACCCTGTTTGGCAGCTGCTAGACGTGGCCTGTGATGCGGTGATGCCACATGACTACCCTGTTCGGCAGCTGCTAGACGTGGCCGTGGTGATGCGGGTGATGCCACTGATACTACCCTGTTTGGCAGCTGTTAGACGTCACTTCAGTGATGCGATCATCCGGCCTGAGACTTTTGGAGCAGCAGTTGGATGACTCGGATGGAGCTGCGATCGCCGTCACGGTACCTGGTGGATCGGTGAGTTTCAGGGGCGCAGTCAGTGCTTGATGAAGGGGCGACAAAAAATTGCCACTAAACAGAGAAAAAGATGTTCTTGAAGGCCATAAATGTTGCCTAGGACTGGGAAGTTCAGCCACCGCCACCTCAGCGGCGGCGGCCATCCCTGTGGTCACAGCCGTCCCAGCGGCCACGGCTGTTCTAGCGGTGACAACCACTAGAACTAAAGCGGTCAAAGCCTGTCCTGGCCATGGCTGCTCCAGGAGACGCGGTCCCTCCAACGGTGACGAAAGTGGCAGCCCAGCGATGGCTTCGACAGCCGCTACAGCGATGCCAGTTGTTTCGCGTGGAACAGGGCTGACACAGCTTAAGCAAAGAAAGGAAAGCTAATTTGCCGGACGCTGTGTGTAGCGCATAGCTAGTCAGTCGTGTTCCTGGTCCATAGTTGGTCAGTGAGCTAGTACTTCTCGTTTCACAAAATTGTATAATTATTTTTCCCCACCGGTATTCACACCTCGTTTCAGGAACGACGAAGGTGTTGAAAAGGCACAACAGGATATCTTGAACTATATTAAACTATATCTGAACGTACCGGATAACAGAAATGTGCAGTTTGTCCATGGAGATCAGCAACCATGTTAGACCCAACCTAATGCTATTCATTTCTTCATTGCGGATGTATTAATGTATCTTTATTTTCCGTAATAGATTGCGTTTTCCTGGTTGTTCTCGGTAGCTAAGCGGTTTGTTTTCTCACGGTCGTTACCGGACTGTTGGACCTTGACCGCAGGTTTCGCATGGCCACGTATGTGCATTATCCATACCATAGCCACACCCATACCCACACGTATATATCTATATATATGTATATATATATATATATATATATATATATATATATATATATATATATGCATACATACATACATGCATGCGTGCATGTATGCATACCTACATGAGAACACAGAACAATGGGAGCATAATTTTACCAACGGCGTTTTAGCTCATGCCTTTCTCAAGCTACCTTCCAAATGATTTACAGGCATGTGCAGTGATAAATTGTTCGCGAAATGAGGTGGAATATGCCACTTACTAAACACTGAATCGACATTCTTCCCAAAGAAGTATCGACATCGTCCCTCTTGGTGCGTGCTTGTAAAGTCGTCCTGCCTCATTTCTAGCTGTATCACACGTCCAAGTATCATTGTTATGCTCACCATGACGGATACGATATCGCGATAACCAACATCCCTGGATGCAATTACAGGTGAAATGACTACATATGATGTGCTATGCTATATAACGCCAGTGTATGCATAGGTTATCGTTGATATCGGCATCTTCAAATTGGGTACATTTCATAATGCACAAAACGGCATGAGTCGTATGTGTGCAATTGTCTCAAAACCGGTTTTGCAGTATTTAACGAGGTTTCAATTAGCATTACTTCCGTGGCGATTTCGACATCCTGCTGCACTCGTTTCGACATCTCACACCGGAAGAGAAAGTATTATTTAACACTGTGCATATGTACGCGATACATGCGCGAAATTGCCACACATGAAAATATCCATGGTATTTATGGTAGCTTCAAGATTGGAAGTCCTGTAGTGGAACTGATTGTGGAATATGTCGAAAAATGGTAGGTTGAACATCACTGTCGTCTTGCTCATTTCGTCGTGTCTAATTTACTACTTCACTACTTGGTTTATTCAGTGTCAGCGCAGGCAAGCACCGTATAATTTGCCTCGTGATCGGTGTTGAGAAAGCAAGTGTTAAATATCCGCATGGATGTAAATAATCTGGGAAGTGGCTTCAGAAGGACGTGAGACGAAATGTTTCTACTAAAATTATGCTCGCAATGCTCTCTGTTCTTACAATTTGCCATTCCATCCTCACTAGTCCAAACATGTATATATATATATATATATATATATATATATATATATATATATATATATATATATATATATATATATATATATATATATATATATATATATATATATATATAATAAATGGGGCTTTTTGAAAGTAAAGTGGGCGAATATTGATAGGTTCTGAAATATGGAGAGCTCTAAGGAGGTAGAGGTCCTCTTGAGAGCTGCATCACTGCGTCAGACACTAAAAGTAATTAAAATGAGTGCAATGCGCACTTCCCGCCCGCTCCGGTGGTATTACTTCACCGGAAAAGGATCACAAATTGGATAACTATTTAATGACAAGATTGCCACCAGGTCGCAATGCCAATCAATGAGTAATTGCAACATCCCGTTTTGTCCTACTATCCCGCTTTGCCTCCCATCCATATTTGTATGCGGTGCTGTGTTAAAATCACACGTACTTCCTTTCAAATGACAGCATTCGCTAAAAAAAATGCAGTATATGTGGTGCATTAGAGAGATTGAACAGTTCACGATAAAGCGCCCCGTTTTTTGTGCACGAATGTATCCCGATCAATACGCCAACACTGAACATGGCGTCAACAGAAGTCGACAAGATTGCAGGCACCTAAATGACGTTAAAGGTGAAAGTACCAATTGTTCAGGAACTTGTATCACAATGGCATCGAAAGAGGATGTTGTGTAATTTGATTATATGTGGTAGTTGAATGCAGTAGCATTTCGCAGCAGCCAATTCAAGGAGCACAAACTTCCAGGAGATCGAAACAAGTTTATATATGTTGCTTCCATTGCACTTTATGTATGTCGGGCCACTATGTCAGTGTGTAGTGTGTCTGTGCCCCGCCTGCCTGATTGTGCCTCTCATGTCCGACAGTCACACTACACGAGAGCCGTCCGTGTATGTCAGGACACTATGTCAGTGTGTAGTGTGTCTGTGCCCCGCCTGCCTGATTGTGCCTCTCGTATCCGACAGTCACACTACACGAGAGCCGTCCGTGTATGTCAGGACACTATGTCAGTGTGTAGTGTGTCTGTGCCCCGCCTGCCTGATTGTGCCTCTCATGTCCGACAGTCACACTACACGAGAGCCGTCCGTGTATGTCAGGACGCTATGTCAGTGTGTAGTGTGTCTGTGCCCCGCCTGCCTGATTGTGCCTCTCATGTCCGACAGTCACACTACACGAGAGGTCCTGTATGTCAGGACACTATGTCAGTGTGTAGTGTGTCTGTGCCCCGCCTGCCTGATTGTGCCTCTCATGTCCGACAGTACACTACACGGGGGCCGTCCGTGTATGTCAGGACACTATGTCAGTGTGTAGTGTGTTTGTGCCCCGCCTGCCTGATTGTGCCTCTCGTATCCGACAGTCACACTACACGAGGCCGTCCGTGTATGTCAGGACACTATGTCAGTGTGTAGTGTGTCTGTGCCTCGCCTGCCTGATTGTGCCTCTCATGTCCGACAGTCACACTACACGAGATCCGTCCGTGTATGTCAGGACGCTATGTCAGTGTGTAGTGTGTCTGTGCCCCGCCTGCCTGATTGTGCCTCTCATGTCCGACAGTCACACTACACGAGAGCCGTCCGTGTATGTCAGGACACTATGTCAGTGTGTAGTGTGTCTGTGCCCCGCCTGCCTGATTGTGCCTCTCATGTCCGACAGTCACACTACACGAGAGCCGTCCGTGTATGTCAGGACGCTATGTCAGTGTGTAGTGTGTCTGTGCCCCGCCTGCCTGATTGTGCCTCTCATGTCCGGCAGTCACACTACACGAGATCCGTCCGTGTATGTCAGGACGCTATGTCAGTGTGTAGTGTGTCTGTGCCCCGCCTGCCTGATTGTGCCTCTCATGTCCGACAGTCACACTACACGAGAGCCGTCCGTGTATGTCAGGACACTATGTCAGTGTGTAGTGTGTCTGTGCCCCGCCTGCCTGATTGTGCCTCTCATGTCCGACAGTCACACTACACGAGAGCCGTCCGTGTATGTCAGGACACTATGTCAGTGTGTAGTGTGTCTGTGCCCCGCCTGCCTGATTGTGCCTCTCATGTCCGACAGTCACACTACACGAGAGCCGTCCGTGTATGTCAGGACGCTATGTCAGTGTGTAGTGTGTCTGTGCCCCGCCTGCCTGATTGTGCCTCTCATGTCCGACAGTCACACTACACGAGAGCCGTCCGTGTATGTCAGGACGCTATGTCAGTGTGTAGTGTGTCTGTGCCCCGCCTGCCTGATTGTGCCTCTCATGTCCGACAGTCACACTACACGAGAGCCGTCCGTGTATGTCAGGACGCTATGTCAGTGTGTAGTGTGTCTGTGCCCCGCCTGCCTGATTGTGCCTCTCATGTCCGACAGTCACACTACACGAGAGCCGTCCGTGTATGTCAGGACGCTATGTCAGTGTGTAGTGTGTCTGTGCCCCGCCTGCCTGATTGTGCCTCTCATGTCCGACAGTCACACTACACGAGAGCCGTCCGTGTATGTCAGGACGCTATGTCAGTGTGTAGTGTGTCTGTGCCCCGCCTGCCTGATTGTGCCTCTCATGTCCGACAGTCACACTACACGAGAGCCGTCCGTGTATGTCAGGACACTATGTCAGTGTGTAGTGTGTCTGTGCCCCGCCTGCCTGATTGTGCCTCTCATGTCCGACAGTCACACTACACGAGATCCGTCCGTGTATGTCAGGACACTATGTCAGTGTGTAGTGTGTCTGTGCCCCGCCTGCCTGATTGTGCCTCTCATGTCCGACAGTCACACTACACGAGAGCCGTCCGTGTATGTCAGGACGCTATGTCAGTGTGTAGTGTGTCTGTGCCCCGCCTGCCTGATTGTGCCTCTCATGTCCGACAGTCACACTACACGAGGGCCGTCCGTGTATGTCAGGACACTATGTCAGTGTGTAGTGTGTCTGTGCCCCGCCTGCCTGATTGTGCCTCTCATGTCCGACAGTCACACTACACGAGAGCCGTCCGTGTATGTCAGGACACTATGTCAGTGTGTAGTGTGTCTGTGCCCCGCCTGCCTGATTGTGCCTCTCATGTCCGACAGTCACACTACACGAGAGCCGTCCGTGTATGTCAGGACACTATGTCAGTGTGTAGTGTGTCTGTGCCCCGCCTGCCTGATTGTGCCTCTCATGTCCGACAGTCACACTACACGAGAGCCGTCCGTGTATGTCAGGACACTATGTCAGTGTGTAGTGTGTCTGTGCCCCGCCTGCCTGATTGTGCCTCTCATGTCCGACAGTCACACTACACGAGAGCCGTCCGTGTATGTCAGGACACTATGTCAGTGTGTAGTGTGTCTGTGCCCCGCCTGCCTGATTGTGCCTCTCATGTCCGACAGTCACACTACACGAGAGCCGTCCGTGTATGTCAGGACACTATGTCAGTGTGTAGTGTGTCTGTGCCCCGCCTGCCTGATTGTGCCTCTCATGTCCGACAGTCACACTACACGAGAGCCGTCCGTGTATGTCAGGACACTATGTCAGTGTGTAGTGTGTCTGTGCCCCGCCTGCCTGATTGTGCCTCTCATGTCCGACAGTCACACTACACGAGAGCCGTCCGTGTATGTCAGGACACTATGTCAGTGTGTAGTGTGTCTGTGCCCCGCCTGCCTGATTGTGCCTCTCATGTCCGACAGTCACACTACACGAGAGCCGTCCGTGTATGTCAGGACACTATGTCAGTGTGTAGTGTGTCTGTGCCCCGCCTGCCTGATTGTGCCTCTCATGTCCGACAGTCACACTACACGAGAGCCGTCCGTGTATGTCAGGACACTATGTCAGTGTGTAGTGTGTCTGTGCCCCGCCTGCCTGATTGTGCCTCTCATGTCCGACAGTCACACTACACGAGAGCCGTCCGTGTATGTCAGGACACTATGTCAGTGTGTAGTGTGTCTGTGCCCCGCCTGCCTGATTGTGCCTCTCATGTCCGACAGTCACACTACACGAGGCCGTCCGTGTATGTCAGGACGCTATGTCAGTGTGTAGTGTGTCTGTGCCCCGCCTGCCTGATTGTGCCTCTCATGTCCGACAGTCACACTACACGAGAGCCGTCCGTGTATGTCAGGACACTATGTCAGTGTGTAGTGTGTCTGTGCCCCGCCTGCCTGATTGTGCCTCTCATGTCCGACAGTCACACTACACGAGATCCGTCCGTGTATGTCAGGACACTATGTCAGTGTGTAGTGTGTCTGTGCCCCGCCTGCCTGATTGTGCCTCTCATGTCCGACAGTCACACTACACGAGATCCGTCCGTGTATGTCAGGACACTATGTCAGTGTGTAGTGTGTCTGTGCCCCGCCTGCCTGATTGTGCCTCTCATGTCCGACAGTCACACTACACGAGAGCCGTCCGTGTATGTCAGGACGCTATGTCAGTGTGTAGTGTGTCTGTGCCCCGCCTGCCTGATTGTGCCTCTCATGTCCGACAGTCACACTACACGAGATCCGTCCGTGTATGTCAGGACACTATGTCAGTGTGTAGTGTGTCTGTGCCCCGCCTGCCTGATTGTGCCTCTCATGTCCGACAGTCACACTACACGAGAGCCGTCCGTGTATGTCAGGACACTATGTCAGTGTGTAGTGTGTCTGTGCCCCGCCTGCCTGATTGTGCCTCTCATGTCCGACAGTCACACTACACGAGGGCCGTCCGTGTATGTCAGGACCCTATGTCAGTGTGTAGTGTGTCTGTGCCCCGCCTGCCTGATTGTGCCTCTCATGTCCGACAGTCACACTACACGAGAGCCGTCCGTGTATGTCAGGACGCTATGTCAGTGTGTAGTGTGTCTGTGCCCCGCCTGCCTGATTGTGCCTCTCATGTCCGACAGTCACATTACACGAGGGCCGTCCGCACCAGCCACGAACGGACGGCCGCGCAGGCTGGCCTCACTGGCGTCGCCGCACTCCACGTCCAGTCGCACTGTTCGCTGACTGGGCCGCTGGCGCAGCGGCTCCGCCCCTCGGCCGCCACCCAGCTAATCACGGCGTGTGGCGCGCAACCTGGAGACATGCTATTGGTGGCTGTCGGCGGCCGACACGCTGCACGTACCCTGATTGGTCGCCTGCGGGTTCAGATGGCTGATGAGCTCGAGAGCCGCGGTGTGTCCGTGCGGAGTGACGGGCCCTTCTTCCTGTGGGTGGACGAGTTTCCTCTGTTTGTGCACGAGGAGGGCCGGCTGGTGTCGGTGCACCATCCCTTCACGAGACCACACGAGGATGACGAACACCTGGTGTTCACCAATCCGACTGAGGTCAGTGGTCTTCGCTGGCGTCAGCTATAGCGGCGGCCTCTAAATTGGCAGATTCGAGTGGTTTGGTGCAAGTGTGTTGAGTCTAAGACTGGCGACCAATTTCGTATATCCTTATCCGAACATTTCTTGCGGTACTCTTATTGTTGCCGAACTACACCATACGTATGTGAATGATATCGCGCGAAGTTGCATACACTCCACCTGACACATGAGAAAAGCTAGGGAAATTCCCAACAAGGTTGTTGAGAGAAAACAGAGTCCGTTCTACAATTCAGCGTCACCCTAGGTACCATGGATGCGGATGCCAGAACGTATTATCTCTTCGACCGGAGGAGTTGCCAAGGTGTCCCCAGCAACCAAAAATGTACTAGAGGAAGAGGAAATTTTGAGATTTTCGCCACTCGGAACCAGAAATATTCGGCGTGTTTCGCCCGCCTTAAATGGTCTCAGTTTCACTGCGGTTGTCGAGATCCCCTGAAGAAAATTTTGGCTGCGCTCCTGCCTTCGACATACAGTTTTTGTACTTATCGCAATTACACATAACTCATCGCCAACCACATTACAGAAATACGCAGAATTATCACGGAGATCAGTGGGCAGGAAACAGCAGGCAGGCGGAGAATGCTGCATCACTCACTAGTTTTGAGATGGCCTACGGCGTGAGAAGCTATGGGATGTGGGCTCGGGTGACCTGTTTCGATGAAGACGCGAAGTGTGTGGAGTAGGGTGTGACGTACTCGTGCTTTTTGTCACGGGGTCAAAATGCCAGGGTGGGGTTTTACGGGTGCGATGATAAAAAAGCGATTTGTAGCACAAAAAAAAACGATTTCAAAGCGACTTGGAGCTTGCCCTCACGCCCGGAAGGTTCCCCCACTCACTTACTATGGCACACTAGCGCCATCTATGCACGTGTTTTGTATCTCGGCTTGTAGCCGACGTACGAAGACCAGACAAGGACCATCGTATTGCTCATGCTGAGAGCTTTCCATTGATACACATTTTATGACCTGGGGTCATTAGGTCGCCGTCGAAGGTCAGGTCACATATCTCACTCAACACCGAAATGGGTCATTCAGAGACCATAAACATGTATCGCAGAACGAAGTCACTGAACACTGTTCACTTAGTCTCATTGCGATGTTGTGGACTCATAGGGGGTACAGTGAGGAATATTTAACTACCGTGACCTGCAAAAGGTAAAAGGTCAGTTGCCCAAGGTAGTGGAGAATTACCACCTACTTACCCAGCTGAGATGTAATTCTCCACTACTTTGGGTATCTGACCTTTTACCTTTTGCAGGTCATGGTGGTTAAATATTCCTCACTGTACCCCCTAAGAGTCCACAACATCGCAACGAGACCAAGTGAACAATGTTCAGTTACTTAGTTCTGCGATACATTTTATGGTATCTGAATGACCTGTTCCAGTGTTGAGTGAGATATGTGACCTGACCTTCGACGGCGACCTTCGACGGCGACCTCAGATCATCAAAATTGGTATCAATCGAAAGCTCTCATCATGAGCAATACGATGGTTTTTGTCTCGTCTTTGTACGCCCACTATAAGCTGAGATCCCTAAAGCACGTGCATAGGTGGCGCTAGTGTGCCATAGTAAGTGAATGGGGAACCTTCTAGGTGTGACGGCAAGCGCTAAGTAGCTTTGAAATAGTTTTTTTTTTGCTACATATCGTTTTTATCATCGCCCCCGTAAAACCCCACCCTGGCATTTTGGATCTGCAATCGACGACACACCCTAGTGTGGAGGCCCCACTGCGGCAACCTCCCGAACGTATTGGCTCTAGTTTGAATTTTTCCTCGGGAACTGTCAGCTCGTCCTCAATATCGAGTCTTTTCAGGACACGTCCGAGTGTGACGCCGGCATGGTGGCACGGCTCACCAGTTCTTGGCCGACGGTGCTATGCGGCTACGACTTGAGCCAGCGTAACAAGCTGAACCAGCTCTCTGCCGGGCCTCAGTAGCTCAGTTGGCAGAGCGTCGATCGCAAGATTGTGGGTTCAAATCTCACAGCCGGCAGCCTTTACCGGGTTCACCCGCGACCAATCGGCGTGAGAGGTTTGCACCGCTATACAATCTAGCGGTTGAATACGCCGTAAAATAACCCAAGGATCAGCTTTATGCCGCTAATTTGGCTGCATGTACACTTGCGCTCACGTATATCCGCGTCGTACGTACATTTGTTCGGTTACAAGTCGGAGGGTGGTCGCGACTATCCGCACATGTGTTGTGTCCACAGACGCGAGGGCAACATTTCGACCTCGTCTTAAACGGATGGGAAGTGGGCGGCGGCTCGATGCGCATACATGAGGCTGCCCTCCAGCGGCACATTTTGGAAGTAGTGCTTGGTGAGGACACCGCTGCGCTGCAGCACCTGCTGGACGCCCTGGCCAGCGGCGCGCCTCCACACGGCGGGATCGCGCTCGGTGAGGCTCCCTGGCCTGTTCCGTCGTCATGCTTTGTGCACCACGTGGGAGCAGTGCCACCCGCGTGTATGTAGTAGAGTTTAAGCAGTAAGGTCCAGTTTTTTTTCAGAGCGTCCTAGTGTATTTGTGCCACCCCCATCCCTATCTCCCACTGCCACCACCAAAAAATGGTACTGGTGTCGCCGAATTTGACTGAATGTCACGTTGATGTTGCACAATCGTTGACCCCGGTTTGCGGTGTATATCTTGGAATAATTTCGCATCACATGGACACCAGATGATGAGCACATGTAGGATGATTATCATCCGGACGTCTCGTGTCTTTGGAAGACCGGCTCAAGTGTTAGCTGAGTAGTCACGCATCAGCGAGCGTCAGTTAACTCGGCCGGTTTACAAAAGTGGC
>JAOTOL010001452.1:0-472500 GCA_034440575.1 Imbricaverruca yamaguchii
TGACAGAAACAATTGTCACACTGGACAGCAATTGTCACACTGGATTTGCAATCAGACATAAAGACATAAGATATAAAAGATCAGTGCAACTCTGAGCCACAAGGGCCCTTCTTGGTTGCACCTCTGTACACTGAACCAGTAGCCCACCAAATCTGCCAATCAGCCCTCCTGTAATACTGAAAAGCAAGCCCTCTATTCTTATAATGATTGTCTATGCTGTTTTTAAAGATGTTCAATGTTCTGCTACTGACGATGTTTTCTGGCAGCTGGTTTTTTTCATCAGTAATGCATCTCTGATGACTTTTAGTCCAACGTCCAAACAGCTTCACTTTGTTTGACAGCCATGCTCATGCCGATTCAATATCAGTTTGATGTGAATAAATATCTGGCTGCAAACCAGCAAAGTTCCTTCTGCATGAGACATATGTTACCTAGTGCCATTTTGCACCTGGCTTCAGTGCATAAATAAATATCCCACATACAACTGATACAACTCTCCAAAACTGTACTAGTTCTTTCACACAGGATGAATACCCATGAGACTATCACCATGCATCATTTTCAGCTATGCATCAATTAGCATACACACCACAGAGCATAGCACTCCAGGATGTCTTCAGGTCATTGGATCAGGCTCTAGCTTCTTTGGTGTTCCTTTAGGATCTGACAGCCACATGCACCACATAGCACTCCTACTTGATTGATTATTTGGGCTTAAGGGTGCATCAACTGCTACTGGTTATGTAGCACCCACTTAGCCTCCACTTCTCACCCAAAGTGGTGGTGAGCTAACCCCCAAAACAGTTGTAAGTGAGCTTCAAACCAAAACCATTCATCAAGATAACAACTGATTGTCTTCACCAACTCCCTTGAGCTAAGTTAGCTAACTAATCTAACCTGATAGCCTTCAGCTATTTCAGCGACCTACTTACATCATGTTGATTCATACAGGATGCAGCTGCATGTCTCCCATATATACTTACCAATCCTCACTGCTGATGATACAGTCAACATTAACAACAGAATGCACACTGCTGGAAGAGCAGCCATGTTGCCTGAAAACAAGAACAATTTGCTAGCATCCACCAACACTACATGCTGACAGACATTGCAACACAGTTAGGCATCAGAAAGCATGAACCAAAATGAACAGGCTTGTTTGAAACCTGAAGCTAGCAATATGATCATCCTTGGGAATTAGCTGAATTACAAATGATAACCATTTCACATGCTGAACTGAGACATGGGTAGGATTTTCACACAAAACTACACTGTCAAACCATAGTCATGATAAGAAGTGCAAAATACTGATGTCACAGTGAAGTTCCAGCAATTGATTCAGGTGAGATCAAACTGACTGAACATGCATTAATTATGATATTACCAAGGTTTAAAGCAATGACCAAATCAGGAATTTCATTACGAAATGGATACTTCACAAGCAAAACATGTATTTAGGGACCAAAACATGCACTGCATCGCTGCAACATCTAATTAAGAACCAATGGATAATGGATAACCAAATCAGGTATTCTGCATGACCAACATGGATATTTCATAAGCAAAGTGCAAAACTTGAGCAGTGATGCCAGAACATGTCAACTTGTAACTGGAATGGGCAAATACACAGCAAATAACCAAAACTGGTAGCAAATTATTGACTTGCCATTGAGTATGATTTTTAGTTGAAGCATAAGAGAAGTTATGGAAAGGATGCAAAGTTGGGAGGTGTGCTAGGGCATCTAGAACTCATATATTTTAATTGGTTGTTCACTGTTCAACAGGAAATGTTAAAAGGTTCTTTAGCTCCTACATTTCAATATAACAATGTATTGACATGGACACCAGAGATATATTGTGAAATGCTTGCTGAAGATTGTGCTATTATACTCCATAAACAACATCGGGAATATCTCCCATCAGTATGGGGACATTGAAGGTAAATTGTGGAAACATGATGAGGATTGCAGTATTATAGATTGTGATGGCTCATTTCTTAAAATTGTGTGCACAAAAATCATTTCAAAAAAAACTTTTTTCCGGCTGGACTAAGTAAAAAGGTTTGGCTAGGCTAGGTAAGCTAGGCTAGGCTAGGTTAGAGCAGTGCTAGGTTAGATTAGGTTAGGTTAGGATAGTCTAAGTATGACACAATAGTTTGTTGCCAATTGAAAAGTATGAATTATCTGCTGGAATGAATGACCATTACATCTTAATCACATTCAGAAACATGTGTTCCATATATTTTCCTTTGGCATTACTGTAAAATGTAGTTCTTGAGAACAAATGGAAAAACACCAGTGAACTGGACTTGTTAGACATAAAGACATAAAGACATAACAGATTAATGCAACTATGAGCCACAAGGGCCCTTCTTGGTTGCACTCTGCACACTGAACCAGTCGCCCACCAAATCTGTTAATCAGCCCTCCCTGTAATACTGAAAGCAAGCCCTCTATTCTTATGATTGTCTATGCTGTTTTTAAAGATGCTCAATGTGTTGCTACTGACAATGTTTTCTGGTGGCTGGTTCCAGTGTTCTACTACCCTGTTGGTGAAGAGAAAGTCTGCCTTAACCTTGTTCTGCTGTGGTTAACTTTAATTTTGAATTTATGACCTCTAATTGCATCATTTCTGTTCAATTCAAACATTTCCCGAAGATATCCCCTCTCCAGACCATTGAAAAATTTAAAGACCTTGATGAGATCTTTTCTCAGCCTTCTATATCTAAGTGAAAACATATTCAATTTCTTCAATCTTGCCTCATATGCCAGGTTGTTTATGCCATTAACCATTTTTGTAGCCCTCACATTTTTAAACACCTAAATCCTTCTCCTGTTGAGTCCACTGATAGCACTTGAATGAAATCCACTGATAGCACTTGGCCACCCATCAAATATGGAGCCTTCCTATGCTGTTTACCTATGTGCATGATTTTGCGCTTATCAAAATGAAATTTCATTTTCCATCCTTCAGACCACTTCACAAGCTCATCTAAGTCTTTTTGCAGAGATATGCTCATCTTGACCTGTTATTGCCCTAAAGACCTTCAAATCATCTGCAAATTTCAAAACTTTACTGCTTAGGCCGCTTTCAATGTTATTTACCAATATACTGAACAGTAGTGGCCCCAGTACTGACCCCTGGGGGACTCCACTAATAACATTTTGCCATGATGACTTTGTACCATTTAGCATCACTCTTTGCTGTCTATCTAAAAGCCACAACTCCATCCATTTTAAGATGCTACCTGCAATGCCATGGACTGAATCTGTATCATTAACCATTTATGGGGTACCTTGTCAAAGGCCTTACTAAAGTCAAAGTATGCCACATCAACCTGATTTACCTGATCAAATTGTTCTGTGGTGTATTCCTAAACCCATGTTGAGTATCTTGCATCAATGTGTTTCCTTCAGATAACTAACTATTCTATCCTTGTTAATTAATTTGAGTACCTTGCAGACTAGGGATGTGAGACTTACTGGCCTATAGTTTTCAACTTTCCCTCTTCCTCCTTTCTTGAAAATAGGACTACATTTGGCCTTTTCCAATGGGTTGGAATTTCATTTTGTGAAACTGGTCTACAAAATATTATACTAAGTGGAAATGCCAGTTCCTTTTCAGTTTCCCACAACACACTAGCATAAATTTCATCAGGTCCTGCTGCCTTGTTTTGCTTTATTTTCCGGATATGATTGTAAACAACATCACTATCAATGAAATCAACATCATTTATCAGATCACATGTCACTAAACTATGGTGTACGTTCGGCAGATTGGCCATATCTTCCAATGTAAACACTGATTTAAACTGCTTGTTCAGCTCCTCAACCATCTCACTATCCTCACAAAATGTAGTCCTGTTTACTTCCAGTGGACCGATTGTGCTAGAAACTTTACTCGGCTTGTAGAATCTAAAGAACTTTTTACTGTCCCTTTACAGTTTCTAGCTAAATCCAGTTCTTTTGCTAGCTTGGCTGCTCTGGTTTTTGCTTCACAGTGTCTCTAGCTTTCCAATACTCCTTTAGATTAACGACATTTGAGGTTTCTTTAAAGACTCTAAATGCAGTTTTCTTAGCTTAATTGCTTTATCAAGTCTGGTGTAAGCCATGCTGGCTTTCCTACCCTTCTTTTGCATCTTGGCTTTTGGGGGACATGTCTAATCTGAATTTTCTTCAAGTAAGATTTGAACTTTCCCACATTTCACGAGCATTTAAATTGGATAATTCTTCTTCCCATCTGGTGGCACTTAAAGCCACTCGCATGCAGTCAAAGTCTGCTCTGTTGAAATTTGGAACCTTTACCAAATTATCCTTAATAATTTCCCCTACATGTGCCTTGAATCTAGCTATGTTATGGTCACTTCTTCCCAGAGTTTCTCCTACAGTCAAGTCTTGAACCAAGTCACTTAAATCTGAGAATACAAGGTCCAAGAATGAGCCATGCCTGGTAGGTTCCAATACAAACTGGTGTAAGAACAGGTCCTCTTCAAGGCATTTCCTAAACATTTTTGCATGATGGGAGCCAACACCAGCATTTTCATAACCTTTTAGATTAAAGTCACCAAGAATAAGGCACTTCCTCTTAAAGTTTCTACTTTCCTTTTTCTTTGACAAGGTGATTTCCTCACAAATCACCTTGTCAAGCTCCAGTTGCTGAGAATGTGGCAGGGTTCCTGATCAGTGAAAGCTCCTATCCTCAGAGTAGTACTGTTGCCTTTTTCCCACAGTGTCATCAAGCCAAATGGACTCCACAGACACATTTTTATCCCAAATTGTTATTGCTCAAGCTTATTTAGCAACTTCTCCATTCATAATCTCTTTTTGGAAGTCACATGTGAGTGAGATATTCAAGATTTAAAATGCTGCCAATTTGCATTGACATGACAGATACTGCACACTTCTAGAGACATCACAGTATTTGATGATCCAAGATTGCTCCATTGATTGATACAAGGTTGATCCAACATTGATCCAACACTAGATGATTCAACATCCAACAGGCCAAGTTAGATATCTCCCAAAAATATTACATTACTTTTCATTATATATTTATCACCCAAAAGCCCCTTTCTTGTACACTCTTCCAGCACTTGTAATTAAACTTTTTATGAAGCCATACTGAATTTAAAGTAGAACATTTTGTGTTTCTGCAGCTTAATGTATCCACAAGACAAGTTTCACATGTTTTATCACCATTAGGTTAAAAGGAGTTAAGTGTTGTTAGGTTAGGTGGTATATATTGTTATGGGCTAGGATAGGTTTTTGTTTTAAGTTAGAAACAAACTGGAAATCTCTTCAATACTTCAAAAACAAATGAAGCTCAGTTAGATTGGGTTAAATTTCCTCAACTTGACTTTTTTGGAAAACCATCTAAAAAAATATTTCAAAGGAAGTTTCCTTTTATGGAAGGTAAGGGTGCATCGGGTTATGTCAGATACTCTTTGTTTTGAGAATCATATTTTATGCTATATTACACAAGCTCAACTTTTGGTGTTATTTTTATCTCATTTTGCAATGCAATTTCAGGTAGATTATCTACAATATTATATGGTTTACAATGCCATCTTATAGCAGTGTCCTAAAGTTACTTCACCATTAACTGTGTGGATGAAGGAAGAAGTTGCCTGGGAATAGTGAAAGATTGGAAGAAAATAAAGGTTTGCCACTTAAGGATTAAAAAGCGGAATGCCTTTCGCTTCAGTCACATGCATTTTACATTATTTAGCAGTTGTGTGCATGACTGCGCAAACATCATGTGACAAAATGGTAAAAAAACGAAAACGAGGATGAAATATCACAACTCCATTAACTGTGCATTTCCAGGCCACACGGTGAATTATTTTACACTGTCTTATAGCATAGTTATTATTCTCCCTATCCCGAATCTCTTCTTAAATTATGGATATGAAAACAAATGATAAAGGAACAGTCATAAGTGCCTACACCACTGGCTCCAACTTTAGTATGAAATACATCAAAAGCATGTTGAATGACACTAATTACATGGAAAATCTTGACTTCCTACTTGACTCGTTACATCCCGCACGTAACGAAAGACCATTGTTTTAACCTTATATATATATATATATATATATATATATATATATATATATATATATATATATATATATATGTATATAATATCGCCGCAACACCTTCGATTGACGGTTGTTGCGCGCTGCCGAACCGTCATAAACCATAACAAAACCCCCTGCGCCATAACCGTAGAATTCCCAACGGCTCAATTAGTCAGCTGATTTTGTAAACAAATACATTCCAGCATGTTAATAGTAATCTGAAAGAGTTAAATACGAAGTACAATGGCACAATATGTCATATGATCAGGAAGTTACACCTATACAGGAAAGCATTAGGGTGGGATGGCCCGAAAAATGCCCGGGTGTAGTTTCCTGAGTATGTAGCATTTTGTGCGATTGTACTTTGTATTTAACATCCCAGATTCTGTGAGTTATTTCCATCTCATGGGCAAGACAAATCAGGGATGTGCCGTCGGTACCTAACTGGGACCTAACTTCGGAGGTACCTATATATTAAGTAAAACCCAAATGAGGTGCTGAAGATCATAAATTCAAGCGAAATACTGGTTTCTTCTTGAGTAATCAGGAAACGCTGAATTCGAATTCAGCGCTGAAAGTGACATTGAACTGGTTAGACCCTAAAATTGTCATCCGACCTACCTTAGAAGAGTAAACGAAAATACCAATGTTATCATGTTAGGATGAACTCCAATCGATCCAAAACATCAAACATTCTTCCAGTGCTATAAAGTGCCAAAAAGCATGAACAGGAGATATTTTTCTTTAAAATGGCTGGATGTTACTTCATTTCATGGGGATGGGTCTTACCCCCTCGGGTAAGGCTGCGTTTTTGTCACGTTCCGTCCAGGAATTCTCTGGACTCTGACGTCATGTGGAGTTCTTTGTCCGTTCCTCAGGAATTCCGCAGCAAGATTTCGCGGATTCCACAGGGAACGCGCGGAATGAAAAAAGCTGTCCAGCCCCGTCTTGTGCGTTTTTTTTCAAGATGGCGACGCACATTGGAAGTGATGTGCGGGCCAAGGAAGATATTGCAAATTCGTAAGTAGTGTTGTGAAATGAATACGATTGGACTAGATTGTGCGAAGGTGTTACTAATGAATATCATGCTCCCACCGGCGAGGATTTTCCCTTGCAGCGTGGCCAAATTCTTAACTGTTGAGGTGAAACAGCAGGAAGCTAGACACTATCTTCGGAAGCTTCTTTCCCTGAATATCTGCATCTCCACCAAGTAAACGTGCCGATATCGGCACGCTGTCCGCATGTGTTGGGGCGAGCTTGACATCTAATAAACGGCATGGCAACATTGGGCCGCTCTCGCCCGACATCAGCATACTGATCTGCAATATCAGCATATGTCGGGTTTAATTCTGAATATCAATAACGGCCAGCTAAAGTCGGGCCGCTGTCCGACATCCCACTCCACAGCTGACAGCGGGCCCCTATGGTCCCGACGGCAGCCTGACGGCGGTCCCACTTTGGCTGGGTGTCGGTGTCCCACTCATCAGCCGACAGCGGGCCACTGGCGTCCAGATAGCGGAACGACGTCGATCCGCTGTCGGCATGTTCACTGGGCAATGACCAATGTAAATTTCCTCCCTACCCTTGACATGCCTGTCGTAGCCTGCCCTGGACATGACTGACGTTCATCTACCTAGAACACGATCCATCTCAGAATGGTTTCACATTTTAATCTTTTTTATCGTATATCCATGCGCATTAAATTAAGCATCAGTGGCCAATAACACTAAGATCATATGTGGAAGCTTTGTATAATTACTGGTGCTGCCAAGAAGCGATTCAACCACATTGCTTTAAAGCAACAGCATGTAATCAATGCTAATCGTAACAATTAGTAGTTTGCGAACAGCGACACAAATGGCTCACATAAATAAACCGCCGCGAAATTTCACGGAACGCTCCGCGGCTGCAGTCCACGAAATGTGCGACGTCACAATCCAGGGAATCCTCGGAATGAAGGACACAAAGAACTCAGCCTAAGACTCCCCATCCCTCCATAGGCTGATAAAAAACTAGAGAACAAATCTGAAGTTCTTGATTGGAAGCAGAAGCGACGGCTGTTTATTGCGCAAATAGCTTGTCCGTTGCTGCAAGTGCGTGAGAGGCGCTGAGTGTCTCTCATTTTTTTGACGTTTTCGATCATCATTCGACCTAACAAAATAGCTGCAAATATCTGTCCAAATAATATACTTGCATGCTTTCCATCGCGAAACATGATATATTTTGCCTCTTTATGGTGTTGTTCTCCAGTGCGCCGCCACGATCGCCCTATTTCTGCACGCTACGTGCAACCAAATTTCGGCATTTGTGGGTAAGACAGTGTAAAATAATTCACCATGTGCCCTGGAAATTCACAGTTAATGGAGTTGTGCTATTTCATCCTCGTCTTATGTTTTTACCATTTTGCCACATGATGTATGGGCAGTCATGACGCACACGACTGCTAAATAATGTAAAATGCATTTAATTTAAGTGAAAAGCATTCGACTTTTTAATCCTTAAGTAGCAATCCTTTACTTTCTTCCAATTTTTCACTATTCCCAAGCAACTTTTTCCTTCATCCACACAGTTAATGGTGAAGTAGCTTTAGGACACTGGGGTAAGACGCCCCACACATCGATGGGGGAAAGACGCCCCCGCGGGCATCTTACCCCATAAATGGGACTTCTTTCCCGCCGATAGTACGAATGACACCTTCATGTTTTATTATGTAGCTAATTAGCTTTCATACCTCGAATATGTTTTTATGTCTTTCTTTTGTCACCCTCGGGTACGTACGAACTATTGAAAATGTTCGTGAAGGGGGGGTTAAACCCACAAGGTATTGAGAAGCTGCGGTCTGAATTTTACCACGTATATTTTTCGTGTCGGGTAAAATCTATACATTTTTGGTGTCAGGCCTTTCCAAGTTGGGGCTTGAATGCCATCCATTTTCTGCTTGTTCTGCTTGCTATGGTCATTCGTAGATGACATTTGCCTGCATGTGAAAGTGTCTGCATTAATCGATCTACCCATATCTATAACAGATAATACCCAGATAATAACAGATCTACCCAGTCAATTAATCAAGATAATAGTACTAATTTTACCCGAATACTATAATACAAATTTATATGCACCAAATTTCGCCAGACTGTGTGAAAATAGTTGTACCTAGCGAAGAGCATCACCCTTGCACATTATTTCAAGGCTTGCCAAAGTATTTCCAGTTTGTTCCAATATGTGCAGTAAACACCAGCGGCGCGGGAACTGTTTCAAAGTTGGGGGCCAAACAACTATTTTTTTTGGCAGAATATTTCTAGTCAACGCCATAGGGTCAATGTTAAAAATCACTGGTTGGTTGGGGGTGGGAGACTCTGCCCTTCCTGTTCCCCTCACCACCCCCGGTTCACGCGTCCTTGGCAAACGCCATCAGATAATACCTTGCCACAACCCTAATCAGTTTGTATCAATTTCCACCAACAATTTTCCAATTCCGATATAATTTTCAGGGTCACGTAACATGGCACAAACCAGAACCAGGACTTCGGACCGAGGCTCCTATGGCCAAAAGAGTCTCAAGCAAGTACTTCAAGCCATACGTAGTGGATCTCCCCTTCATAAGGTTTACAAAATGTACAAGATATCCAGAAAAACCCTGCGTCGCCATCGAGACAAGATGGTGCTGGTCTCGGGAAGTCTGGGAAGGTCTACAGACATTCCAAAGGAAAAGGAGGAACAACTCGTACAAAAGATCAAAGAAATGGAGAAGCTTCTTTTTTGGGCTCACAGCACTGGACGTACGGCATCTAGCCTACTAGTTCGCAGAGAGAATGGACATGAAAGTGCGGTTCGACAAAGAGCAAATGATGGCTGGGAAAGACTAGCTTTACGGATTTTTGCGTCGCCCCCCCCCCCAAGCCCGTCAATCAGGAGCCCAGAAGCCACAAGCCTATCCCGAGCCGTCGGATTCAACCGACCTCAGGTCAAGAAGTTCTTCGACGCATACGAATCAGTTCTCGACGGAGGTGACTAGGGGCCCATGAAAGTATGGAATATGGATGAAACTGGGGTGACCAACGTACAAACTCCACGGAAGATTGTTATTTCCAAAGGCGTTAAAAGAGTCGGGAAAATCACGAGCGGAGAGCGCGGCAAAGCTGTCACTGTTCCGTACACAGTCAACGCGGCTGGATTGTACTTACCTCCAGTCTTCGTCTTCGACAGGATGAAGATGGTTCAAAGCCTGATGAACGGAGCACCGCCAGGCTCGGTGGGAACGTGCACTAAGTCTGGATGGACCGATCGGGAGGTTTTCCTCACGTGGTTCCACCATTTCCTTGCGGTGGTGAAGCCTTCAATGCAGGACAAACACGCGATCATCATCGATGGCCATAACAGCCATAAATCGCTCGAGGTCGTCGACATAACTCGGGAAAACGGCGTGACAATCATCACACTGGCGCCGCATTCTATTAATAGAATACAGCCGCTAGATGTGGCGGTATTCAAGTCCCTCAAGAGCGCGTACAATAATGCGGTGGACACTTTGATGCGTGCCCATCCAGGTAGGCGCATGACAGAATGCGAGCTGGCTCAGATCTTCAGCACTGCCTCCTCGAGATCTGCTACCATGGAGCGGGCGATCAATGGATTTAAAGCCTCAGAAATATGGCCCTGTGACATGGTTTTCACCGAGGATGATTTTGCACCCGTAGGGATAACTGAGGAGGAAGCTCCAGATTCATCCGCCGGCCTCGACAGGAGCGCGCTACAGTCATCTCAAGAACCGGCGTCGGAGACTGCGGGCTCGAGCGCCACAGCTGCCGGTCTCGACGAGAGCGTGCTGCAGTCGTCTCAGGAACCGGCGCCGGAGTCTGCGGGCTCGAGCGCCACACCTGCCGGTCTCGATGAGAACGTAGTCTAGCCGTTTCAGGAGCCGGTCCCGGAACCTGCGGGCTCGAGCGCCACAGCTGCCGGTCTCGAGGAGTGTGCGCAGCAGTCACCAACCAGCATTCTAGGTATGTTACGCACCACTCCGCGAGCGGAAAAGATAAAGAGATCTCGTCGGGCTGAACAAGCCAAAGTAATCACGTCGTCTCCCAACAAGAAAATGCTTGAAGAAAGAAAAATGGAGAAGGGAAAAGAAAAGGTACAAGCAGCTAAAAAGGAGGGACAAGACAGACAAAGCCAGGATCGCAAAATAAAAAATAAAAAACAACAACAAGCTGGCAAATCTGCAACGCCGCAAGAACCAGATGACACCAGGTGCATTGTCTGTGGCGTGAGATTTATCATGTCGTGTGAAGAGTGGATTTAGTGCGCAGCCTGCCGAGGCTGGGCCTGTGTGCTCTTTACCGACGTACAAGCTAACGGCGATGGTGGCTACACTTGTGACCTGTGCCGCTAACACATTTGAACTGTGCTGTCGGCGTATGTTTTAAGTTGAATTGAAACTTGTGAAAGCATGCTATGCTCTATTGTGATGTGTTGGCACCAGCCTGGTGGAATTCTACCTTGTCTAAGAAGAATTCACGGGTGGCTGGTGATTTCGGTACCAAAGCGTCTCTTTTTCGCAAGCTCAGAATAGAACATGAACGTTTGGTTGATTTTCTGTTCAGTGAGGGGAAGGAATCTGCCGGTTGAAGTGCCTACGAATTCATGAACGATAAAGTTTTCATTTTACGGCAATGGGCAAAGATGCCCAGGGCAGGGGCATTTTACCCATCCCATGGGGTATGACGCCCTTTTGCATGCCTTTGATAAAATCTCAACAATAAAAAAACGAGACAAGTCTCAGTAATCCAGTGCATTCCAGGGGGTGGAAGAATGATGGGCTTCGTGTTGACATTCAGAGATCCAGGATTTGGTGGTTCATTTAGTCACCATGCCAATTTTCCTGAACCCTGGGCATCTTGCCCCACTCTCCCGTATAACCTCGGAAAAGAATATAGAAGGCGTGGAATGGATGCTCACTGTCTGCAGACCCGCCGCCTTCCTGCGGCACGTGTGTTAAACAAATGTTATTATAGAAATAATCTTAGGGGCGATAGCATATCCGTACCTTTTGGCGAATAACCACTCTATTTTACATTAAGTGTTAATCTGCACAACACTGAAAAAGTTTGCCCTATCCGGTGTACGTAACTTAACCACGAGATGGCATAGCACACTAGTCATGCAGAACAGGCTTTGGAATAGAACAGCTTAAACCGCTTTAACATTTACTAAGTATCACAAAACCAGCCGACATCACCACACTGTGGCAAGCTGACAAAGTTCACACACACACACACACACACACATGTATAATTAAATGGATATGATTGTTTTCTATCACTGTGCACACCAGGGTTAAAATAATGTTTTTTTGTTTTGTTAGGTGTGAGATTTCTAAATTTCGGAGCTTTTTCCCAGCTTTGACTTTTGACCTGCCCCAAGAGGTCAATGAATGACGTCACGTGGTGATGCTTGTTATGAATCGCGAGGTTTCCTAAGAAGTCATGCATAATCTTTTTCTTTGTTTGGACATGCTCCGTTTGTAATCGCTTGGTTCAGCACTTGAAATTAATTCCATAGCGTCATCTATTGGATAAACATGTCCTAATTCTGATAAGAAATTGAATATGTTTTCGCTTAGATATAGAAGGCGGAGAGAAGATCTCATTGAGGTCTCTATATTTGTCCGTTGTCTGGATAAGGGATATATCGGGGAAATGTTTGAATCTAACAGAAATTGTGCAATTAGAGGTCATCAATTCAAAATAAATGCTAACCACAGCAGGACAGGGTTATGATAGTTTTTATTCACGAACAACGCTATAGAACATTGGAACCAGCTGCCAGAAACCATTGTCAGTAGCAGCACATTGCACACCTTTAAAAACAGCATAGACAATCATTATAAGAATAGAGGGCTTGCTTTTCAGTATTGCAGGGAGGGCTGATCGTGAAGGATTTGGTGGGCAACTGGTTGAGTGCCCAGAATGGAGCCAAGAAGGGTCCATGTGGCTCATAGTTGCACGGATCTTTTATGTCTTTACGTCTTTATGTTTGCTGGCATATTTAATCATCATTTGACCACAAGGAATCCCAGCTCCTGCTAAGTTGTCCATACTTGCATCATTCCATAATTTAGCGCGATCCAGTTAAGAAAGAAAAACGAGTCGGTTGCCGAGAAACTATCCCTATCGGACAGAAGTTGTATTATAGACGCGTGTGTGCAGCGCTAGGTGTACCAGGGCATGATGCAAAAATAAAAATAATTTCTGATTTCGTAGGGTGCCTGGCTAGGCAATCGCTCCAGCAAGATAATTGAAGCTCATACTATACTTGACGTGCAACGGTCAGGAGCCGACTATTTTGGAGCTCTCTGCTGTAGCAGAACTTCTCAATTGAAACGTACATCGCAAATATTCCCGTGCTCATTCTAAGTCCAAGGAATACTTCCAATGATAACAAAGTTCGATGACCGTATCTGATCAGGGGGTAACCGGCAAGACCGTCAGCTATGACCAGATATGGAATTGCACAATATCACCCAGCCGGAGAGAAAGGTTACAGGACATGCCAAAAATACAACTTCTGTCCGACGGAGATGCTTCAATACCGCGTGTATTCATACCAGCAGGGATGCAGCTAGGATTTGCACGTGGTGCAGGGAATTAGTAGATAAACTTCCCAACCGTTGTTGTTGATCGGGGACTGCAATTTGAACTTGATCTCCGGACAAAAGTCCATTCTCAAGTTCCATTCTCGGTCTCAAATTAACTGCAGACATTTGCACACTCAAGAATGTGGCAGAGCGCTCGGACACACTGCATCATGATATAATCAAACTTATACCAGCGACTGCTATAGAAATACTCTTGGAAGCCATGAATGAAATGTGGACATCAGCCACATTTCCACCTTCGTGGCGGGAGGCAATTGTTGTGCCTATACGGAAACCAAATACATCTGGGAAGGATCCACTGCACAACCGCCCTATCTCGCTTGCCTGCTCGCTATGCAAACTGGTTGAGAAAATGGTTAATGCCCGATTGATGTGGTTTTTGTAATATAGCAATTTTCTTGCTATGACGCAGAGGTGGCTTCCGAAAACACAGTAGCACACTTGACCATATTTTAACACTTGATTCGACTCGTGCGCTCTGGGTTTAGGAAGCGCCAACACACAGCTGCAATGTCTTTCGACATTGATGGCGCATATGACACGACATGGCGTCACGGTATACTGATGAAGTTGCATAGTATGGCTGTCAGAGATTCCCACATCAAAGATCGTACAGCACCCACATCATCTAACGTACAGCACCCACATCATCTAACGTACAGCACCCACATCAAAGATCTTGTGCAGAAATTCACTAAGAGACGGCAGGTGATTAGTACTGTCTCCAGGGTACTCTTATGTCGCAGACAGATTTATCCTGCTTCTTATTTACCGATCGCTCGTACGCTCTAAAATCAACTATGGATGTTTTATATATGATGGGGCGTGCGTTACAACGAAACGCCGTCTGAACGTGATCCACAATCTCCCCTTGGCAGGTTGTCCCACCCAGTCCAGACAGATCTTGCTCTGTCCTGCTCAAAGAAGTGGAGTGTCAACTCCGAAGAACTTCGCATGTTGGCGTTGGAGAAAATACACCAGTACCGTGAATTCTCTCGCATATACACAGACGGCTCCAAGTCCTCGTCGGGAGTGGGATACGCGGTATTGGATATATTGGATATTGGATATTGGATACGTCGGTTGACGCGGTATTGGATAATTCTGCTTACCGAAGCAGGCATCTATTTTTGCTGCTGAACTATATGCCATTCTGGAAGCTCTTTATTATATACAGGATGACGATTCCACAAATCGCTTGGTTTTTACTGACTCCTTAAGCAGTCTTTTGGCAATGAAGTCTTTCAATCTGGATAACAGGCTTGTCCAAAGGATTCTTCGCATCTTCAAATCCCTGACTGTTCTCGACAGAAATATCGTATTCTGCTGGATCCATATTCTTGTTGGACTTGCTGGAAATGAAGCTGCCGATATGGCCGCCAAACACGCTACCAGTAATGGTCGTGAAATTCGCCTACCCCCTCCGCCAAGGGATATGTATCCCTCCATTTAATCATATATACGATCTGAATGGCAACGAGCCTGAAACTCCAAGCTCAGTAAACCAGTTATAGAGAGTTATAAAACCAGAACTTGGCACATCGCAGTCCTCACACCAGACCTCGCGACGAGAGGAAGTGACGCTCTGTCGATTGAGGATGGGGTATACCTTCGCGACACATAGCTATATACTGACCGGTGATGACCGACCTTTGTGCCCACAGTGTTCTGACCAACTTATCGTTTATCATGTTTCAATAGGCTGTGTATCCTTGGAACCTCTACGACACCAGATTTTAGGACGTGTAAACAGCGACACTTTGCGTATTCTACTAAAGGATGACTCTGAGGTCGTGTCGTCTGGAAACATTTTGACCTTCCTTCGACAAGTAAGTTTTGATGTCGTCTATCTCCGTCCCTAAATATTATGTCTTACTGCCTACTCTAGGAGCATAGTAGATTGCCTGTAAACACAGCTATGGGGGGCAAAATGACCATGGCAGTCGATGCGCCCCTAAACCCTAATTCATCATCATCCGGACAAAAGTCCTCTGTAGATAAACGTTGTTGAGCGAAAAGAGTCGGTCTATGTTTAGGCTTTGAGGCTCAGAAAACAAAGATGTTGCACTTTCAGGGAGTTAGGTGGATTCCATCCCGGGTTAGCCTCCCATCCCTCTCACCGTTTGATTGCACCTGTGCACACCACAATGTCTTCCAGTGGATGCACCATGCTTCCAATAATAAAAGTGCTTCCAGAAGTGAGACCAAATTCCAATTAGCTGAGATTAGCTGTCGGCTATTTTTGTTATAAATAAAGAATCCGAAAATGACGTATCTCAAGCATGTCAGGACATGGCGCGCTGGGAGTCTCATGGTTTGATAAGGGAAGCAAGACTGGCTGGGCGTGTGGGTGGTGGGGACGGAGAAATGCTTTCCTCGTGAAGCGAGGTGAAGATCTTATGTAATAGGTGGACAAAGCGCTGGTGAAGACAGTTGGGTATTTCTGTGCTGCAATTTTATATGTAAGCTTACCTTCTTTTGACTGAGTAGTTGTCGTCATTTCATTCATTGACTGAACAAAACACAGTTCTTCCGATTATTCGGCTTGCATTATGTAAGAACATGCAAGTCTGCGACGGCAAGCAAGAACGCAATTTGCATATAAAGGTGTTCAAAACCTAATAAGATCACGTGGTTGTCACGAGCGTGTGCAAAAAAATACATGACTGCCGAAGTGTTATTTCGCATTTTAAATCACGGCGTGGACGAACATTTTCTTGACATTGAAAAATTATTAGTATACTTCAGAAGTCGAAAAATCCCAGCATTTTAATATGACAACGTATTTTACCTATCCACCACCGGAGCTTCAAAAGGAGTTGGCGGAAATAGCGAACGCCGTTTGTGCTCCAGGAAAGGGAATTCTTGCTGCCGATGAATCGACGTCCACAGTGGGGAAACGACTGAGTGGCGTAGGTGTTGAAAATACAGAAGAAAATCGTCGCAATTACAG
Organism: Imbricaverruca yamaguchii; assembly: GCA_034440575.1. Classification (NCBI taxonomy): domain Eukaryota; kingdom Metazoa; phylum Arthropoda; class Thecostraca; family Neoverrucidae; genus Imbricaverruca; species Imbricaverruca yamaguchii. The sequence continues at coordinate 16,687 of JAOTOL010001452.1, forward strand.
AGAGCTACTGTTCACATCGCCGGATGAGATTAGCAATTACATCTCCGGGGTGCTGCTTTTCCACGAAACTGTCTATCAGAAGGGAGCCAGTGGAACGCCAATGATGGACCTTTTGAAAAAGAAGAAATTGATTCCCGGGATCAAGGTCGACAAGGGCGTCGTTCCTCTGATGGGCTCTGAGGGAGAATGCACGACGCAAGGCCTTGATGATCTATCGCAGCGTTGTGCCCAGTATAAGAAGGATGGGTGCCAATTTGCTAAGTGGCGTTGCGTACTAAAAATCGGTCGCAATACCCCGAGTTACCAAGCGATGATGGAGAATGCAAATGTGCTTGCTAGATATGCATCAATTTGTCAAATGAATGGCATAGTTCCCATCGTAGAGCCTGAGGTTCTTCCCGATGGAGAGCACGACCTGGAAAGAGCACAAAAGGTAACTGAAACTGTACTATCGTTCGTTTACAAAGCTTTGAACGATCACCATGTTTTCTTGGAAGGAACGTTGCTCAAGCCGAACATGGTTACCGCTGGTCAGTCTTGCAGCAACAAGCCAACAGCCGCGGAGCAGGCCGAGGCAACAGTGACATGTATGATGCGCTGCGTTCCTCCTGCAGTCCCAGGTATCACATTCCTCTCTGGCGGCATGACAGAAGAGGATGCATCGGTAATGCTGTGCGAAGTGAACAAGTGGCCAGGCAAGAAGCCGTGGAATCTTACCTTCAGCTTCGGCAGAGCTCTGCAGGCGTCAGTTCTGAAGGCGTGGTCGGGAAACCAGGACAACGTTGAAGCAGCTCAAACACAGCTCATTAACAGAGCTAAAGCCAATAGCGAAGCATCACTTGGCAGATACGAGTCGGGAACATGCAAAGGGGCAGCGGCTCAGCAAGACCAATTCGTTAAAAACCATGCGTACTAAATCATTTCCTCTTATGTGAAACGTTAAATCGTAGTGGACGCTGTCACTGATTGGAAGCACCGATGCAATATATCAGAACCGTTTTGCGAATGAGCATACTAAATAAATTGAAGGACGAAACTTGTGTTTACAGCGGATATATTAAAGGATAGGATGCAACTGAACATATTTTATGCCTATTTGCATTGGATATTAGGTTCAAGTAATATTAGCATGGATTTATCGCGCACTATGGCGATGGGAAGATTGATGTAATCTTGTCGGTCAGGGCAGTCTAGGTGAGGTCAGAGAAGACTAAATCGTTTTTAAGGCGTATCGCCACGCCCATAAATGAGCTTCAAAGCATTTCTGATGACCTTGGCATAAAGCCAAGGTCACCATATTCAAACGTCCCAATTATATTAACCACGTCACGTCGATTGGTGAAGGTTTTATGAAATTCGGTTCAACACTTTCGGAACATGGGTGCCGCAACAGCCCCTAAAAAGAGTGCCCTGCATCTTCGGTGACCTTGACCGTCCTCAAAAGTCCTAAGTATATCGACAATGTCACATCGATTAGTGAAGGTTTCATGAAAATCGGCTCCGTGTTTTCGGAGAATGGGCGTGGCATATAGCCATAGCATATTTTGTATATTTTGATGACCTGCATTTCAGTATATAAAAAAACTACCAGAGCTTGAAAAGTCGAAGCAGAACATAATATGGAAACGGAGGCCTGGAAAACCAGGCTGTGAATCGGACTTTCAAAATACCTCAGACGAGACACGAAAAAACCACGTTGATCCCCAAAAATCACTAGCTTTGGGTCCCCGCCACCGCTCGCCTGGGCACGAAAAGTCGCGACGGAGCTCCGAGAAATCGCACCGGACCTCCTCAAATGTTAATGGGGCCACACAAATGTGCGTCCAAAGCAACAATTAAATAGCATGGAAACAGAATAACAGCGGCAGGTCGAAAATACATCGAACCCTCCAAAGCGCATAGAGTTTCGTAAAAACGGCAGAACCTTAAAGCGTGCGTTGCAGCCAATAAACACATCAGGATCTCTAAAAGAACTACACCAGAGACCCTCAAAGCATACCCGGGCCGCATAACGACCTGAAAAGTGTCTGGGGCTCGCAAAAGAAACAACATGGCCCTAAAAATAGAAGAAGAAAAAGACCGGGCAACAAACAAAAACATCGGGGCATTCGAAAACGGAACTAGTAGTTACTTAGTTCTAAGTCTTAGAACTAAGAAACCATCTGTGCGCAAAATTGCTACGAAACCCTAAAAGGAGCCGGAATCTCAAACATTTGATGGGCCTTTAACAACAATGGTCTGGAGCCCATCCATACACGAAAAAACGTACCGGGTGAAAAACAACACCGGACCAGGGCCTCGGTTCGGTAGCCAATCTGGGAGCATATTTAACCAAAGAGATGAGGTGCATCTAAACTTAGTGGTTATCCTGATTTTTTACCCACCAGAAAATGTGAGAGGAAAATAACCCAAATTGAAATTGAATTGAATTATCAACTTGAAATAATCGAATTTTCCCAGCGAACCCACATACAAAGCATTCCATAGCGTCAAATATGGCGTAAGTCTAGCATGTGGCAGCAATTAGCAAAACGTAGGCGTAGCAAAAACCACAGCGTCGCACGAAGTGTGGCAAATGGTCCGAATGCGCAAGGCGGGTGTGCACGTGCACGGACGTTGGTGTGATGGCTGCCGGGTGTTATGACCTGGAATGCTTGAATGGTAAAATTTAATTGTCTAGAGTAATTTATGCGGTTGTAGTTTCAGCTATGTGGAGCAACTTATCAAGGGATACGAAAGAAAAGCATTCGAATAGTTTTGGGTTGAAATCCAATGACACAAAAACGGTGGTGGTAGACTTGGCACCTTCACAGAAAATTTAGTTGGTTATTAATTATGCTATATTACAAATATAACAGGGGTACCTTGGAAAAATAATGGCCGAAATCCAGGGATAATTAAACAAGTTGGGCTAAGTGGTCCCTGTCCAAATCCATTTGCCCCCTGATGCAAATCCTAGGTGCACCACTGTCCACCGTAAATTACAATTTAGCTCGCGCGCCGTAGGGCCTCTCACATAACGCGGCACGGAGGGGGCTCACACCCACCCCCTAAGATCTCGGAAAGAGTTGAAGTTGGAAACATTTCATTGTGAGAGGAAATGGCCTATTTCCCTGTGTACCATGCTTGAAAGTAAAATTAGGTGAAACGCTTTGGCCAACATTGGCAAGGAATGCTGTGTTTTGCATAAATGTTAGCCATTTTCTCAAACTTGTCGAGCTTGGATCATTTTGAAGAGTAACAATGTTTCATACACACCAGTTCATGTCACAAATCATACACTGAAATCACGCTCTGAATTGGAATAGCATCTTCGCATATTTTTCCGCCGCAACAAGACATCACTTACACATATCGCATGCACTAAGGTAATCATCAGCATGTATTGTATATTTGTATTTGGGTACATAAGTGTTCTTTATATGTAAGCGTACTTGAGCTCACGTAAATTTGTACTCACACATACATTTGCGCATACTTACAATCGCGTTTACGTACATTCGCTTACATAAATTTACAGGCGTATATTTCCTCTTACGTACATATGCCATATGTTCATGGATCACACATACTTTTGCGCCTACGTACATCTGCGCTCACGTAGTTTCCATAAGCACTTTTGCGCGTGAATACATTTGCTTACGAGTACAGCAGCCACACGTACAATGGTCTTTCCGTACACTTGACCTAAAATCCCTGACAGTCGCAAGTCCGGAGGTCCGCGCCAGCCAACTTCGTATGTCCGGGGGAGGGCAGACGTCTGCCCCCCTAAGATCTCTAGAACTATGCTAGCTAGCGACAAACAAAAAACGGCGTTCGATAGCTGGTGACGGGCTCTATTGAAAGTGTTTCGGCCATTTTATCGCCCAGGTCAACATTCAGGTCACTGGGTCATCATAGGTCAAATTCGACCAGATCAGGTGGGACTCAGATATTGACACATATCTCAGGACCTGTAACAGATAGAAACAAACGGTGAACGCTATTCGACAGTCCTTGAAATGCCCTACCGACAATAGGCGGTGTATTTTAAGGTCAGGTCAACCGAAACTCAGGTCAAGGTCATGAATTCATTACCTCAGGTCAAGGTCATGAAGTGGCCTAGGGAGGTTATGTAATGCATCAATCGTCACGTATTGGCGATACAAGAACAATGACGGTAATTTCAGCCTTCTAGCTCAATGCAGTGCGATATAATGCGCAGAAATGTGTAGTGATCTCAGGTGACCTCAGAGACCTTGGTGAGGTCACTGAGCAAAAATGTCAGCGGTAACATTGAGCATAGCATCCATCTACATGCCACAACCGTTGTGAGATCATTCCGAGCGCAAATATGCAACCAGGAAACATTTGCATATTTTACCATAGCCCTATAATGGGCAAGCCATGGCCGCGACCTGACCTAAGGTCAATGCTACGGAAAAAAAAAAACCCGATATACATATTATGTTCCCTGATGAGATCATGACATGTTGTAAGTTTGAAATCAATCGCCCAATTATTGTGGAAGTTATGCCACCTAGAACTCAGAGTGTAGTTGGGTCACTGCGCCTGACCTGGTGACCTGACCTGAGATGACCCAAGATTAAAAATGTATGAGGACATGAGGAGAAGACCAATGAACAGCTATGCCGACGTTTAGCATTGCTAACCCGATTAGTTTGGCGACAAATGAGGGAAAATCGGAGGTGTCAGATATCTGCCCCCGGACGTGCGCGTGTTAATGGTAGCAAAATAACCACACGGAAATAGAGGCCGATAAGCATGATTGCTACCGCAATTGGTATCACTCTCGCCCAGTGAACCCCTGGGCATGCGTAAGTATCGTATGCAGTGGTACGTAATCAGGCTATATTCCAATAACTGGTGATAAAATGAAGCCATGGTCGTCACGTTTATTACGTGCACTTTGAGCCGTCATCGGACTGACCGAAGGAGAACGCGGGGACATTAAGTGGCGATACCGTCGCACTGGTGTAGCCAGCTTTCCGGCCGCTCCAATTACACACTGCAATGTGTGCGTGCACACACACACACACACACACACACACACACACACACACACACACACAGAGACACACACACACACACACACACACACACACACACAGAGAGAGAGAGAGAGAGAGAGAGACACACACACACACACAGACTGGGCGGCAACGATGGAGATTAATGCGAGCACGTTGGCCAAAACACTGACGCACATCACTTCTGATCACAGCTAGCTGCGATCCGCGTGTTCGAACCAGGTGTATACTGGAGCGGGTGACGGATCGCCTCCCCTCCCCTTAACACGCGCCCTGGAGGGGGGGGGGGGGCGAAATCCGCCCACCCCTCCGGTTTTTCGTAGCTAACCCCAGATTTTACCGGCCGATATACGCCATTGTTTGTGTATCTGCAAATAAATTACCGGCGCGTTGTTTGAAGTAAGAAAAATGAAAATCGACCGAAAATTTTTCGAGTTAAGGGTCGCTAAAGTCAGAAAAAAATTACAGCGCCAGATCACAAATATCGTCGCTGATGCGCTTCCGGTATACTAGCAAAAAGGAAGTGTTCTTGGCAAAACTAGCGACTTGTCTGATGTACATTGTCATGCTACATTGTTCCAGAGTCAGGTCAAGTCACCGAGGTCAAGTCAGGTCAAGTTTATAACAGGTTAACACACGCTTTAGAGGGGGTATTACGAAATCCGCCAATCCTTCCGATTTTCGTACATAACTCCATATTGTACCGGCCGATATACGCCAAATTTATCGCGTACCAGCTAAGAAATTACCGGCACATTGTTTAAAGTAAGAAAAGTGGAAATCGGCCGAGAAGTTTTCAAGTTAGGGGTCGTTAAAGTAAAAACAATTCACAGCGCCAGACCAAAAAATCGACGCTGATGCGCTTCCCGTATATCGGCAATAGGGAAGTGTTCTTGACAACACTAGCGACTTGTTTGATGCATATTGTTATGCTATATAATTTAAAAGTTATGTTAGGTCGCCGAGGTCAAGTCAGGTCAAGTTCATGACAGGCTAATGGAGGCAAACTTGGTCAACGGGAATGTGTCATAAATGCAAATGACTGTCATGCGATTGATGTCACTTTACATGTTACTCCCTATACATCCCGAAATCTACTGTTTGTCATTGTGTGCCTAAGCATTTCCATCCTTTATTCATGTATTTCACTCCTTTATTTGCGAAGCCGATTGTGCCGAGCCGCCCAACGGAGCAGTGGGGATGGGAGCCCGGTTCCGGTAACTGGAGCAGGTAATGACCTAATATGGTGCTCCTATATAGGTGACCTGAGGTCAAATGGCGGATCTGACATCTGTATTGCATCACTAGTAATGTCTAAAACATCATTAATGCCAATTTTGGAGCATTTAAACACAACCACAGTGATCCATAACAATAACAAGCCAAGCCACGCAAAACCAGAAAATTTTGTTATTTTGACCTCTTTTGACCTTGAAGATATTGACCTAAGGTCATGCACTTGGCACACAATAGAGTTCACTATCGTGCCCATCCACCCTGTGAATTGCGTTGCTCTAGCCTTCATAGGAGCTGAGATCCTAGGGGGGGGGCGGAATCCACCCCCCCTCTCCAGGGCGCGTTATTTTCAGAGGCCCTCCAGGGCGCGTGTTAATGTCTCTGCAACAGCGACGCGTGTGGGCGTGGCTCACATTTGGTGCCCAGCTCCACCGGGGATGTTCAATGTCAAACGATTGCAATCTATAAACATAATCGTGCTCGGAATCTCATGTGATGTTGACCTTGAATATGCCGAATGGTTCGTGGCATACTACAGGCAGATAACGAAACCTTCTAACGTCAAAGTCAGCACAAATATCACAGCGGTATTATCAAGTGTCGGGTCCTTATTGCATTGGACAACTAGTGTGTGGCGTGGGACGTACTTCAGTTGAAGGTTTTGAAGGAGACCGTGGTTCAGACTTGGTGATAAGACACGACGTTTTACGTTTGGTGCACATTATTGCCATTCCATTCCATTTTATTACAGGAGGCGAGTGGGAACCAACTTCTGGGTTTCGGGAAGGGGGATGGGAGAGGTGATGTTATCACGCCACCCCCAGGATTGTGATCACCTACACGATGAGACTGGAAGTCGCTCATCCTGACTGGCACCACCGCATCAAACGATCCTTACCGTGAATAGTACGTATAGGCCGAGGAGTCAGGTCACATTCTGCTGATGTTAACCAAGATATCACTCCTCCATACCTGCTGATGTCAACCAATATATCACTCCTCCGTACCTGCTGATGTCAGTCAATGTGTCACTCGTCCGTACCTGCTGATGTCAGCCAATATGTCACTCGTCCGTACCTACTGATGTCAGCCAATATATCACTCCTCCGTACCTGCTGATGTCATCCAATATATAACTCCTCCGTACCTGCTGATGTCAACCAATAGATCACTCCTCCGTACCTGCTGATGTCAACCAATATATCACTCCTCCGTACCTGCTGATGTCAACCAATATATCACTCCTCCGTACCTGCTGATGTCATCCAATATATCACTCCTCCGTACCTCCTGATGTCAACCAATATATCACTTCTCCGTACCTGCTGATGTCAACCAATATATCACTCCTCCGTACCTGCTGATGTCAACCAATATGTCACTCCTCCGTACTTGCTGATGTCAACAAATGTGTCACTCATCCGTACCTGCTGATGTCAGTCAATATGTCACTCCTCCGTACCTGCTGATGTCAACCAATATGTCACTCCTCCGAACCTGCTGATGTCATCCAATATATCACTCCTCCGTACCTGCTGATGTCAACCAATATGTCACTCCTCCGAACCTGCTGATGTCAGACAATGTGTCACTCCTGCTGGTGACGGGTGGGCCAATATTCACCTTGGCTCCTATACGGCACCTGCTAGACACTATGGCAACATGGTATACAGCACACAACGGTCAGCCACCGCCGTGGCCATCCATCTATCCCAGCACTACTCCGACAATTCCCAGCTGTCGGTGTGCGGACACGGTAGCTCCGGTCGAGTCTATGCATGCGGACACGGTAGCTCCGGCCGAGTCCACGCATGCGGACACGGTAGCTCCGGTCGAGTCTATGCATGCGGACACGGTAGCTCCGGCCGAGTCCACGCATGCGGACACGGTAGCTCCGGTCGAGTCTATGTATGCGGACACGGTAGCTCCGGCCGAGTCTATGTATGCGGACACGGTGCTCCGGTCGGTCTATGTGCGGCGGTGTCCGGTGGTCTTGTATGCGGCGGTGCTCCGGCCGGTCTATGTTGCGGACACGGTAGCTCCGGTCGAGTCTATGCATGCGGACACGGTAGCTCCGGTCGAGTCTATGCATGCGGACACGGTAGCTCCGGTCGAGTCTATGCATGCGGACACGGTAGCTCCGGTCGAGTCTATGCATGCGGACACGGTAGCTCCGGTCGAGTCTATGCATGCGGACACGGTAGCTCCGGTCGAGTCTATGCATGCGGACACGGTAGCTCCGGTCGAGTCTATACATGCGGACACGGTAGCTCCGGTCGAGTCTATGCATGCGGACACGGTAGCTCCGGTCGAGTCTATGCATGCGGACACGGTAGCTCCGGTCGAGTCTATACATGCGGACACGGTAGCTCCGGTCGAGTCTATACATGCGGACACGGTAGCTCCGGCCGAGTCCACGCATGCGGACACGGTAGCTCCGGTCGAGTCTATGTATGCGGACACGGTAGCTCCGGTCGAGTCTATGCATGCGGACACGGTAGCTCCGGTCGAGTCTATGCATGCGGACACGGTAGCTCCGGTCGAGTCTATGCATGCGGACACGGTAGCTCCGGTCGAGTCTATGCATGTGGACACGGTAGCTCCGGTCGAGTCTATGCATGCGGACACGGTAGCTCCGGTCGAGTCTATGCATGCGGACACGGTAGTGCCGATGGAATGCGTTTGTGCGGACACGGTAGCACCGGTGGCGTAGGTCGGATCCGATTGATGCACGGGATGTTTGGTGCAACAACATTTTCTCTAATAGTATGAAGCCGATTGCTACGGCTACCTGTCACATGTCGCTACTAGCACCATCTTCTGGCGGCAAAATCAAGCGTGGAACCTTTCGACCCGCGGCTGCGGAATGCGGAATGGTGGTTACATTTTTAGAGCGAAAATAAAAGTTCAACATATATGCTTCGCCATGCATTTTTAATTTATCGCTAAGTTGCTAACTTTGAAGTGTCGGTTGTTATTGCAATGCTCTCTCGGCTTTGCAACGGTGAAATGTTATTTTGTTTCGTTTACCGCTACAATGTACTCACGACGGGGTATCACATATTACAGCCGGCATCGGCAAAACCTGAGGGACATTGAGACGATGAAACCATCATGATGATGCGACCTGCATCAACTTATGCAGCCTGCATCAATATCAGCTTGCATGCAATTTTTATTGACTGGTAATGAAAAGCAATGACCACATCATTGCCGATTTTTATTCAGTTGTTTGCTGAATGCGCTTCATTATAATCGTATTCAAAACGTCTACGGGCACTTCTCATCCGGCGGAATAGACGGAACGAAGAAAAAGGTGGAGCTTCGGAAAGAACGTTTATGCATTCCATAAATGGCCTAACCATTAGAATGGCCAGCCATGACTCAAACCATTTCACGCTTACTTACAGTAAGCGTGAAATTTGGACCTTTCAGATGTCATGTACTAATGCCACCTATACACAATATCTTATATTTGAAATACATTTTGTCAACTTACCCTGTTGTCAGAAACAGCTTACACCTATGGTATGGCGAGTTGAAAAGCCGATAGTTATGCGATGTTTTGCTCTATGATGGAAAGCCCAGAGGATGCCAAAAAAAACGATTATCTGGGATGATTCTATAATATTTAGAATTGTCGCAGATATAGCTATTTCCCCTCTGCCCCTCAAAAGTGATGAGTTATTTTGAATTTCGCTAAAACTGTATCAACTAGACCCGGTGTCCGCATATTTGTGCGAACGAGGTCAATATGTGCGGACACGGTAGTTCTGGTCAAGTCTATGTGTGCGGACACGGTAGCACTAGTCAAGTCTATGTGTGCGGACACGGTAGCACTGGTCAAGTCTATGTGTGCGGACACGGTAGTGCCGGTCAAGTCTATGTGTGCGGACACGGTAGCACTGGTCAAGTCTATGTGTGCGACACGGTAGTGCCGGTCAAGTCTATTGTGCGGACACGGTGAGTCTCACGTGTGGGTCGTTATGTGTGCGGACACGGTTGTCGTTTTGTGCGGACACGGTAGCACTGGTCAAGTCTATGTGTGCGGACACGGTAGTGCCGGTCAAGTCTATATGTGCGGACGCGGTGGTGCCGGTGGGGTCTGTTGTGCGGACACAGTATGATACCTGTCGAGTCTCTTTATAAGAGCACGGTGATGTCTCTCCAGCCGATTTGTGCCGTCACGGCAGCGCCGGCCCAGCCCCTCGGACACCTAGTGCTTGACGAGCACCCGTACCGACACGTTCTCGTCAGCGACCCGGCGTCCTCCGGCCCTGGCGCGCCGCGTCTCCAGCCGGCCCATCAGCCAGAACACGGCCGCGTCGATCATCTCGACCAGCGTGAGCAGTGACGCGCCCAGCATCAGGCCCAGGTTGCCGCCCAGCTCGGCGACGAACTGCTCGAACGTGAAGCCCAGCGACTCGGTGCGCGTCTCCTCCACGGTGGAGATCCACAGGCTGAGCTTGGCGAGCGGCCGGTCGGCGTGGGGCCGGTCGGGCCGGGCCAGCGCGTACCTGTCGGGCGTGTCCATCACGTAGCGCGTCACCGCGCACGGCGCCGCGCACGCGCAGCTGAAGAACGCCTCGTAGACGTCCTCCTCGGCGAAGAACCGGAAGTCGGGCCAGACGCGCAGCGCGGCGATCAGGTGCGCGTAGGAGCTGCAGGCGGGCAGGTCGGCCGAACGTTGCCACGGCAGGCTGCACGGCGACCGGCCGCCGGCCGCCGCCTCGTCGCCCTCGACGCAGTCGGCGACGCACGCGACGAACTCGCTGGCCGTCGTCGTCGGCGTGCACGGGTCGACGGGCGTGGAGAGCACGCGCTCGGTGCGCCGGCGCAGGCGCACGTGCGTCTCCAGCTCGCCGGGCACGAACAGCGGGCTGAGCTGGCCCGAGAAGAAGGCGATGTCGCTGAACGCGATGCTGGCCGGGTGGAGGAAGGCGCGCCAGCCGTCGCGGCTGCCCACGTCGGGCGGCTCGCTCCTGGTCAGCACCATGGTCAGCTGCGGCTCCGTCCACGTGCCGTTCGCCGGCGCCTGCAGCGTGAGCGTGTGGCACGCTCCACGCATGCTGGTCAGCACGGTGGTCACGGCGCCCACCTCGGCGCACGGCAGCTGGTTGAAGGTGCAGCTGGCCACCAGGTCCTCCCACTGATAGGTGACCCGCTCGTAGAACTCGGTGAACGTGATGTTGCCCCAGTGCAGCAGCTCGAACCGGCTGCGCTGCGGGTGCGCGATCCATGCCTTGAACGTGGTGCCCGGCGCGGTGTAGTTGAGCACACCGGCCGCCTTGAAGCGCTGGTTGTTGCAGATGGTGACGGCCGGGAACTCGACGCGCTGGCGCCACTCCTGCGTCGGCGTGGAGACGGTGGTGCCGGCGGCCAGCCGCGCCACCGAGCCCCACAGCTGCCACGTGAGCCAGGCGAGCGCCAGCAGCAGCGCCAGCGCCCAGGCCAGCCGGCGCAGACGGTGCGCCGCGGCGCTCCGCGTCACCGACAGGCCGGTCAGGCCCAGCTGCGCCGGCGGGCCGTCCCGCCACCGGCGGCCGACCATCGCCGCCGCGGCGACACCTGTCGGGGACCGCGGACACTGGAGTCTGTGGCGACGCCTGTCGGAGGCCGCGGACACTGGAAACTGTGGCGACAACTGACGGGGACCGCGGACACTGGAGACTGTGGCGACACCTGTCGGAGGCCGCGGACACTGGAGACTGTGGCGACGCCTGTCGGAGGCCGCGGACACTGGAGACTGTGGCGACGCCTGTCGGAGGCCGCGGACACTGGAGACTGTTGCGACACCTGGCGGAGGCCGCTGGAAACTGTGGCGACACCTGATGGATGCCGCGGAAACTGGAGGTTGTTGCGCCACCTGCCAGATGCCACGGACACTAACGGCTATAGTGACACCTGATGGAGCCTCCGTAGGTTGGATGCGGTGGCGACACCCGGACACCACTGGACTAAAGACTGCGGTGACGCTTGGCTGAGTGCTCGAGAACACTCTGCATCCGATGGAGCCGCGACAAGTCCTGAATAGTATGGTGAGATCCGTCTGTGGAATGGGACGACCGCCACGCCCACCGCGGCTGGATCGAAGATTGCGCCGCTGCCGCGTGAACGTGCTTGCTGGGTAGTCTAAAGGTGGTTGCACTTCTTGGTGGTCGCGGGAAGCATCGACGTCTACGGCAGCGCTTCTAGCTGTGTGGATGTCCGCCTGGAATGAATGAGTTTGAAACAATAACATTGTTTGCACGCGTTAGCCTACATAATTACACATAGTGTTAGAAAAATATAAACTAGGACAAACCGCAAATGGCATGGCGTAAAAGTATTTACCAGAGCATGTTGTGTAGCATCCACACGAAGCTAAAGTACACAATTGAAACCAAGTTCCGTTGCTCTGATACAGCCCTGGCGAAGTCTCCTTCCCGACCAGCAGACATCGACAACAGAAACATCCTGATCGTCATTCCTCAGCTACAGCTACACCAGACTACAGCTACACCAGACTACAGCTACACCAGACTACAGCTACGCCAAACTACAGCTACACCAGACTACAGCTACACCAGACTACAGTTACACCAGACTACAGCTACACCAGACTACAGCTACACCAGACTACAGTTACACCAGGCTCCGTTATATGCCTGATACTCGGTGCACCCGTATCGCCTTTCAGTCGAAGGGTTTTCTCCAGGTTGAGAGGGGGTAGCCGGGACTCGAGGCGGTGAGCCACCACTGAAGGCAGGAGTTCCTGGTAAGGCATGCTCAGTGTCGCCTCTCGGTGACAAGACACTCAGCGCTGATGCGTGCTTCAATCAGCGTCCTGGATGGACCGTTTGTCAGAAACGAGTGGGTATTCTGACCGCTTTGCACTTGTGATGGTTGGCAACGATGTCGCCCCCTCCCGTTTCCAGGTGGGAAGGGTGGGGTGGGTGGGGTCTTGCTCCGGGCGGGCGAGACCGATTTTCAAACTGAGGAGCAAAGCTGTGACAACTCTCGTTACCACCCACCCCGTCCTGCCAACCAGGTCCAGTGGAAGCTCATATTTCGGCAACTTCGTTTCTGCAGCCCAAAATTCTTTCGGTTTGCTAGTTTCAAGAACAAAGAAAGATCACTTCAGCTGCTCGAAAGCATAGCGCTGCTCCTCCAATGTTCACACACTCCTATGTAACCAAAGCACAAGAAGCTCCAAGGCCATAAAATAAAATCGCATAAAAGTGTTCATCGTGGTTTGTCAACATGCTTGTTTTTGTTTTTAATGAAGAAGGTTCATCATGTTTCAAAAAAAGGAGATCGTCGTTCGATGGGCCCGTCCCGAGGGGACAGTCTCGAGGTGACCGTCTCGAGTGTAGAGTTTCGAGAGTGCAGTCTCGAGGGGACCGTCACGAGGGTACAGTCTCGAGGGTACAGTCTCGATGGTACAGTCTCGAGGGGACTGTCTCGATGGTACAGTCTCGAGGGGACCGTCTCGAGGGGACAGTCACGAGGGGACCGTCTCGAGAGCATCGCTTCACTTCCTTCCACCTTCTAACGGTCCGCGAACATTTGTTGTTATTTATGTCCTTCCATTCGTTTCTCCCACGCGTAGTATTGTTGTTGTTGTTATTGTTCTTTTGTTATAAAAGGAATCAGCGCAGGTCACATGGATATAAAAAAACTATTCATGTACGTTGACTGCGCTATTCATGCATTTCCGAATATTTTGCCTTCTCAGCGCTGATACCTGTGCACTCTAAACACATTTCGTGTTCCTGGGATTCTTAGTTTGTCACTATGAGCCAACTCCCATCCATAATGCGTCAGACACGCAGACGAGTGTGACGTGTGCAGTTCTCTGTGCACGCTAACCATGTGCACACACGCATATGTAGAACAGGTGCGGCTATATCTCACCGCCGATGTACAATAAGTGAACATGCCAATAATGCAATCGGCAACGGACACAAGGACGCATTGGCATAAGACAGCCACTTGACATTAAGCCTTGAAGTGCGAAATTCACCCCCCCCCCCAAAAAAAAAAGTTGGAGTGAATTCTGCACTCGGAGATTCTGTTCTGAAATAGCATTCCGAGATCCAATTCTGTACTCCGAGGGTTAAACCCTCGAAGTGCAGCAATAACCCCGAAGTACTGAGCTGACCCTCGGAGTGTAGCGTTGACCCTCCTAGTCGGGCAGATTCCTGACCCTCGCAGTGCTGGTGGGTTGCTTTGCCATCCTACAATAACATGGATTCAAAAAAGTTCGCGGGATGCGGTAAACGGAATGGCATAGCTTCATCGGTGAACTTCCCAAGATACATTGACTGTTTTTCTCTCCCCCTTTTGGTAAGCCTTCCAGGTCGGGTAAAATTCGTGATTGTCTGGTTGCAGACAGCGTTTGCCATAGTTTTCGGACTGCAGGCGTGCGAAACAAGTGCGATCTTGTGCCACAATATTACGCACATGCAAACTGAATGCTTAGCGTAGAACATTCATACGTGCGAAGGTCAAAGTCACCGACTCCGTCAAGGTCAAGTGCCTGGAAACTTGCGATGACCTATTGACTCTGACAAAGTTCTAAACAGATGTAATCACAAAAGAGAATCAGTGTGTTAAAAGTAAAACCGAAATATTGCTAACTTCCTTGACAATCGTGGAGAGATGAACCAATATGCTTAATGCGAAATTGAACGCTTTTCAATGTATTTCTGAAACTGAAATGCTCAAATCAATGTTTTGAACCAAAATAATATAAGAAATCAATTGGTGTGGGATATGATCATAGTTTGTCTAGTTTTACTTCGCAATAGTCCGAATTTTAGCATCAAAAGTGCATGGGTTGGGGATGTTTCAGGTCATATCTCGGTGATGCTACCAGTTGATCACGCTCGCAAATTGACCTCGCTCACAACACTGCGAAGGCTACAAACGATCGGACTGAAAGTTTGGCACTTACTGTGCCGTAGGCGGTGCTGCTACAAATGGGAACACTTTCCCACCAATCAACAGTCTGCCGATCAAGCCGCGACCCATGTTCAATCACGGTAGAAGGCGGCACTCGCACTTAGTGATCAACCACCCACCCCGTCAGAGCAGTTTTGACCTTTCAGTTTTGACCTTTCGTCAGAGCGGAAATACGATTTCAAGTTATATATGCACCTGCCTAGGTGACATCTTACTCCCCCAGACATCTTGCATTGGAACGTCACAATCTGGGGAGGGAATGGCCGAGTGGTTAAGGTGTCGGGCTATGGGTACCATAGGTCCAGGGTTCGACTCTAGCGCCACTCAGGACATTTCCCAATCCCGCGGCCCACCGGCGAAACAGTGTGGGCGGCGCCATTAGCCGTGAATGTCCACAAAGTGTGTCGTGAACCAACCAATAAGCAAATGAACAAACGTCACAATCTGAAGGGTGTCTAAGGAAGTCGGATACGGGTGCAATACAATCCACATGTGTTGACGTACCATAACACCCCAATAATCATCACTCCCCCGTCCACGCGGGGCAGACAGCGGCACTACGACCGTACCGTAAGGTCGATACGCATGTAATGGCCGCGGGCAGTGGGCGAAGTAAGCCAGTTGTTGAAGGGCAATTAACTGCTGGCTATTTTCCAGCATGGAGGAACTGTGGGCACACTGCGTGGGCGTCGGCTGTCCAGTGGATGAGCCCAGGGGCAATCAGCAGATTGTTATTTGGTTTGCCGGCTTCGCATACAAGTTCTGTATTTGCGCGTCCTTCATGAGGAAAGCGACTAACTGCGTATGTTACTTGCTCGCCTGCCGTTTGCTTCGATGCATTTGAAGTTGATTGCGCGTAGCTTAAACTCGGCAGTTTCGACGCAATCGAGGCAATATTGGTTTATCGCGTGTTTTGCGTAACCATGGTAAGGTAACACACATATTAGCAGAACACGTGCCAACAGAAATGGCGAAGTTGACTAATTGGCAAGGTCCTCTGAATATCGATGAAACATCTTTCATTGCTTCTGTTTGTTTATTGGGTGGTTCACGACGCACTTTATGCACGTTCACGGCTAATGGCGCCGCCCACACTGTTTCGCCGATGAGCCACGGGGTAGGGAAATGTCGCGAACGGCGCTGGTAGCGTCACTTAGTACGACATTAGCCACATAAATCTTGCACCGGATGTGTCAGGTACTCGATGCATGCTGGGTCCAAATTCCCAGGCGGCCGCCATCGACCCGACGTTACATTTTCATCCCCAAGAGGGGGGTCGAGAACCACCCCTTCCCTCACCGAGTCCACTCGCGTGACCGAATCTAGAACTGTTCCTCCTCGCGCGGAGTAGTCGCGGATGCTTCAATGCATCGCTTTGCAGTGCTCAGTCGACTGAAAACTGACGACTGACGACAGACGACTGGCGACTGACGACTGGCGACTGACGACTGGCGACTGGCGACTGGCGACTGGCGACTGACGACTGACGACTGGCGACTGGCGACTGGCACGCCCGTGCTTACACATGCATAGCAGGGCGTGGCGACAGCTTTCAACTCACAAGTTCTTTGGATGCCATGTCTCTCTTTGTTGCGTGGAGTGAAATGTTCAATATATTCAAATTATGCGTTTTTGTCGGTGGTTTCTAGTCAGGGCGATTGAGCCAGGAAAAGGCTTTGTATGTGCACGTTTTCTTACGTGAAGAAACAAGGTAGCATCGTCAGCTAAAGGGAAATGCTGTTCTGACCAACTATTAACCCTCGGGGGGAGTGGGGGGGGGGTCTTCAACCGCTCCCTCAGGTTTTTGCGCGGATAGTGGACGAACGGCGCGCGGCAGCGCGCCCAAATTTGATGTACCTTTACCCACATCAATTTGGCATACTGACTCAAAATCATTAAGTCAGGTCATCTAGGGTCAACGAGTTAGTCAAGGACAAGTGAGGTCACCTCCAAAAATGTTCAACCAGTCGTCACATTTTAACGGATACAAATATTTTAATGAAACTTTCAGCGTTTGCTTATCTTTAGGGATGCAAGAAAACGTAAGAGTGGAAGTTAACAAAATTTTTACTACCTATAAATTTTGCGTATTTGTTAAATTGCAGTTCAAATAGAAGATTCTGGCTAAAGTAAGCATTTTTTATTAGGGCAAATTGAGTTCCAACAACGTTTCTCCGTTTGCTCCCCAAATTTTCATACTGAATGCCTGTATGGGGCTTCATGGTGCGTTTGTTTTTCTTGCAATATATAGTCCACACTAATAACTGCAACGTAATTCTGGTTTGTCGAATGTTCACAGGCAGGACCGCGACCGACCCGACCTGCATCAAGTGGCTGTAAAATGTGGTCCCATGGGTCCTGGGTTCCACAGCCTCTGCACAGGGTTGCTTAACCTTCGGTAGATGTCGGAGGGCTTTCGGCGGGTATCAGGGGGCTGTCTGGAGGAATGAACAGGGCGCCCGAGGCTAGATATGTCTGGGATGCTCTTGAGGTTTTGAAAGGTTCATGAGGGATGAAAATGACCCTTAAGAGCTGAGGAGCACGAATGAGGGCCACCTCATAGGTTAAATACGTCAGAGATGAGAGCTAGGCAGAGATATTGAGGACTGTAATGATCCCTAAAGGCAACAAAGGGTTCTGATGGATGAAGAGTGTCTCTGATAGTCAAGAGAGAACTGAACTGGGATTTTCCAGATGTTCAAGAGAACCCTTATGAATGAATGAGGTCCCCTTAAAACCAAAAAGATTTCCTGCGGGCTGCCAATTACTGTGAATAACACTGAGGGCCAGCCTCAGAACATACAATTGTTGCGCATCAAGCGCGGACATTAGCTGCCGGCCGTCAGGCGGCGAAACTAGCGCCGCCAAACGGCCGGCGGAGGAAGCTATAGGCACAGCGGCCCAAGATTGTCATAAATTCAACAATGCCAAGAAACCATGCAATAAATGTTTTTAAAATTCGCAGCACTGTGTTGTACTGCCATTAATTCGGTGAGCATTAATCTTCGTTGCAATCATTTTGTTCAAAAATTAGCTTCGGGATTTGGACCCTGAAAATAATGCCGTCATTGATCCATCCACGAATTTCGAATTGTTTGCCGCGATATCAAGCAAACGGGCCACGTCGTCGAGGTAAGATGTCCTCGAGAGCCATGCATGCTGCCCAGAACTGGGGAGTTCCCTAGAAGCTAGGGGGTCATGCGGATGCAGAGAGCCATAGTGCCAGATATCTGCATGTATGTAGAAGATCCAAGGGGAACAAAATAGGCGACGTTCATCTGAGCGCTATCGCTATGTTGCACATTCAACCTGAAAAAGTGCCGTGGCCAGCTGCGACCTTCAAGAGTGCTGTCATCTGCTGTATGCTGAGAACCAAGAAACACCGTCGCTGAGCGACTTGCCGAACGCCGATGGCAGCCACCTCAGCGCCGACCGTTGGCACATTCGTCCTGGTGGTGATAGCCGCTCCAGCGGTGACGATCGCCCAAGTGACCACATCCGTATCAGTAGCCTGACCATAGCTATCACAGCAACTACGGTCACTCCAGCGATGGCAAAAAAGACAGCTGAGCGATAGTTGCGGCGAAGTGATACCAGTTGCTTCGGTTTGGATCGATGTGACGCCGGTGAAGGAAACAACGAGTTGCAGGATGCTGTGCTGGCTGGGAATTGCTGCCCAGTCCTTGTTCTAGCCACTCCTCCGTCCAAAATATTGTGCATATTTTCTGCACTAGTATTCACAACTGATATTCAGTGAGTATGAAGATGTTGACAAGGCGCAACAATTCGGGCCTCGCACTTATCATGAACACCCTCACCTTTACACTATTCACGAACGCACGTGCAACACAAAGTGGACTTCCAGCCCATCTTTAGCAATGCGCCAAACTAGATAATTACTGCTACTTATCATACTCCCATGAGCCAGGATAATTACTCCCATGTGTCCAGACCTGTCGAATCCGGACTCGCAGCGGACTCTGGCGTCGGTCAGCCGGCACCCACCGACGCCGACGTCGGCATTCTCGCCCAGTTTGCGGCTGTCGCGGCGGCATGTCGTGCTGAAGTCAGATCCGGTGCCGACGCGGCGGCGGTCGGCAGTTGTTGTGCGACCACGTGGCAGGGCACCGCACCATGTAGCCGAGCCACATGTGTGGCGGAGCCGGGTCGAGGTGCGTCGACCGAGTCCCTCCCAGCTAGTTCCGGTCCGGGACTGACCTGCGATGGGTGTGGCAGGTTCGAGGTCGTCGACCGGTCTTCCACACCCGCCAGAGTAGGGCTCTTCTTCACTGGCCCTAGTCCAGACAGTCACTGCATGGCAGGGGGCGTGGTGAGACGGGTCTGGGCGGAGTGGTGCTGGTAAGACGAGGCCGAGTGAGTGTAGGCGAACAGACGAGCAGACGTATAGAGGGTGGGCAATGGACCGTCACTGGTGCCTTCAATTTCGAGTAACTCGGACACGCGAACTTGGAGACAGCGCACGTCGGCGTGTTTGCTGTTGAAACTGTGGTACCAAACGTTGTCGCTGAGTTGATATTTATCGTCCGGTGAATACAAGGGCAGAAACGGCTTTTGGATGCTCAGCTGGTTACCAGACAAACGAGGCGAACCGACAGGCGAACTTGCCTACAAACGAAGCAACCTGTCGCGATGTCCATGGAGACAATCAATCGCATTGTTGCCCAAGTTTATAACCTTCATTACATATGCATTAATGCCCCACAATTCTCCTCGATTGGTTTTCATTTATTCGTTGTTGTCGGCGGCTCAACCGGTTATTTTTATAGTTATTACAGGACTGTTGGACAGTGGTTGCAGGTCTGGCATTAGCCACTGGCATTAGCCGCCTTTCCGGGTCAATGCGCCTTAATTACTGCCGTCTTATATGCTCTTTACATATATTGGACAAAGATGGTTAAGTACGTGGGAAATAAAAGCACTTCGAGCTGGCGTTGCTAATGCGAGTCTTTCAATCAAGGTGCAGCAGCCCAGTAAAGACCAGATATTAAAAACAAACCATTTTGCTTTCGACAACAAACGAAGGAAGAAAACCTGTTACTGAAAGCATAGCGATATTAACACACCTCTAATGAAGGAATGAATTGTATTAGCTTCAGTAAAATGCGAGTGCTCATCTCCAGTACACAATTGATTCCTTGTGTTATCCGTTATGTTCAGGCATAGTTTAATAGGGAGAGTATCCGTGACATGGGAGCGTGACATTTTCGCGCCTATTCAACACTGTCATCATTCCAAAAATGAGGCATGAGTACCAGTGGATAAAAATGTGTCCCTGACTAACTAAAACCGATGCACACCATCCTGTAATTTTGTTTTATCGTTATTTGTGCTTGGCCGATATCATCCCAAGGCGGAGCACTGCAGCTCTTGGAGCAGCTGTGGTCTGGCCGCTAGGACGGCTGTAGCAGCTTGGGCGGCCGTGGGCACAGGGACGACCGCCACCGCTGGGTGACGGAGAGTGACCTTCCCAGCCCTCAACAAATATGCCTGGTTTTTAGGGGAATCCTGCAGCTCCAAGACAGACCCCACAATGTCTAGCAAACATTGCATCCCAATGGTCCTCAGGAGCATCACGGATCGGCCCGCTGTGACTCTCAAAAGACTTCCCCAGCAGTTGCGCATTCTGGCCCACGGTGTAACAGAGTTGCTAGATACGTACTGTTTTAATCATATAATATTTAACTGTGGGTGTTGTGACCCCGTAAATCAGTCGACCTACCATGCCCGGCTCATGTCACGCCCGTACATGTCCGTCCGGCGCCGGCGACGCGGTCACCGGCCCTCGTCGGAACCGAGTCAGCATTTACGGGCCAACGCCCGGCTGCTGTGACCTGTACCGGCCTTCCGGCCGTGTCTGAGCCAGGGCTGTGGCCAGACCCCCGCGCGGAGACGTGTCTGGACTGTCGAGCCGCGCGGACCTGTCGCTGTCGGCCGCGTGCGTAAATTAATAATTGTATTTCGGCCTCCAAATTGAGAACTGAAAGTGATTGCTGTCGGCCTGGAACATTATTGCGCGTGTCTCTATATATTCACTATACTTTCTGCACAATAAATCGTGCAGAGAACATTTCATTTTTACCTTCGGAGTTATTGCGGCGCGCTGGTCAAGACCCTAGACTGTTCACGAGCCAAGAAGAAGGACCTTCACTACAACGGGCTCTTTTTGGCGGTCCAAGGTCATATCCGGTAACTGTGGTCCAGCTCCGTCGTCTCAGGTGCTCTCTTTGATGACACAGGTTCTTTTCCGGCAAGCCGGTGACCCCTTTTCAAGCGCTTGATCCCTGTCCATCAGGTCAGTTGCCAACGATCCGATTTCAAAACTGCTCAAAGCATAAAATGCTCAGGTTCCGCATACAAATATCAGGGCAGTAAAAGTGATCCCCGGCAAGGAAAGGGCAGACAATGGATAACATCTGACCCACCCTGATGGATTCCTTCACATTCCTTTCCCTTGCATAACATTTGTCAGCCTCTCCAGTGTAGGGGGAGGGCTATTCCAACCCCTAGCGTTTCCAAAAGGAGAGTGCTACCGATGTACATCGGCTCGTATTAGCATCACGCTACCGCATTCAACACGGAACATTTAGGAGCAACAAGCGATACAAATTGTTGATTACTTGATATTTCTGCGAAACACAGCACACTTGCTTTCGTTCCCGTTACGAAGTCCTGCTTGTGATGGCACTGACCAGCGACCTGACCTGGCATCGTCATCTATTCCACCATACAATCGACGAGGGATCAGCTGTTCAATCGACAATCCACCTATGGATTGCCGTCTGTCCCTACATCGTCTAGATACATCGGAAATTAGAGGTCATAAATTCAAAATTAAAGTTAACCACAGCAGAACAAGGTTAAGGCAGACTTTCTTCACCAACAGGGTAGTGGAACACTGGAACCAGCTGCCAGAAAACAATGTCAGTAGCAGCACATTGAACATCTTTAAAAACAGCATAGACAATCATTATAAGAATAGAGGGCTTGTTTTTCAGTATTACAGGGAGGGATGATTGACAGATTTGGTGGGCAACTGGTTCAGTGTACAGAGTCCAACCAAGAAGGGCCCTTGTGGCTCATAGTTGCACTAATCTTTTATGTCTTTATGTCTTTATGTCTTTATGTCTATCAGCGTCGTCTATCGTCTAGCTTCACGGAGCAGAGCAACGGTGCGCCGTCGAGCGCCGCTCCCGTGGTCGCGAACACAAACACGTCAGCCAGTTGGGGGCGTATCAACCGCCCACAAGGGCGAGCGTTGTTTACCGCGTGCATGCGGCTAAGCACTCGTCATCGGTTGGTAATCAGTGCCGCGTCGGTTGCCCGCAATCAGCGTGGCTTACCTTTTTCCTGGCGCATGGCTTTGACCCTCTGTAGCCGTCCAATATCACATTGGATATTGGATAGGAGCTAGTGTTATGTGATACGTGCTGTCGCTGTGAGCACTCCCCCGGACAAATTGCCCCAGTACAGACATGGTTTTATCTGCACTCTCCCTGGACAAGTTGTCCCAGTACAGACATGGTTTTATCTACACTCTCCCTGGACGAGTTGTCCCAGTCAAGACATGGTTTATCTACACTCTCCCTGGACAAGTTGTCCCGGTGCAGACATGACTTTGTCCTACACTCTCCCTGTTCGAAGTGTCCCAGTGGAAACATGACTTTATCTGACTAAACTGTGAGCTGCGATATTCGCCTGATGCTGAAAAAAATATCACGATTTCTCGCGCATGTATCCAGACGGCTCAAAGTCCGTTTCTGTGGCGTTGGACGCGCTCGCGTCAGTCGATGCGGTGTGGGATCTTGTTGTTTACCGTAGCACACATCGATGTGTGCCGCTGAACTCTGTGCAATTTTCAAGCTGCAAGCAACAGTCGTTAATGCTCATGTTTTGACCGGTCTGATAGTTAGCAATACGGCGACAACTTGTGCAACAGTTTCAGCAACAGAGAAAGCAAACACCAGTGTGTTCCTTTCCAAGTTCGTGCCTTCAAGTTTCCAGGTACCCGTGACGTACAATCACTGTCCACTACTTGCTACAGAGCTACACCTATACGCATCGCCCGCTTAAATCTGTCTGGGCCGAGCTGCGCGTGCGAGAAGGGACCAGTCGTTCATTGGGAGTGGGCCACCCGACTAATGCCCCGGTCTGCCACTGGCCGGCATCACCTATTGTAACACACCGCGAAGGGAGGGTCCGGTCTTCTACACTACTCCAGACTTGTCCAATGACTACACGGTACACAGATGTTGCAATGTCATGACGCCACAGGATCAACCGACCGGCCATCGCCGCCCGGCACCGAAGATGCACAAGCCAAACATTCGAACCCGGCCGAGACTCGAGGCGTCAAGAATGCCGACATCGGCGGGGGCAGGTGCCGGCCGCCCGTCTGAGATCTTCTCGGAGCCAAGATCTTATGATACATGGGAGGAGCCGTGACTAGACTGGCAAGTGCATTCGAAAGAGGATCCGAAGCTGACCTATTTATACTATGGTATGATTGTAGAGTGCCTGCGAGTACGGCCGCAAAATTCTGGCCGAAAAATGACCCTGGTAGTCAATGCGCTCATAAACTCCAATCAATTATCACATTATCAGATGGGGAGATGGTGAGGTGAGGTAGATGCCAACGAAAGCGGATTTCTCCCTACCACAGGGCAAAGTCGCGCGGCAGTCCATTGTCGAATGACAGGTGGTGGTCTTTTCCGTGGGAAAATCTCGATGACGAATATATTGTTGGTTAGTCAGGTTACCATGCTGTAACGCCATGCTTCATGCACTTTTACTCAAATCGTGGCTTTTGCCCGCCTTGCTGCAGTTCATATTCCCAGTTGATTATTCTCTTTACTTCAAGACATTCAAGGTTGCATTGCACGACATAAACTACCCTAATTCTATGGCATAAATTGTTTGAGTTATATTTTTTCCCCTTAAAAATAGACGTATTGTGTTTGTCTCAAAATTATCAAAAATTATAACTGATACTTTTCCGGACCATATTCGTCTTGTGCCTTCTGATACTACCCCAGTCGTTTCGCCCAACGCTTAGTTTCGAAGTTGGTTAGTTTTGAAGTTAGACCTTTAAGCACCTCCCCCCAAACAGAGTGTGAGGATCTCACCGGAGTGACGGCGCGGATGATGAAAATGAATTAATGGTGCGGTCGCTAGGAGATAATATATCCTGCATGTCCATGGGTGAGCAGGCGTGCACATATCGGTAGTAATTAAACAAAAAATCCGAATTGTTGCTGGGGTGGCTTGATGAACCAGGGTTCTATTACTAAGCAGAGCTTGTTGCGTGAACCCTGGCCCCACCACCCGATCCACGAACTCCAGTTCAACGGCAGAATTTAGACCGAAAGTTTAACGTGCCGCCAATGCACCGACACGGCCGCCCGGTAGCTCGTCCCCGGCCTTATCGGGCCAGTTGCCAACTGACACTCCCGGACGGGGCTAAGTGCGAGCGCGCGAAGCGACTCGAACCCTGTGTTGCCAGGACAGGGGAGACCAGTGCAGGCCAGCGCTCTAACCAACTGAGCTACCGGGGCGGCGAATACATATGTATATATGTATATATATATAAATGCACATCAATACCTACGTACTGTGTGAGTCTGCCCTACAGTAACATATTCATGGCATTTTGGCTTCACAACGCAGGATTCTAAAAACTCAGGATATATCATCAACCCCAGCACGCTTACCCTTGCCATGCTATGGCCTTCTCAGTGCAGGGGGTTAACTTGACCCCGTGACCGTTACTCATTTCGACATTACTGCACAGCCGCCCAAGGCGTTGGCCGCCCTGAATCTTAGTGCATGGCCTTATATTTGGTGATCACATATCTTGTGCAACAGTGAAGGTCTAGTCTGTCAAGGTGACAGGGCTGGAGAAGTGTGCACAACAGTGAAGGTCTAGTCTGTCTGTGGCAGGACTGGAGAAGTGTGCACAACAGTGAAGGTCTAGTCTGTCAAGGTGACAGGGCTGGAGAAGTGTGCACAACAGTGAAGGTCTAGTCTGTCTGTGGCAGGACTGGAGAAGTGTGCACAACAGTGAAGGTCTAGTCTGTCAAGGTGACAGGGCTGGAGAAGTGAGCACAACAGTGAAGGTCTAGTCTGTCTGTGGCAGGACTGGAGAAGTGTGCACAACAGTGAAGGTCTAGTCTGTCAAGGTGACAGGGCTGGAGAAGTGTGCACAACAGTGAAGGTCTAGTCTGTCAAGGTGACAAGGCTGGAGAAGTGTGCACAACAGTGAAGGTCTAGTCTGTCAAGGTGACAAGGCTGGAGAAGTGTGCACAACAGTGAAGGTCTAGTCTGTCTGTGGCAGGACTGGAGAAGTGTGCACAACAGTGAAGGTCTAGTTGTCTGGGCGGTGGGTGTGGTGGGTTAGTTGTGGTGGGGCTGGAGAAGTGTGAGTGAGGTTGTTGTGGTGACAGGGCTGGAGGTGTGGTGTGAAGGTGTTGTTGTGGGGTGGGAAGTGTGCAGTGGGTGTGTGTGGGGACTGGAGAAGTGTGCACAAAGTG
This sequence comes from Imbricaverruca yamaguchii, assembly GCA_034440575.1. NCBI lineage: Eukaryota > Metazoa > Arthropoda > Thecostraca > Neoverrucidae > Imbricaverruca > Imbricaverruca yamaguchii. The sequence goes on from JAOTOL010001452.1 coordinate 42,446, forward strand.
AAGGTCTAGTTGTCAGGGTGACAAGGCTGGAGAAGTGTGCACAACAGTGAAGGTCTAGTCTGTCAAGGTGACAAGGCTGGAGAAGTGTGCACAACAGTGAAGGTCTGTCTGTCAGGTGACAGGGCTGGAGAAGTGTACCACGTGAGGTCTGTCTGTCGGTGCGGGGGTGGAGAAGTGTGCACACAGTGAGGTCTGTCTGTCAGGTGACAGGCTGGAGAAGTGTGCCACAGTGAAGGTCTAGTCTGTCAAGGTGACAGGGCTGGAGAGGTGTCACAACAGAGAAGGTCCAGATGATCAATGTGACAGGGCTGGAGAAGTGCACAACAGTGAAGGTCTGTCTGTCATGTGACAGGGCTGGAGAAGTGTGCACCGTGGGTCTGTCTGTCAGGTGACAGGGCTGGAGAAGTGTGCACAACAGTGGGTCGTCTGTTGTGGCGGACTGGAGTGTGCACACAGTGAGGTCTGTCTGTGGTGACAGGGCTGGAGAGTGTGCACAGTGAAGGTCTAGTCTGTCAAGGTGATAGGGCTGGGAAGTGTACACAGTGAAGGTTAGTCTGTCAGGTGACAGGGCTGGAGAGTGTGCCACAGTGAGGTCTGTCTGAGGTGGGGGTGGGGTGTGCGTGGGCTGTCGTTGTGGGGGTGGGTGGTTGGTGGGGGCTGGTGTGGGGGGTGGGCTGGGTGGTTCTGTCGGTGCAGGGGTGGGGTGTGCGTGAGGTCTGTCTGTTGTGGCGGCTGGGGTGTGCCGTGAGGTCTGTGTAGGTGCGGCTGAGAGTGTGCACACGTGGGTCTGTCTGTCTGTGCAGGGCTGGAGAAGGTGCACAGTGAGGTCGCTGTCAGGTGCAGGCTGGAGAAGTGTGCAACAGTGAAGGTCTAGTCTGTCAAGGTGACAGGGCTGGAGAAGTGTGCACAACAGAGAAGGTCCAGATGATCAAGGTGACGGGGCTACTGGAGGCCAACATCGGATTTCGCCTGGTGTGAAGCGCTTTTAAGCATACATTAAGATATGCATCATCAACAGTCACAGCGTAAGTTGTTAAAAATGTATACATGAGTGCATAGACAAGTGACGAAGACAGAAGCAAACATCCGTAAGTTTAAATTAGGTCCATGGGTCTAACGAAGGTTCGAATTGGTAATATATGTCTATGCGCAATCCTCCATCATTAATTAATATTCTTAGGAACAAACCAGAACATGTGCAATTGAAAATTATGTGTCCTACTAGTGGTTTAAGATCAAGTCAATTCAAGACAGGTCATTGAAATGTTACTTAAAGTCCCACATATGCGTATCACATGCTACCTGCAGGCTACAATACTAGAGCTAAGAATTGCGAAATGAGTGCTTAGAAGCGCAATTTAGCAGTAATATTTTTGTCCATGATGTACGAAGGGTAATGAAGTGTGAGCTTAAAATGTTTGATAAACTAAGAAAGAAGTCTGATAATTATTGAACTACAAAACTGGGAACCCGCAAGGGGCAGGGAGATCGCTTCAAATTGGTGCCAGTCATTTACTCTACATGAGCCCAATCCGCTCAGAAACTCGTCAGATTCAACCTTTCCTTGCATGGCTCTTCGTGCATCGATGTGGACCGATGGGCGCCCTTGACCTGAACCGCCCCTTCACATTTCCACGAGTCGAAGTCTTTCACGAAGTCTTCTGACTGCATATCTTCGATAGCAATGCATAACTTTTTTTCACGACCCGGGTCTGAAAACTAGGGCGGCAACCAGGCGAGTGGCTGCACCCCTGACAGCCCAGCGCTGACGTCATTACGACTACGGCATTCTGTTTACCATAATATTCTATCTAGCTTTTAGCTAGCTATTCTGTCAGACATAATTCTTTCTAGCTGACGAAAAAAGTTAGTGCAGGGAAAGTAAATTAAGCTCTTTCGTTTTGCGAGGGCTAAATAAAGACATCTCGTTGCCATGGTTACATTTCGTGTCCTACAGTCTTACATTGTGAGCGTGATCATGCAACCTCCACGCATCTCACTTGCCAAACATTTACCAATGTTGTACCACTGTTGAAATTGCACGATGTGGCCGATTTCCAGGGACGACAGCTGAATGCATAATCACCAGCCGTGGCTGGACATAACAGACAAATGACGTGCTCTGCCTGGTGCAAAACCTGTGCACGTTGAGCTGCACGGAATCACCCCAAAAGTCATCCATTTGTTTGTTACTTTTATAGCATAACACAATGTGTAGGGCCGACTCACCATTCCCCTGCAAAATGAGTGTGAAAAGGTGAAATGTGAATTCCAAGGCCTCATGTCCAACTTAAGTCCGTTCACAGCAATGCTAAGTGCAATATTCACACTGTATGAAAATGAACTGCCCACAGGTATGCACAGGTGAGCAAGGAAATACAATAAGCAGGCACCTACCAAAACAACCTCGAAGGTAGCACCCTCATATTTCACGGACTTTGCACTCCATGCGTGACCCACAAATCCGTGCAAATGGGCCGGAACAGGTAGGTGATGCCATCAGCTTCTTGCTCAAGTAAGCATGAAGAAATTATGTTACCTGACACCACTGACTGTTACTCCCTGGTAGCCGTGCCAGTAGAAGGGAGGACGATATCATTGTCACAGTTTTGTCAGCTCCACAGAAGCACGTACCTGTCCCGCCAGCTCCACCGAAACACATACCTGTTCCGCCAGCTCCATAGACATGTCCCGCCAGCTCCACAGAGACACGTACCTGTCCCACCAGCCCCACAGAGTCACGTACCTGTCCCGCCAGCTCCACAGAGACACGTACCTGTCCCGCCAGCTCCACAGAGACACGTACCTCTCCCGCCAGCTCCACAGAGACACGTACCTCTCCCGCCAGCTCCACAGAGACACGCACCTGTCCCGCCAGCTCCACAGAGACACGTACCTGTCCCGCCAGCTCCACAGAGACACGTACCTGTCCCGCCAGCTCCACAGAGACACGTACCTGTCCCGCCAGCTCCACAGAGACACGTACCTGTCCCGCCAGCTCCACAGAGACACGTACCTGTCCCGCCAGCTCCACAGAGACACGTACCTGTCCCGCCAGCTCCACAGAGACACGTACCTGTCCCGCCAGCTCCACAGAGACACGTACCTCTCCCGCCAGCTCCACAGAGACACGCACCTGTCCCGCCAGCTCCACAGAGACACGTACCTGTCCCGCCAGCTCCACAGAGACACGTACCTGTCCCGCCAGCTTCACAGAGACACGTACCTCTCCCGCCAGCTCCACAGAGACACGCACCTGTCCCGCCAGCTCCACAGAGACACGTACCTGTCCCGCCAGCTCCACAGAGACACGTACCTGTCCCGCCAGCTCCACAGAGACACGTACCTGTCCCGCCAGCTCCACAGAGACACGTACCTGTCCCGCCAGCTCCACAGAGACACGTACCTGTCCCGCCAGCTCCACAGAGACACGTACCTGTCCCGCCAGCTCCACATAAACACGTACCTGTCCCACCAGCTCCACAGAGACACGTACCTGTCCCGTCAGCTCCACAGAGACACGTACCTGTCCCGCCAGCTCCACAGAGACACGTACCTGTCCCGCCAGCTCCACATAAACACGTACCTGTCCCACCAGCTCCACAGAGACACGTACCTGTCCCGCCAGCTCCACAGAGACACGTACCTGTCCCGCCAGCTCCACATAAACACGTACCTGTCCCACCAGCTCCACAGAGTCACGTACCTGTCCCGTCAGCTCCACAGAGGTACCTGTCCCGCTGCCGGCCCATCGCCGCCGACTGAGGTCGCACCGATCGTCGGCCGAGGGTTCGACCCCGACTGGGCTGGTGTTGTGCCAGCCTGGCACCCGCTCTGGAGTGGTGCTGCATCCACTGTGTGCTGGTGCTGTACTAACTCGGTACCACTCTGGAGTGGTGCTTCACCCACTGTGTGCTGGTGCTGTGTTAACTCGGTACCACTCTGGAGTTGTGCTGCACCCACTGTGATGCTGTACTAACTCGGTACCACTCTGGATGTTGCTGTACCCACTGTGTACTGGTGCTGTGCTAACTCGGTTCCCATTTTGGGCGGTGCTGTACTCGCTACGTGCTGGCGCTGTACTAACTCGGTACCGACTTTAGGGGTGATGTCGTGTCCACCATGGTGTCCCTTGATACCAGTTGTGTGGAGATACTGTCCGCTGATGCCGTGATAGTATTAGCCGTGATAGACAGTAGCAGCACATTGGACATCTTTAAAAACAGCATGGACAATCATTATAAGAGTAGAGGGCTTGCTTTTCAGTATTACAGGGAGGGCCGATTGACAGATTTGGTGGGCAACTGGTTCAGTGTACAGAGTGCAACCAAGAAGGGCCCTTGTGGCTCATAGTTGCAATAATCTTCTACGTCTTTATGTCTTTATGTCTTTAGTTTAGTAGTAGGCCCATGATAGTGCTGCAGAGTGAATGGTGACTGAATAGGCGTAGGAACATTGGGATAGCATTAATGAAAATGGATCCCGACCCGGAGATGAAAAATTGGTTTGAAGCTTTGCAAAAGAGGGACAGTGCTGCTAGGGGAGATGGAGTTGTGGGTGAGAAGGCAGATTAAAATAGCGATACAGAGGATTTAGTCATAGATGGCTTAAGAGTTGGGTGTACTGATCGTGCGCTTTGCATTGAATGACTCAAGCAGACGAACTCGAGTCTGCTCCCAGGGTCATCTAGTGAGGGATGTTGGGATAAGCTGGAAGGTGCAATGCAGGGAGGTACAGATAAAGCAATGACAACTGTGCATGTGGGTGTGAATGATGTAAGAAGAAGCAAAGTTGAGGAAACAGCAACAGTACAGGGCTTGGACAGGTCGTAGCAGGAAGTCGGAATAGAGGAGTGGCGACATCCGTCCTCCCATGGTTACGTGCAACCATAGAATTGTACTTTAGGGTCATTGGAATGAATAGCAGAGTGATTCATCATTCATTCATACTTTTCAAGTTTCATGAAGAACAAGGAGTGATATGTTCTTTGTTCTCTTGGGAGACCTTTGGGGAAAGACGGACACGTATGTATTAGTTGAGCTACATCTGAACATGCGAGGAGTGGAATTATTCAGCAACGAGTGCGAGAGATTCCGACTTTGGAACAAAATTCGAGAACTGCGTCCATATATACTGTCTGAAAGGCTCAATTGGACTTAACAAATTAGGCACGTGTTCACGGAAGCATTTTTAATACAACGAATAATGCCTCTTGGATGCTCCTGGGTTTTAGACATGGCGTGAGAAGAAATATACGACCTGCAATATACCAGGAGGTGCTGAGTTTACATCAGAAATAACGTTAAGGATTATACTGTATTACTCAACGTTTCGGCTAGGGACCCTCCTGGCGATGGCCCCTGGCTGAAAAAAATATACATACATATATATATATATATATATATATAATATATATGTTGAGATAAGCATGTTCACTGAAGTGGCACATCCTTCCATCTATGTTGCGCTGAACCAGAAGAGAAAACATACCGGCGTATGTTTTATTAGAGGAGCCACCCCAGCATCGAGCTGATCTTTGCCGCCCGGTACGCGAGAAGCACGGACGCTTACTTCCAGTGCAGCGCCGCCGGGCAGGATGTGTGGAAACAGGCGTACTCGCAGACGCTAAATGGAAGTTCAGCAAGCACATATTAGACATTTTCAAGATGGTGTTATTATAGAGCGTGCTACATTCGTGCAGGTGGTACATTTTGCCTGCTATTTATGCCAAGACGTTCGGAGCTTATTATTAATGCAAGCAAGACTAATTAAGCTGTGTTGCGGTCAGCGGTGGCAGCCCAGACAGAATCGGCGCCCGATGCGCCATCTGCGGGTGCTTTTAAAAAGTAGAGTGCCGGGAAGTCCTACGTCGGGCGTGGTATGGGGAAGTGGGACAGCGCGGACAATCACAGCAAACACAGCGATCACAAGACGTGAGCGAGAAGTTGTGCAACAAAGCACCCATTTCGGCATGTGCATAACCGTTCAAAGCGCTAGATGTAGCTTAAAGCGGAGCATGGTGCAACACTTCGTGCCCAACATATACGTAGAGATATGCTAACCATAAATCTATAAATGCCAAACTTAGCTCCTTCTGGTGGCTTTTGTCATGTTGTCCGAGAGGTGAAACAACTGATAATTTAACCCCATTGCGGTAGGGCTTGTTTAGGCCTGAATTTTTACAGGAAGCGAATTTTGCCTCTGAGATTTGGTAATCTATTAGGCCGATATGAGTAATTTTACGCGACAGACACCATGTTAAGCGGATATTGCACATAAGCGTAAGTTGCATCACACAAATTATGTAAAGTGTGGAGTAACTTAAATCAGCATGCAATCATTAAGCTGTCCCATCTACCTCCAGCACGGGTATTTCTAGCCAAACCTGTTTTTGTGATTACCGTGGAAAAAAAAACTAGTGAATATGAGCATACAACGACATGCGTCAGACACAATGGAAATGAGGACATTAGGAGATATCTTGATAAACAAAAAGTTGGTGGGTTCTTGATCACAATAAAAAAAATGAACAGATGAATTGTAAATAGTGTTGCTTCGCGATTTATCTTGTGCAGATACTTTCTGATACTCATCTGCCATTTGGCCGGCGCATAGTGGAGCGAATTGCGATTTATCAAGGGTCAAATGCCAGCTGACATTCCGTTGGTCGGAGCACAAACGTTGCATACTAATGGCGTGGTCAATTTGACACATCTTGAGGTCAGAAAAGGCTTCATGTCTGGCCAGACCACATAGTTAGGACGTCATAGCGAAAGGTCTGCATGACAGTTTGTGTGCTGCAGTGCTTTCGTGTTGCCGTACGCCGCCCCCGTGTCAGTTTGGATTCAATATTGCCCATGCTGGTCAGATACGACTGCGAAGAGACAGCTATGTCAGTAGGTCACTGGTCAAGGTCATCTCAGGTTACCAAGGAACCATCCGACCTCACGTGATTCGATGTTGTTAGCGTCGACATACAGGCGTATGATGCGATATAAACAGCATCTGGCTTCTGCAAATATGTTTAGAAAGCACGATTTACATCAATTCGCGCTTCCGTGATATTGCATACTTTGATCTGACCCAATCTAATTTGACATGACATGATTTTGCAGTGACCTTGAACCATATGCGACTTGTTTCTGCTCATGTCACGCGCATAAATCGAGGTGAATCTTTTGCAGCCGGTTTTAAAGCTACCCGAACAAAATGATGGCCTTCATAGTGATCGAAGTCAAGCTATGCTAACTGACAAGATTTAGCCAGTATTTGATAACCATAAGATTTTTAAAAAAAACATTTGGCGCGTATTTACTGCTATACTCATTCTCCAACACAAAAGTGAACTAAGGTGCATCTAATGAGCGGTCGATCCCGCAACCTTTGACCTGGAACTAATTATCGATGCGAAACCTGTCGCCCGCGTACTTTGCAAAGCTGCCAACTGTTTCCATCTTTGAACGTGAGAGTGCATAGCCAAAATCTGCCAGGAAAGAGGCCTGACTGAAAGGCAGGGACATGTTTTTCTAATTGAGTAGCAAAGAGGAAGTTTTTATAAACAAAGCGCTCGAAACGTTTATGAAAAAAGTTGGTGCGGGCGACAGGACAGTGCCCTGCTTGCCGCGTGCTTTATCTTGGCGACGGCAGCGGCGGCGGCGGCCGGCCGCCAGCTGCCACTTCCGTTGTCACCTGTCGATGACAGCTTCTGACGTGTCGCCAGCTGCTGTGACGGCTTCTGCTGTGTCGTTCCAGCAGTCTTGTCGTGTCGTCGTCAGCCGACGGTGCTCTGCGCTGTGCTCTGCGCTGTGCTCTACGCTGTGCTCTGGGCTGTGCTCCGTAGGCATCCGTACACCGTCGCCGAGCGAAGAAACAGAACGGGCAGTGTTTACCTCGACTGTCTTCCTGGTCTGGTACGATACGGTACACCCCATTGGGTATTGTGTAGTGTACACCTCCACTGTCTGCCTGGTCTGGTACGATACGGTACACCCCACTGTGTATTGTGTAGTGTTCACCTCGACTGTCTGCCTGGTCTGGTACGATACGGCACACCCCACTGTATATTGTGCAGTGTTCACCTCAACTATCTTCCTGGTCTGGTACGATACGGTACACCCCACTGTGTATTGTGTAGTGTTCACCTCGACTGTCTGCCTGGTCTGGTACGATACGGTACACCCCACTGTGTATTGTGTAGTGTTCACCTCGACTGTCTGCCTGGTCTGGTACGATACGGCACACCCCACTGTATATTGTGCAGTGTTCACCTCAACTATCTTCCTGGTCTGGTACGATACGGTACACCCCACCGTGCATTGTGCAGTGCTCACCTCAACTATCTTCCTGGTCTGGTACGATACGGTACACCCCACTGTATATTGTGCAGTGTTCACCTCGACCGTCTGCCTGGTCTGGTACGATACGGTACACCACACTGTGCATTGTGCAGTGTTCACCTCGACTGTCTGCCTGGGTGGACAGCTCAGTGCGATGCGACACACCATACTCTGTAGCATGTATGTGTACTGTATTAGGTAAACGACGGCATGCGATGTGTGGGTACCGCGATTTGCAAACGATTGGTTGGGAAGTTCGTCCGGGCATATGTGAGGCTGCCGTTTTCCTTTCATGTTGTTGGGCTCGTCGGCCGCTTCTTGGAGAACTCCTGCAACAATTTAGCTTGATGTATTTTAATTTAGTTGATTTAATTTAACTAGCGGTGTCTGATGGGACGGTCCCGTTAGCAGTTTTCTATAACGAGGTTCAAAGTTGCGTTCTTCCGATATTTTTAACTTATAAATCTTCATGCCGGTGTGACAGGAAGCAAATGTAAACTGGGGCTCATGCCGCGCAATAGGTATTTCTGACACAGTTAGCCCTGGGTGTCTCCAAGTTTGAGCCGTGGGAAAATATTGGCGTATGCTCGTGGAATTGTGTGCTATTTCCTTCACAAGAGGGCGCAAGAGGCTGAGAAGATCGGGGCGGTGATGACCTTGGCAGTTTGCCATGTCGTGCTTCGCTGGTATGTCGCCATGTCTCAGTGGCGGTGGCGGTTTATGTTAGTGGAAGTACTTTACGTCGAAGCAGTCGTGTGAACTGGAAGCTTTCGTGCCCACTCTGAGATGTTACGCAGCATTCATGGCCCTCCAGGAATTCAATGGCATGCTAAATACCATGCTAAATACTGATTGATGTCACCGTACGGTCACTGTACGCTATAATTGCGTGCGATTCTTTGTGAATGATGCATGCACCCTCACCAATGATAGATCGAGAGCTCAGGGAGGCTCATGGGCTGGAGGTCCCGAAAGAGGGCTCCATAATGTGAAGAATATGACCCATGAGCTGATAGAGGAATTTTGAGCTGAACGGAGAGCACCAACATAAATGGCCCTGAGCTAACAGAGGGGCCCCTGAGACCACAGAGAAGCCGCCTAGGCTGAATGAGAGCATCATGCACTAGAGTAGAAGACCCCTGGGGTGAAGAAAAGGGCCCGGAACTGACGGTAATGTCCCTGAACTGACGGGTATGGCCCATGGGCTGACAGAGAGGACACTAAAGTTGAATGAATGGACTCATGAGCTAAATTAGGATGCCCTTATTTATTTATTCATTTATATACTTCACAAAACATGCCCTCCATGTGCAGTGGCTATTATGGACAGTCTGAGACAGGCCTTAAGTTATAAGAGGAGACCCTTGGGCTTTGAGAGGGCTCCTGAGCTGACGGCGATGGTCCCTGAGCTAAATAATAGCTCCCATGAGAGTACATAACCCCTGAACTGAGGAACACAACCACTGAGGTGACGGAGGGCCTCTGAAATGAAAACTACGGCCCTTGAGCTACCGCAGGATCTCTGAGCTGAACGAAAGAACCCCAGAGTTGACGGAAATGGTCCTGAGCTGACAGAGTACTCCTAGCCTAATGAGGAGGTTAAGACCCGGATAAAGAGCCCTGAGCTAGCAGAGAAGACCCGCAACTGAATGCGATGGTCTGTGAGTTGAAATAGAGGACCCCAAGCTCGTAAAGAGAGCCTCTAAGCTGAAGGAGGGGGCGCCTGCGCGCAAGACCCCAAGCTCTGAAGAACACGCTTGAGTTGACAGTCTGACAGGAGGCTCCAAGCCGGTGGAGCGGGCCGTTCTTCGTTAAGAGAACCCCTGGACCGATGAAGCTGATGCTGATGCATCAGTATCAGCACCCTGAGGAGGAGGATGATGCAACAGCACCCTGACTGTCCTGCACCAACAGTTACGGCCCATAATCGCCCATTGCCGGCCCCCTATCAGGTGAAGAGGAATTCTAGCCAGCAAAGAGGCCTCTGATCAGACGGGCCCATCGGTGACTAAGAGGTCTGGCGACTCTCAGAGCCATCTTGCACTGTGTCTCAGATGGCTTTCGCAGTCGAGCACACATGCGATTTCCCTCAAACTCTGCGTGAAGACGTCGACGACGGAAGCCGACGGCAGATGGTAAAGGCACTTGAGCTGGAGTAGCTGGTGGTGTCAACCGCCCGGAGGACCAGATCCGTCTAGACAAACCAGCCGAAGAGAGGTTCACCGTCGGCATCTGGTGAATGGCGGGTGCAAATGGAATTCATGGTGTTGCTGGATATGGCTGTCGTTCTGCTGACGATTGAACCTGATCAGCTTGGGATTCAAGAGTACGTGCCGTTGAAATTCCTGTCTCTGGAAAAGTCCGGTGCGACGACCAGTGTCGAGAAGAGGGGTAGAAAGAACTAGCGATCAAATATCGTAATCTGCTAACACCTTAACACTCGCACGTCAGGTGGTCCGCGCCAACTTCGCATGTCCGGGGGGGGGGGGGGGCAGATGTCTGCCCCCATAGGATCTCTGGAACTATGCTAGCTAGCGACAAACGGAAAACGCAGTTGGATAGCTGGTGATGGGCTCTATCGAAAGTGTTTCGGTCATGTTTCGCTCAGGTCAATATTCAGGTCACTGGGCCATCTTAGGTCAAATTTGACCAGATCAGGTGGGACTCGGATATTGACACATATCTCAGGACGTGTAACAGATAGAAACAAATGGCGAACGCTATTCGACAGTCCTTGAAATGCGCTACAGGTAATAGGCGGTGTAATTTCAGGTCAGGTCAACCGAAACTTAGGTCAAGATCATGAATTCATGACCTCAGGTCAAGGCCTAGAGAGGTCATGTAAGGTATCAATCGACACGTCTTGACGATACAAGCACAATGACGGTAATTTCCGCCTTCTAGCTGAATGCAGTGCGACGTAATGCGCATAAATGTGTAGTGATCTCAGGTGACCTCAGAGACCTTGGTGAGGTCACTGAGCAAAAATGTCAGCGGTAACATTGAGCATAGCTTCCATCTACATGCCACAACCGTTGTGAGGTAATTCCGAGCGCAAATGTGTCACTAGGAAACATTTGTATATTTTATCATAGCCTTATAATGGGGAAGACATGGCAGCGACCTGACCTAAGGTCAATACTACGAAAAAACCCAATAAACATATTATGGTCCCTGATGAGATGATGATATGCGATAAGTTTGAAATCAATCACCAAATTATTGCGGAAGTTATGCCACCTAGAACTTCGAGTGTAGTTGGGTCACTTCGCCTGACCTGATGACCTGACCTGAGATTACCCAGGATTAAAAATGTATGAGGATATGCAGAAAAGACCAATGAACAGCTGTGCGAGGTTTGGCCTTGCTAACCCTATTAGTTTGGCGGCAAATGAGGAAAAACCGGAGGGGGCAGATATCTGCCCCCCCCCGGACGTGCAGGGGTTAATTGGCAGTAGTCTGCTAGGACGATGAGCAGCCAACTAGAGCCACGCCCTTCAGAAGATCAAGGACATGGCTGCAGAAGTGCGACGCCTCTCCTCTCAGCTAGAGGCACTTCTTGGGACGTTCTCTGTTCTACCATCGTCGTCGGTGACCTCCGAACGCGACCCAGCGTCGCCTGAACTCAGCGGTCGTGATGCCCGTCGTCTGTGTGGCGGTGTTAAAATAATAATTTTCGGTAGGTGTGATACGTCGAAACAAGTACAGTAGGATTTCGTTATTTGCCGTGGAATTAGTGTCATTTAAGGTGTTTTTGGTGTCTTTCAGACTCAAATTTGAGCTAATGCCTAACTTATGTTGTACCTTGATCGTTTGTTTTGATATTTATAATTTAGGAAGATCTATACTCGGTATAGCGGAAAAAGTAGATGCTATAAGCTAATATTGTATGTCATATCAGATTATAGGTAATCCCTTTACATGGAATTACATTTCGAAATGTATGTGTATCTCCATCCCTTATCGAGAGCATGGGTATGATACTTATGAGCAAGGTACTGTTAGAAGGGAGACACTAAGACTTCATAAGCACGCATCACGAAGCACGATGTCGGTATTTCTTGAAGTAGTGTGTCGATTGAGAGTTCAAAAAGTGGCATATTCCACCAAATTTCAAGAATATTTTTCCACTGCTATGTGGACACCGTCGGCCCCGAGATGCGCTCGAAGATTTGACGTCACTGAATCCTGAGCGGAAAACCGCGCTCGGGGCTTATCAGTCGGCAGGAAGTCGCTCCAGCGGCGGCGAGTCGTATTCGATGGCACTCGCTGGTGATCATAAGCTGGCCCTGACTGCTAGCGCTGACCGCTGGCGCTGACTGCTAGCGTTAACCGCTGGTGCTGACCGCTGGTGCCGTGAGCTGGTGCTGCGAGCTGGTGCTGTCTACTGGTGCTGTAGGCTGGTGCTGACTGCTAGCGCTGACCGCTGGTGCCGTGAGCTGGTGTTTGGATCGCCAGTGCGAATATCCTTTTTGGCTCGCTGCCAACTTGGACAATTTCGAGCAGACGCTTTTTGACGGTAAGTTTGCCACCAAGCTTTCGTTGTCGATTTGGACGGCTATCGTTGATTGACTCGGAAAGTGCAGGTCACGCCGTGCAACTAGAACTGGTAAACAAAACAGGACATTGCATGCACCGGGTGTGGTGGTAGAGCAATGGGCAGCGCCGCATTTGTCACCATCGCGACATACATTGACCCTATAGCAACGGGTTAATGAAAATGGTGTGGAAAAACATTGCAGCTCGTGAAGATCGAACCTAGACCAGAAGGCGAAGTTTCTACTATTGTTTGTACTCGTGTTCAAAACACCGCCTGCATTTTATCGATAATCGCGTGAAATGGGTTTCATTGTAAAGTGGATAGGGCTACTCACGGTTTATTGTGCGATCTGATGGACTCACAACTATGATAAGGTGATGGGAATCTGAAAAGTATCAGATGTCACATTTTCGCTAAATTCCCCGTGTGAAAAATGTGAACAATGCTATATTTGAGCCAAAAACACTGATGGAGTGTCCGATAATATTTCTCTTATACTCATAAGAGCGAGAACTAACAATATGATCTGGTGATATTCGTACAGTGTTTCATGCCGCACATTCAGCTGTATTCCCACATCGATGTGTTTCCTCATGGAAGCGCTGACTAACAACTGCCCGCTGCCTACCAACAAACAATATTGCATAGTATCAACTGCGGAGTAAGACAACCATGCATTAGTTATGAAATTGCCCAACAATGAGCACGGTTCAAAATTTCAAAGCAACCCCCATTTTCTGAAAGCTATGAACGCCAGCATGGAGAAGTAGTATGTACATTCTATGCACCCTGAAACACTCATCAAACCTAACCAATGAACAAACGGCCCTCGAACGCCTCTATCTTTAGGGGTGGAACAATGGGCTTCATTTCAAACCGCGCATATATGGGCCGCGATTGAAAAACGAACTGAAGCACGGCCAGACGAGACATCTGGTGGTGGCTCTTTGAAACACATTGACGCTAAATAAATATATTTTCCGATGCAAAACCTGAATCGAAAGACAACCACTGCACGTGTCGACATCTACCTAAGTGCTTTCGCTGGTTGTACAACGGTGGCTGGCGTGAAAATGCTAAATCAAACTGGAAGTACCTAAGAAGTAGCATGCAGTCAGAGACATCTGCATGGGTCATTTGTGTGTGTCGTAAAGATGGATTAGCATAATGTTGCGTGCACGTTTTCGCTCGGCTCGCTTGTGTGCACGTCATCTATTCACTTTCGTGGCTAGCAGAAGTACGGACCATTCAGCTGCTTCACGGTCTCTGGCTGTGATGCAGATATTGCTCATGGCCGTGTGATTGCATGATTGCTAAACGGACGCAATTCTGAGGGATAATCCACCGTGTAACACGGTGCTCTAAGCCGCTCTAAGCCTGTTTGTAGTACAGCTACTGCCTTAATCCTGTATTCTATGGACTTGACCGGATCAACACTGGACTGGACCGGACTGTACTGAACTAGGTCGGACTGGACTGAACTGGACTTGTTTGTATTCGGCTGGACTGGATCGCCCCTGGACGTGACTGTGCTGGATCGAACTGGATCGAACTGGACTGGCCTAGACTGAACGCACTGGACTGCACCAGGACTAGATTCGACTGAACTGGACTGAGCTGAACCTGACCGAACCGGACTGAACCAGCCCCGAAACCAGTCCAGTCCATCACGGTTCCAAGCGCCCGAACAAAGCGCGCGCGACACCGCGGCGTGGCCGGGACAACTTCAGGACCACCGAAGAACCAATCCCACCGATCGCAGGTTATGTGACGACACGTCACTTTCTGTTCAAACCGCGCGGACGAACGAGATCAGCCGGACTCCGCGCGCAAACCCCAGCGCGCGCCCGGCCGCCGTCCGCTCGCAGTTCATGCATTCAAAATGAGACCGCCGGCGACGGGCCGCGACCGCCGACAAGGAGCACGGCCATCTGTATTCATTGGTGTCCGGCCGACTGGTGGTCCCTGGTGGTCTGACGCACGGGGCGACCGGCCGCAGATGTCCAGTTGACATCAGGGGGGGCGGTGTTTACGGCTGAGAGGACCCGCTGATGGTGGATTAGCGGGCCGGCGCGTAGTTCGGCGGCGGGCGAGGCGACGCACGGTACAATGGACGGGGCCGGGATCTGGTACGGTGGCGGGCCGACAGCGGCCGCCCCCCGCGGCGTCGGCCGCCCGCGGTAATAGCCTGATCCAATATTGATCGGCAAATACGTGATGGATGACGTCGTATCGAGTTGCCGGTGCGGATGATTGGTGAATGGTCTCGCGCTCCAGTTGCTCGTGTACGTTGTACGCGGCGCCGCAAAGCTGGCTCTGAAACCCACAGATTGGTGCCAGATGGCGAGTCCTGCAGACAATGCAAGGAAAGGCAGGCTAAAGCACATCACCAACGGCTAATCTACTTTTAAGCAGCAAGGTTGCACACTGCAGCTGAATTGACCGCAAGCAGACCAACACGCTGGACAAGCGAGAGTTCTCCAGAGCAGGGCAGAGCTTAGTCCACCTGGCAGGAGTTCTGTAGAGCAGGGCAGTAGCATAATCCACCTGTCGGGAGTTCTTCAGAGCAGGGTAGTAGTTTAGTCCACCTGGCAGGAGTTCTGTAGAGCAGGGTGGTAGTTTAGTCCGCCTGGCCAGAGTTCTGCAGATCAGGGTAGTAGTCTAGTCCACGTTGTCGAGTTCTGCAGATCAGGGTAGTAGCCTAGTCCACCTGGTCAGAGGTCTGCAGATCAGGGTAGTCGTCTAGTTTACTTCACCGGAGTTCTGTAGAGCAGAGTAGCATTATAATCTTCCTGGCCGGAGTTTCCCGGAGCAGGGGTATACGGCGTACAACTGCAATGGGCACGGCATAACTCTGTTAGGCTGGAACCTCTGCCAGTTCTAATGCTGATACATCATGTGTTGTATTATCGATACCAGGTCACAATGGTCACAATGGATATAAATATGGATATGGATATGATCGCAACGGATGTGAATATGGATATGGGCATGCATGAGGTTGCTGGTTGGGTATTTGCGTTTACGAGCGCATCGACTGCGTGGGTCATGCAGCATGCATGAGGTTGTTGATGGTCGCGACACTGATATAACGACAACGGCCCGTTCACATAGTTCATGTAGCCCGCTCTAGCAGAGATGCTCAGTGAGCGTGAATGATGTTTGATGTTTGGTTGATGACGTATCAATTACGGCGCGAACTGTGATTGGCTGTCCGCCATCGTGACGGATGGATCTGCCGGCAGTGCCAAAACATGAGGAACACGATCGGTGTGCGTGCGGTTGCACGCGTGCCGGTTACGCTCCACCCTATCCAGACCAATTATCGTCGGCTATGGACACACGCACACGTACACCCACAACACAGAAGCACACACAGACATACACACACGCACACGCATACCCAAACTGTACCCACATGTGCATGCACACACACAGACGTGCCCACGTACAGGTACGCACTAGCGCGCACACACACAGACACACATCCCCGCCCGCAGGCGGCGCAGACGACATACCAGTCCTGGCAGGCAAGCGCGTCTTCTCTTTCCCACGCCGGCCGGCCGGTCCGTGTGAACTGGGTTCGGGTGGGGTCAGACGGCTGTGACCTCCGTGGCCCCAGACGTGTGTCCCAGCCAGCGGGTCGGCCACGAGGCCACGGCACGCCCCGGGGCGGGGCACGCTGCTGAGTCCTCCCACAGGGTTCCGCTTGGTCAGGGCAGGCGTTGAGGCCCGGGTGCTGAGCGTGCTGGATACGGATAGGGTCCGGCATGCGTTTTGCATCCATGACGGGTCCGGGCCGGGCTGGGCCTGCTTGATATACAACATCATAACTATGAACACAACATAGGTGTCACACATGTGTGAATCATATTTATGTGCAGTTGGGTACATCCATACGCAAAGTAATATGTAGTAACACGCATATTACTGTGGGTACAGATGTACCCAAAATATACAGTTGGTAATGTGTAGGCAGACATCCTACACCAAGAAACAAAATCCTGTTTAAAAAAAAAATCGGACAGTTTTCAGAAAAGGCCATGGGAAACTTTGAATAGGAGCAGGTATATTAATTGTGATTACATTCGTGTCGGATAATATAGTAAGATTATTCTTCATGGATGCCGCCCGGTTTAAAAGTTTAAATGTAAACAAACTGTTTTAGTTTTTCTTAAACATTTTTGACAGCTTCATTTCATCTTAATCTAGTCAACGCTCCTTGCCGTAATTGAGTAATGTTTACGTTTATAGTGTGATTTCCACAATAGTTTAAGTTTCCTAACTTAACCCGCGCCATCTCCACGGGGGTCATTGACGACCCCCTAAGGTTTTCCGCAGACAGCGAAAGAACGGCGCACGTCAGCGCGCCGAAATTTGGCATACATATTCGCACATCAATTTTGGAATGTTGTGTCCAAATGTTAGTTAGGTCATCAAGGGTCAACGAGCTAGTCAAGGTCAAGTGAGGTCACCTCCAAAAAGTTAAACCAGTCGTCACGCGGTAACGGTTAAAGATATTTCAATGAAACTTTCAGCGTTTGCTTATCTTTTGAGATGCGACAAAATGCATCGGAGGAATTCTTCATTTTGACGTTTTTGATTACTTCTTAGTTTTGGATATTTTCCCATGACTTAAAATAGAAGATTCTGGCTAAAGTAAGCATTTTATATCGGAGCAAGTTGACTTCGAACATTTTTTTCGGTCCACTCTACCCATTAGAAAATGAAAATTAAAGAACACTTACAACGTCACTTTTTGGGACGGAAATTTTTTTGGGGGAGGTGATGTCTGGCCCTACTCGTCGAGCGCTTTCCGATGACACCTATTTCGTTCTCTTGTGACGCTTAGTTTGGAGATTAGAGGGGTGTCTCCATCGACCCCCTCGAGACAGGGTGTGAGGATCTGACAGGAGAGACGGAGCGGGTTAATACCTAGCACACTGAGCATAGCAGTGGGCTGGGCTGTAGCTCTGCATGCTAGGGTACTTGCGACCAAATATCGGCTTTGCCCTCCCAAAAATGTCAACTTTTAACATGGAACCCTACGTGGCATGTCCCGCCTCCACAACCCACGTCGGTCCGCCCATTATGCATTGTCTTCATGCAGTGTGCTATCCCAATAGGTTTCAGAAACCTACACCTGTGACAGCGAGCTCAAGAGAATTGGGCTCAACACCATCTGAAGATCCTAAATGGGCAACTGGCACCGTCAAAAAGTTGTGTCGATGCACACTGTACAATACGCAAACAAATCAGGAGCTGGATTACGTTAGGCGTCTGATACTGCATTTCATGCTTTCGTTTGATCTGTTTCATATATGAATAAACATGCTACAGACGATATACCCAATAAACAAGCTACAGACAATAGACCCAATAGGCATGCTACAGACGAATGCTAGAAGGCAATGGCTTGACCTAAGTACGAGCTAAGGTTAGTCTTTATTGTTTCGCGTCGAGAAGTCAGCACACAATTGTGCTCAGGCTCATGACTCTGTTACAACCGTGACTGAAAAGGAGTTATTGGAAACAATTAATGGACAAGTGATATATACGTGTCTCGAGCTCCCGCGAGGTGGACAGCCTCCACCTCTACATACCAGACTTTCTCACAGAGGCAGCCTTCCTGCGACGGCGGCAGGCTCACATGCGCCGCACGCTCCTTCCGTCACCGACACGTGCGGAAATAGCCCCGTCCTGTGCCGCTCCCGGGCAGTGCAGGGGTGGGCGGCGGCGCCGGCTCCCCCACGAGCCGACACCAGCTGTCTTCACTCCGTCACACGGTCACCTGGGCGGCCGGCCGACTCGCAGCACGCCGCAGTCGCGCCAGCGGCGTTCCCACGCCTCGTGCGGTTCCCACGACGCCGCGCCGGTCGGCCGCGCGCGCGCACACCGTCGCCGACCCAGTGCGGCTGTTCCTTACCTGGCGCGGTGACGTCACTGGCAGCAGCAGCAGCCATTGCGCCGCAGTCGTCGGTCTGTGCTCGCCGACTGCTGCGTCTTCTGCGGACATTTCCGGTGAGTGGGACGGTTTCTGCCGTTTTGGAGGCGCCCTGGCACGGGTGGCACGTGCCAGCCGGCTGGCTGACTATTTTTAGACGACCGGGGAGGTAATGGGTGCTGGGCACACGGGCGTTTCCTGAACCTCCAGCTGGGGATCGTCCGTGCTCCGCCGCCATATTGGTCTGTGATCGATCATCAAAAATTTGTTTTCTTGGCAGGGGGTAGGCCACACAGGGCTGTTTGCACTCAAGTCAATATGTCAAGAGCTGTGGGAACAAATCTAAAGGTCCGGGAAAGGCCCCGCCGACGATCTAGTGAGGTGTGTCCGTGGGTCACGTGACACGCGCTGTTGTCGTCACCGATCGATACCAGCTGACTGCCGGCGGCGGCGGGTCGGCTTGCACGAAGGCGGCAGCCGTCCGTGCCATTGCAGTGACCAGTCCTCCGTTGGCGCGCGCCGGACTCCGTCATTGCCAACCAAATCAACTATCAATATACATATTTAACGCTTCACATTCGAGGTGTCTGGGGGGGGGAGAAAACTGTTGGATCGGGCCAAAAACCGGTCGGATGTTGGACCATGCCGGACACACCGCGCGATGACCCTTGCTCCCATGGCTCTGGCAATATTGCACCGACTGCAGCGTGATGAACTGGTGGCGCCGTCTATATCAGATGCCGAGTACGGTTCGCAGCAATGATTCTGCAGGTCAGAAACTGCTGTGCATCATGCGCCACGCAGCATGGGCAGTTGTGTAACGCTCCTGGGAATATTACACTACCTACATTCGGATATTATGCCACCTATGCTATTTTCCTGCCTGAACAGTGGAAGCTAGCTGAGCATGTTTAATTTGTGTGGCGTTTCTACTTGTGCACATCAAGTGGAGGGCATTTTGGCCAAAAAGGATCGACTTTCCGTGAGGTCCCCGGAATCATGACCACACCCTGGAATCATGTTTACCAATGTGCCAATGGTAACGCAAAGCAGTACAATTTGGTGTAGCATGCAATGAATCGACCTCAGGAATGATCTTGATAAGTGGATCAAGTTGCGCATTTCGCAAATTGATCGCGAACTGAAAACCTGCACCAAACATGCATACGCTGAGCCCACTGATAATTAATCTCGCCTCTACTGCCGCTGGTGAACATTGAAACGATATCGGTCGACCAATGCTTGAGAAAATCATACTGGCGTTATCCCGGGAGGAACTCGTTTTCTGCTGTATTCATGCATATAAAGGAATAGTTTTATGAAGGTTCTGTCCATGGGAGGAGACTCTCACCTACCTTTGTTATTGCCATTGCCGCACCGATCAAAATGTGCCGGCATGAAGCGCGAATATTTCGCTCCAGGGGAGGGGTAGATTTTCGTTCACTTTTTGTACAGACGTTGGTTATTGGTTTTACGACACATCGACCGTTGAGCCATGTAGTGTCGCCAATCTCTCACGCCGATTGACCGCGGGCGAAGAGTAGCGACAGGTGAGACTCGAACCCACAACCTTTCGATTGTAAGACGGGCAACTTACCCCTAGGCTACTCGTTCCCCCTTTTGGTACAGTCAACGCAAGACGAATGAGTTATAAATTGATCATTAGGCTTATGGTGATGCATTGACAGAATAGACTCAAAACCGGAGTTTGCGACACAAATTATGCTAAGCTCTCATACGGATGACAGAGATAGACCTGACAGCATCTCCACCGGGGGCTGATCCAAGACCTGCTCATGGAGACATATTTCCTAGGAAGGGCGCCTTTTCGTCGACCACATTTCTTCGGAGGAAGCATTCTTTGGGGGATGAGGGTCCGCTTAAGCATGTTAAAGGTGCACCTCTCCTCTGGAATAAAATGAGCGCCTTTTGCTAGAAATCCGTTGAGAAGAGGGAAGGAGGATGGGATTGGGTGGGGTGAGGGGGGCTGCACCTCGGTGCAGTCCCCACTGCTCCTCCCGTGCATCCGCCTCTGATCATCGCCCAGTTATCACAGTGTCGTCAACCCAGCACCAATGTTTACGGTATTTTGTCGACAGGTTGATGATGTTGTATTAACGTATGGTTAGAAAGACCTCACCAAATCATGCCTGAGAAGTAAGAATAATTCTGCTGAGCTTCTCACCCATGTTTTTGCTTGCCACGTTGAGGCGAATGACATCTAGAACTCTTTGAGTACAATTGAATTCTGTGAACTGTGATGGTTTCTTTGCTCCAATTACCTTGCTTTGCATTGATTTTAATGCGATTTTCTGGCTATGGTACACGGCGCTTGCAATTACAAAATGAAATGAACTGGGTACAACAGCTCGGTATGGACTCAACCAGGAAGAACCGTGGAACTTCATTTGATTCTCTTTTATAGTTGAACCTGATCTTCCCTTTAATAAAACTGCATTGGAAAAGACTTGGTCTAAGTGGAACATTGCATGATGATCAACGACCGTGTTCAACACTGGAGGGCGAGGCCCGACCGTGTTTGCCCCGTGTACGTGCCACACGAGTCCATCTGAACCAGCCTCCCGGTGCAGGCCAAGTACGCTTCTTGGGCCGCAGAAGTGTTTTCGCTACACTATTTCGCGTTTTATTTTAGCTGCTTTCAGTTAGATGTCCAGGAATGAAAAAAGCTTCATAAAAGCGAATGTCTTCATTTATCATTTTGGTCTTCACCACTCTTATCGCAATATTCCTCATCAAGCACTCTTAATATTCGCCGAATATTTATACTTTCGGCGATACAATTTGCTGAAAGCATCGCACCCCAAACCACCCTAGCTCAGCGTGCATGCTTGAAGGCGAGTGGCTACATGAACACTGGAGGTGAATCACCGATTACTGGTGTAAATGGAGACATGGCTGGTGTAGATGGAGACTCGCCTGGTGTAGATGGAGACTTGACTGGTGTAGATGGAGACTCGACTGGTGTAAATGGAGACTCCACTGGTGTAGATGGAGACTCGACTGGTGTAGATGGAGAATCTCGCCTGGTGTAGATGGAGACTCGACTGGTGTAGATGGAGACCCGACTGGTGTAGATGGAGACCCGACTGGTGTAGATGGAGACTCGACTGGTGTAGATGGAGACTCGACTGGTGTAGATGGAGACTCGACTGGTGTAAATGAAGACTCGACTGCACTGCGCTGCCAACACCTGTCATCGCTCGTCCAGGGATCCTGTCGTCTTATACTAGCTCGCAACTCGCCAACAAGTCGTGAGCAAGGTGCCAGGCGGTGGTTCTTTACACCGTATGCAACACGTTCTACTACGCCGGAACAATTCAAGGCGGAGGAAATTTCCCCGACATCTGATGCAGATAACTGATGCGAATGCAGATAACTGATGTGAATGGCAATACTTTTGGACATCGCGCGATGATGTGCAAAATTCCTACATGCACCAGAAGCTTGATCCGGGATTCATAGCGGGATATTTATCATGTCTTCTCACGTTATCAGATGGATGTATGTACGTGGACATCATGGACGCCACTCACATGCACATGTACGCTGTGGTGCTAGCTGAATGCTGTGCTTTCTGGATAATTATAAGAACGAAGGACTGATAGACGTATGTAACCCGCCAAAGGCAGTCGGGAAGTGCGGTGAAAAAAAATATGACAGATCAAAGGCTATCCGAAATATTGAGCAATTCCTGAACGAATGCATTCGGCATATATCGCAAAGCGTTAACCGGATGATCTGGCGATCTGTACCAAGACAAGACGTGATGTTTTTGCTTCCAGCTCGTCTGACAACGATATTTTGTCCCATGTAATGCAGGTGTAGAAACGATCTTTCCTGGCCTATGGATGAAATGCTAATGGAGCTAGGTGGGGCGGCGCCACACTGGTAAAGATCGGTACGATATATGAGGCGACGTGGTCTGGTTCAGTGGTTCGCAGTGGAGCTGATTCTGTGATCCCCACTGGAGCTGGTTCCGTGATCCTCAGTAACTGTTCACCACTAAGCTGCCTAGCTGCCAGTTCTGACCCACACCAGTGACCGGCTGCAGCGCGAAGTGGTGCTTATCGCGTCTGCAGTGCAAACGGCGAAAATGCAAACAGCATTTTACGACAGTATCTTGGTCAGTCTAACAAACAGCATCTTGGGCGCCACAGCACACTTGCATCACACAGACCTCTGACACTCCCGTCCTTGCTGGTATATTCCGCAGGGGGCGACCGTTCCGGAAGAAAGACAACGACCCGACACACACCGTGTCGGTAATTTCCAACGCCGAGAAGGGCGCGCACGAGCTCCGCGAGTCTCAAGCTCACCACTCGCCGAGACTACCGTCGGCTCGCACGCACCGACGTCACTGCGGCACGCCTTTGATGACGGCTCCAACACGGCGTGAAGCGAAGCCGGCCGTCCAGCCTTCCTGTGAGCGCCTGCGGCCCCGCGTTCACAGTCTCAATTTGCATAATCACCCAAACAACTGTTACGCGACGTTAGCTGGTTAAATTCGCGCCCTGCCGGCACCCCGTCCAATATCCGGTTATATTAGCAGGCGCTGCGTGTGCCGAATTGCTTTCTCGGCGATTTATAACCGTTGATGACGTTTATATCACGGCCTTGCCGGAGGCTGTGCGCGTGATTTAATTAAATGTTTCATAAAGGCATGCCGGATACCTGGTGTCGGCCGTTATCGTGCTCAGTGTGACGTACGCTGCTGCTGATTTGATGTGATCCTTTGTCCTATATGATTCACCCGTCGAGGGGAGATGAGCTGTGGCGGTCGTGTGTTCGTGTGGGGGGAGGGGTGGGGGTGGGGGGCAGTAAACGAAACGTTTTGAAATACTTGCCTTTTGGTGTTCTCTGTGCTATTTGTGCCAAATTAAAATGCATCTTTGTGTGAATCCACGCCGAAATGATAGATGCCATCTGTATTGCGCTTTGACGAAAATGACAAAATGCTACCTACATCCTGACGGTGATGATTGACACTTCGAAATAACTCATATTTGTCCAAATGGGCGTCTGTGCTGTATTTGCAAATAATCGCAAATGCGGATTCCTCACAATTGGAGGATTTCTACACGCACAAAGCCAGTTGCGTCGTATTGGTGTAATTCGCTTCCCTTCATTGGCATAGGAGCAGGTGCAAGACCTCACATGGGTCGAAACTCCATGCTTCCCAGAAGCTTAGCAACAGTTAACCTTTCGCAGTTCAAGGGGCAAAGAACCGTCTTCAAAAGGCAGCTTCCCTGAACCCACTATCTTGACGCGTCTGCGCCTTTCCTTCATTTTTCCAACACGGTGGGAAATGCAGTTATATTTTCGTATTATGTTCATACCTGATCTTGTCTCTCAAACAAAAAATAGCGACGGTCAGAGTAATTCCAAGATGAGATGGCATGCGCCCGTCCCTCCTAATGTTACTAATTATACAATTCTGACATATATCAGCTAATTATTTAGAGACCAGTCCTTGCACGCCGCATGAGCATGTAAGTTTCAGAAAATTAAATGAACTTTCTCTCGTTTTTTAAATGCATGTCACTGAAGTCATACAGCATATTAAAAGGATATGCTATGGCTTCTAGCTTGGTTCATGGAAGGAGATCATGTGAAATTTGGGATACGTGATGCATTGTATGGATATTTATATGTGGCTGAGCTGTCCCAGAGTACTGATGTGTGCCAACTGCTGTGCTCTGCACCCCATTGTAACCAAGTTGATCCTTTGTTGTCCTTCGATGTTTCTCGTTCATCCTAAATTGCCGACACGCCCGCTACATTTTTAAAGGGAATTTGGGGACCAAATTATTAGATGTGCCGACCGCAATACTGTGCCACTTCACACCGCCCAAGGCGGATGGAAACAGATGGGGTCATCACCAATGGGACGTCACACGACCTTCATGACATGGGTAGCCAATTGCTGGTGCCGCCTGACCTGGTCCCGTGCCCTATCTTCCCCAGCGAAATCGTAGTGATTCAGTCCTGCAACGACTCGTCGCTGCTGCAGCGACTCGTTAGTGTAGCGACGCTGCTGCGCCGTTATCTCCCAACATTCAATGTTGCCTCGGTAGCTCAATTTGTTAGAGCGCTGGCTTGCATTTGCCTGGCAGTACAGGGTTCCTGTACTTTTTTTTTGTTGGTTCGCTCTTTTCTACGGAATGGCGCCCTTTTCGGGGGGGCCGGGGGGGGAAAAATTCCTAAGGCGCGGAAGAAAACCCCCCCCTCCTTTCGTACCCCCCCCCCCCCAACCCCCCCCGCCTGGCAGTACAGGGTTCGAGTCGCTTCAGGCGCTCGCGTTTAGCCCCTGGCTAGCACGGTCAGTTGGCAACTGGTCCCATAAGGCTGGGGTCGTGGCTCCGTGGCGACCCTGTCGGTGTATTGGCGACATGTTAAAAGTATCGGTTAAGATTCCGCCGTTGAAATGAAATTCATGGATCGGGTGGTGGGGCCAGAGTCCATACGTCAAGCTCAGCTTAGCGATAGGACCCTGGTCCATAAGTCACACCAGCAGGAATTCGGTCAAATTATCTAAGAAAGTAAAAATGGGCTTCTAGATCTAAAGGTATTAAATCCAATCTACACCGCATATAGATAATCTGGGAAGAATAGCCTCTGATCTGCAGGGGTTAGCTGCCAATGGCCTAAATCCGGCTTGGGGCGTCTCTCTTGCACTCAGCTCTGCACCCGGTGGTAGTTGTGTGGCTCTCGTATCGATCACCAAACGCCGATGATTGGTCGACATGCAAATGAACGGTAACGCAGCGGCACGGCGCATTGTGAGAGAATTCCAGCCGATCAGCGGGCGTGACGGGGCGAGTCGGCGTGACGGAGAGGGCGGGGGCCGGGGGACAGGGGCAGGGGCGGACACACCCTCACCTCCGGAGGCGGAACGGGCCCACTCCACCGTAAAATCCGCCGGCGGTGCGTGCCGGAGGCCGACGCCCGAGTGGCTGCATGAACTCAGCGTGCATGCTTGAAGGCGGGTGGCTACATGAACACTGGATGTGAATCATCGATTACTGGTGTATATGGAGACTCGAGTGGTGTAGATGGAGACCCGACTGGTGTAGATGGGGACTCGACTGGTGTAGATGGAGACTCGACTGGTGTAGATGGAGACTTGATTGGTATAGATGGAGACTTCGGAGACCCACTCTACCGTAAAATCCGCCGGCAGTGCGTGTCGGGGCCGACGCGCGTCACAGTCGGCGGCGTCTCGCGTTTGGCGCCGAGTCCGGCGACGGCCCGGCGGACAGCGTGCGCGCGCGCCGCGGCCACCGCCCCCATCCGGGCGCCACAAAAACCTCTGCGGTTCGTGGCCACTAGACGGCCGATGAGGATCTGTGCGCACCCCGACGTGCCCTGTGTCGACAAACGGCCGAACGGCGCGATCGGGATTCGGCCCGGTGCGGTGCCCGTGCTCGCTGCTGCCGCGCGCACTGCTGGCGGCGCATGCGCACAGATGACACCATCCTGACGCTTGGTGCCGCTGACCCACGCGGTGGCAGGCTGGCCAAACACAGACACACACACACACGGCAGCCACCCCGCACAAAAAAGAGACACTTGCTGCGGCTTTCGCCACAATTCGTCGTTTCGGGCAGTTGTGCGGAAACGCGCTCCCCGGCAGCGCGCGCTCACTGCCCACGGCGCTCCAGCCGCATTCGTTTCCATAATTTAGTTTTCATCAGCCGCTGCGCACGTATTTCGGCGGCCGGCCCTATTACCGGCGCGGGCCGCGTGCCGCCTTTGATCGCGCCGCCGGCCGGCTCTGTGCCGGCGCGTGCCGGCGGCCGCCCGCGGCACGCGCCGCCGCCAGCAACCATGGAAACGCGCGCGCGATTATCGGCGCCGCGGGCGGCGTCACGTGACCTGGCGGCGGCCGCGCGGCGCGCCATTGTGCGGCGTTTTCCGCAATTCTGGAGCCGGCGGTCGCGTTTCGCGCGCGACGCCGGCGTTTTCTGGGGAGGGGTGCGGTGGGGTGCGCGCCACGCCGGCCGGCGCCGGTCCGGTGCGGTTGGTGATGGTCCGCAAATGACTGGCAAATATTCGCCCGGCGCTCCTACACTGAGGTAGCACGCAAGCCGGCGGCGTTCGACTCACTATAAACACAAGCAGTAACGAGTTATGCACGTGGCACCCAGACCCAGTTTCGATCCAATTCTGCAGTCCTTCCGCAGCGGGGAGCGAGTTGTATGGGCTAGGCGCGTGCATTTTGACACGTTTGCCATGTTTGTCGTGGCATGCTTCGAACAACGTGCACTGGGCGAGGCGCATTGGTCGGTTGGAAAGCCAAGCTGGCGAATTATCCGCCATAACTCGTCACTCGCAAGACGAGTTGCAATTTTTAGCAAAGTTTCGGCTGAGTTTGGTCCGCACGCAGAGACCCAGCGTTTGCAATAAAGCGGAGCGAACCATACCAGTGCAGTGGTGTGTTCACTGGGACATTATCGCACCTGTTGGCGTGGGAGTATGAAGCAGGCTAAAATGCGCGAGCGTGTGTGCGTGTGGGAGGGGCGGAGCCTATTTGTAGGCCAATCATTTCCAGTCACCGTCTCAGCGTGAATGGCTGAGATCTGAGAAAATCGCGTGTGGTGATGGGAGAGTGACCCTCCGGCACCCCCAGGCCCCACGCCGATGCCTGTCAGCCATCACCTCCCAGCCTGCGCCGCCCAGCGTCATCAGTCCACCCCCAGGCCCCATGCCGATACCTGTCAGCCATCACCTCCCAGCCTGCGCCTCCCAGCGTCATCAGTCCACCCCAGGCCCTACGCCGATGCCTGTCAGCCATCACCTCCCAGCCCGCGCCTCCCAGCGTCATCAGTCCACACCCAGGCCCCATGCCGATACCTGTCAGCCATCACCTCCCAGTCTGCGCCTCCCAGCGTCATCAGTCCACCCCAGGCCCCACGCCGATGCCTGTCAGCCATCACCTCCCAGCCTGCGCCTCCCAGCGTCATCAGTCCACACCCAGGCCCCACGCCGATGCCTGTCAGCCATCACCTCCCAGCCTGCGCCTCCCAGCGTCATCAGTCCACACCCAGGCCCCACGCCGATGCCTGTCAGCCATCACCTCCCAGCCTGCGCCTCCCAGCGTCATCAGTCCACCCCCAGGCCCCACGCCGATGCCTGTCAGCCATCACCTCCCAGTCTGCGCCTCCCAGCGTCATCAGTCCACACCCAGGCCCTACACCGATGCCTGCCAGCCATCACCTCCCAGTCTGCGCCTCCCAGCGTCATCAGTCCACCCCAGGCCCTACGCCGATGCCTGTCAGCCATCACCTCCCAGTCTGCGCCTCCCAGCGTCATCAGTCCACACCCAGGCCTTACACCGATGCCTGTCAGCCATCACCTCCCAGTCTGCGCCGATGCCTGCCAGCCATCACCTCCCAGCCTGCGCCTCCCAGCGTCATCAGTCCACCCCCAGGCCTTACGCCGATGCCTGTCAGCCATCACCTCCCAGCCTGCGCCTCCCAGCGTCATCAGTCCACTCCCAGGCCCTACACCGATGCCTGTCAGCCATCACCTCCCAGCCTGCGCCGCCCAGCGTCATCAGTCCACACCCACTGTCGGGTGTATTTGTTGCGCTCGATCCTGCTAGCTTCTCACGAGACGCCTCGTCTGGTCGGTTGTTCACCGCCGCCCGTTTTGCAGATATGGGCGATGAAGTGCTTTGACTGTCTCAGAGCGAGGACGACCTCCCCGGAAATACCGAAAACACAGGTAAGCCAGGCGGGATGCCTGGCGCCGAGTGGTGGTATAAGCGAGTGGCGACAGGTGGGATGTTTCCATCGGTAGCCGGACAACTGTTGCGTGGGAACCTGGCCCGGTCAATGTGTTCAGAGCGTGGGTACCACTTTATAAAGCTGGTTAGGTGTGTGGGGAGGGGGTAGCGGAATAGCCTTTTGATGGCCAAAGATCCCTCGAAAACCATTTATATCCCGCGTGCGCCCGTATATATAGTCCCAATGGTTAAATTTCAGTCTGATTGGGGGGGGGGACTCATTGATTGAGGTGACTAAACAAATTACTGAGGGGGCCGTAACCCCCTATCATATGCAATTCTACACCCCTGGTTCAGCGGTCAAGTTGGGTGCAAGTAGTTACTAGTGTTCTAAAAAAAAGCCCTATGTCCAGCTAGCGTAATCAGGTTAATTTATCATAAAAAGTTGCCTTCGTTGCCCTTATAAGCTACCTGTGAAGCCCATGAAGACCCATAATGCATGATGTCGCCGACGGAGGTCATACGAACCCCTTTAGGTGTTCTTTAGGTGTTCTTTAGAACCTAAAGAAGTTCTTCCAGATTCTTTTATCGGTCGTACAACAGTCGAATATATGCCTCTCGGACATTTACTTGAAATCATGTTCATTATCCAACTTGTAGGCGATGCACATATCCGTGTTTTGGCTCTCAACACAACACCAGAGTTACAGACAGGGTCTTGTCCGTTCTATCTGTCCAATATCGCCACCACGTGTTCAGTGGCGCATCAGGTTCCCGTCTGGTGGACCATGTGCATGCATGAGCAGCCCGACCAGCTCAGCGGATCGAGCGCCGGCCTGCAAAGGATTGTCTTGGCACGTGATCGAATCGCTTTACGCGCTCGCTAGTAAACCGCCTCCGGGGATAGCCAGTTGGCAACTGGCCAGGCAAGGTCGTAGGGGGGCTCATGAGCCCAGGCGGCCTTGTCGGAATATGCGGATATGGTTTCAGTCAAACTCGTACTATGGAACTGGAATATTCCGATCTGGAAGTGGGTCAAGGCCAATGAAGCCTTCTTTTGCGCTTAACATTGACTACAAAGTCTCCGCCAGAACAATTCGAACTTCTGTTTTGATAAATTGTCTGGGCTTTCAATGTTCACTTCTTCATTTATGCCTAGCCAGTTAAGCATGGTAATTCCATAACCATGCATGAGCATGCATTTGTGACTGACCGGTTCCACATTGTCTCCTTGTCAGTGTTATTTCAAGTTGTCGGTCTTATGACAAGCTGCCAGCGTTATGCCAAGTTGTCAGTGTAATCACAAGTTGTCAGCGTTATGTCAAATTGTCAGTGTCATCACAAGTTATCAGTGCGTCATGTCAAGTTGCCAGTGTTATTACGAGTATTCAGCGTTATGTTAAGTAGTCAGTGCCATCACAAGTTGTCAGCGTTATGTCAAATTGTCAGTGTCATCACAAGTTATCAGTGCGTCATGTCAAGTTGCCAGTTTTATTACGAGTATTCAGCGTTATGTCAAGTAGTCAGTGCCATCAAGTAGTCATGCCAAGTTGTCAGCGTCAAACGACACCATGGAATCACGACGGGCTTTATACAAAGGGGAAAGATGATTTTAAGCGAGCGAATAGAAATTGTCTGGCCTCCACGAAGCCACCGAACAGCGTTCGTGTCCACGTGACCCGCTGTTGACACGTGACCCACTCTGTTGCAGACGCCAGCTGATTCGACATCTCCCGGGGCCAAGCAGACTGCTGTCGGGGTCACAAGGTCAGACGGCAAGGGCTCGCCGCGATCGGCCCGCTACGCCGCCTTCGAGGAGGTGCTCAAGTCGGACAAGGCGATGGAGGTGCTGCGCCAGTACATGGAGAGCATCCAGCAGGACCACCTGATCGACTTCCTGGGGGATGTGCAGCGTTTTCGGTATGAGAGCGCGTTGTTTCGAGGGTGCAGCGGTCACGGTACTACCTGTGTGAAAAGAGGGGATTGGTGGCTGATATGGGTTGCCTTTAGGTTGCCTGCAGATCCTGCAGGACAACATAGGCGATTGTGAATTGAACAACGCTTCACTTCTTCCAATTTAATTTATAGATCCTTCCCAAACGTGAGTCGACCCAGTTCAACTTTAAGCAGCCTCTTTTTACCTTATGCAGCTATCTATAATCTTAGCCTACCACTAATGCGATCCGTCTTGTACCTGCAATGGTCCCTATGCGACTTCAGATGAACGTATCTGACTTCACAATGCCCTCCCTTCGACTCAAAATATAATACTTCAGATGAGACTCAAAATAAGACGAACCAAAACTGGCTCAGACGACTGCTCCCCAGCTTGGTGCGTCCTACACCATCCTGGATGCCCTCACTCCAAGTAATTGCAGCTCCTGTCAGATTACAGGTGAACATTATCAAAGGGAAGGCTGAAGTTAGCAGGGCTGTTGGGTACGAGAGGAACCCTCTGAGCTCGTAGGGGTCTGCCGGAGTCGGAGAAGAGCCGTCGTCAGCAAGACCATGGCTGTCTAAATTTAGACAATGTTCATCTGTAGTCTGACAGGAGCTGCAATTACTGATGCGGCCCTGGACAGAGTTATACGGCTCCTACGGCGCAAGTCTGCCCGGCTCCAGTTTCAACCCCCACTTCTACTTCAGACGGCCTTCTGATAGTTCTGCTTTACATGGCCTCTGTCCGACTTCAGACCGCGCGTTTGAAGTTTTGATGGTGTATCTGACGTAAAATGGCTCTTCTACAGCCTTATGTAACTCGTTCCAGTTTTAGACAAGGTCCTAGCAGACTAGACGCGCCATGGGTAATTCAGAACGGTCCCTGCTAACTTCGGACGTCGCACCACCATTTTAGAACGTCCGCTGTCATATTTTGTTCTTTATTAATCTTTACCACTCACGCTGGAGGACCTTCCACATAACGCGGCGGACACGGTCCCCCTGCGATCTGTGGAATTACTGAAGGTAGAAGCACAAACTTTCGAGGGTAGATTACGGCTGTAGTGAATTCGCTCCAGCATAAGTTTCATGATCATGGGTCAAGCAAGGTCGAGATCGGCCTCCACGCCGCGCCTCCTGCGCCACCGTATGGAGGAAACCTTTGTCTCCTCATATGTGCACAGTAATTGTGATAGAGCTTTGAAATCAGCGCCAACAACTCGCTTGCCCCGGCCTCGCCATTCACATAAGTATGTACTCAACCTCACGAGGTGAAAGGTCACGTGAGGTCACCAGGCAAGCTTAAATGAGGTCATTTCGTTCTCTAAAACAAATGATGTGGAATAATTTGTTCCGATTAAACAATCATGTCATACGGTCAACGGTCGTATCCGAAATTTGTTCACCATCCTGGCAAAACTGCTATTAGAATTCATCCAAATCAGTAATCACGTTAAATGTTTTGAGATCGAGATCATTGGAGTTACCTTATTTACTCCCTGGCGGTTAAGTTCCACCGCACACCCCATTAATTATTGATGACACACATTGTCAGGCTGCAGATATGCAGCCTCTGAAAGGTCCATTAACAAAGACAAATCTCCAATTGTAAGCAGGAACATTTAGGTGCCCGTAAATCAGTCACTCCAGCCATACGTACCTTCGTGTGCGCATGGCTTCATATTTTCGTCCCATGAGATGGTCAATGCAGAATTTCGCACGGAAACATGGAACACTGATCAATCCACAAGCATGTACCAACATTTTGGGGGTTGTTTCGCTTATTCGTTTGGAAATCATCCGAACATAATTGGAAGGGTAAATATTGACCCTCCATCGTTACGGATGTTGCGGCTTAATCCAGCAGCGCCGCGGGAATTTGCATCCCACGAAGCCCGTGGGGTCAGTTTGACCCCACACTAACTTTTATTCTGGGCGATATAGAGCAGCAGTTACAGCTATCACACAACCCTATCCTTGACTCTCAAACAATGACTTCCGTGTATTTTGTATCTCTCGGTCTTGCCGTAAGCACTCCAGATCGATTCCAACATTCCAACATTCCAGCGTTCTAGGCAGAGTTGAACGGCACGAGGTTCGGCCATCGTCGCCATTACCACCGGACCCCATGTGTTATCACCACCACCACCTCACGTGCCACCACCACCACGACCCCATGTGTCATCACCCAATAATCTGATGTGTTATCATCACACAACCTCGTGTGCAATCACCACCACGACCACATGTGTCGTCATCACCACAACCTCGTGTGCAATCACCACCACGACCACATGTGTTCCACAACCTCGTGTGCAATCACCACCCACCACCTCAACCTTGTGCAATCACCACCACGACCCCATGTGTCATCACCACAACCTCGTGTGCAATCCCCACGACCACATGTGTCGTCATCACCACAACCTCGTGTGCAATCACCACCACGACCACATGTGTCGTCATCACCACAACCTCGTGTGCAATCACCACCACGACCACACGTGTCGTCACCACCACGACCCCATGTACAATCACCCCTTGACCTCACCTGTCATCCCACCAAGACCCCATGTGCCATCACCCATGGTCCCCTGGTCTCACGTGTCATCACCGTTAGTCCGTGTGTGTGCCCTGACCACTGTGCTCCGCCGTGTGTGTGCCCTGACCACTGTGCTCCGCCGTGTGTGTGCCCTGACCACTGTGCTCCGCCGTGTGTGTGCCCTGACCACTGTGCTCCGCCGTGTGTGTGCCCTGACCACTGTACTCCGCCGTGTGTGTACCCTGACCACTGTGTTCCGCCGTGTGTGTGCCCTGACCACTGTGCTCCGCCGTGTGTGTGCCCTGACCACTGTGCTCCGCCGTGTGTGTGCCCTGACCACTGTGCTCCGCCGTGTGTGTGCCCTGACCACTGTGCTCCGCCGTGTGTGTGCCCTGACCACTGTGCTCCGCCGTGTGTGTGCCCTGGCCACTGTGCTCCGCCGTGTGTGTGCCCTGACCACTGTGCTCCGCCATGTGTGTGCCCTGACCACTGTGCTCCGCCGTGTGTTTGCCCTGACCACTGTGCTCCGCCGTGTGTGTGCCCTGACCACTGTGCTCCGCCGTGTATGCGCCCTGACCACTGTGCTCCGCCGTGTGTGTGCCCTGACCACTGTGTTCCGCCGTGTGTGCCTGACCACTGTGCTCCGCCGTGTGTGTGCCCTGACCACTGTGCTCCGCCGTGTGTGCGCCCTGACCACTGTGCTCCGCCGTGTGTGTGCCCTGACCACTGTGCTCCGCCGTGTGTGTGCCCTGACCACTGTGTTCCGCCGTGTGTGTGCCCTGACCACTGTGCTCCGCCGTGTGTGTGCCCTGACCACTGTGCTCCGCCGTGTGTGCGCCCTGACCACTGTGTTCCGCCGCCCAGGTCGGCGGCCGGTGACGAGGCGCGCCAGAAGCAGGCGCAGCACATCTTCCACACCTACCTGCGCGTGCTGGCAGAGCGCGAGCTCAGCCTCGACTCGCACATCCGGTCGGCCATCGGCGGCCGGCTGCAAGCGGCGCCGGCCGACCTGTTCGACGAGGCCGACGGCGCCGTCACCGAGGACATACGGCGCGACGTGTTCCCGCGCTTTCTCAGGACGCCGCTGTTCGAGCGGCTGGCGGGGCTGGCCTGAGGCGCCGGAAGCCGCGCCGCCGACGGCCGGGCCTGCCGGGCGCGCGCCGTGGTGCTCGCCGACGACCGAACGCCTTCCCGATCGTGTGCGCAGGTGTCCGGCCCGAGAGGGGCTGATCCCGACTGACGTTTCGTCGTTTAAAAGTGACCGCTAATAAAAGAAAACAACTAATCATTCGGCTTACATGGTAGAAGGGCCCGTTGAAACTGGAGCCGCCGCTGTTGCAATGGTCTGCAGTTGTAGATGCTGCCGATGTGCTGAGCAGGAACCCGGGTGTTGGGCCATGTCCATCGCAGCGGAATTCTGCCGCACAAGCTCCACCAGTTGTTCCGTTGGAGACTGTTTGCGGTTCATGACTTCGCGGTGTGGTGTGGTGGCGGTGGGGACAACCAATGGGCCAGCAAGGACCACGCAGCTGTGCCTGTGCTCGGTCTGTGGATCGACCAGTGCTTAGTCCTGTATGGATAGTAACGCTTTCATCAAACGTGCCATGCTCTGCCTGTGTGACCCGTCCAGTGTACCATGGTTGTGACGTCATTGTTTGCCAGTTCTCGAGATCGTCACGGGCACAGCGAACGAGTGATTCGCGTCGT
This sequence comes from Imbricaverruca yamaguchii, assembly GCA_034440575.1. NCBI lineage: Eukaryota > Metazoa > Arthropoda > Thecostraca > Neoverrucidae > Imbricaverruca > Imbricaverruca yamaguchii. The sequence goes on from JAOTOL010001452.1 coordinate 77,201, forward strand.
ATCTTCCTCCGTGAGCCGCGTGCCTGTGCCAACCCTTGCTGCCGTCTCATTCTCTCCGTTTTATGTGCGTTGTGTTGCGTTCTTAGTAAGTACCTTGATTATTGGTATATTTTAGTACCTCGTGCGTTGTTTCTTCTTTTGTGAATTGACTCTCATACATGCGCCGCGTTTCATGCTGGAAATGGCTACTAAAATACCGTGGGAAAACACGACGAGAGCAACTGCTACCTTTGGCGGTGCGCGCCGGTTGTGCGGAGCCCGGCTGTTTACAATATAGATACATTTGTACGAACCTTCTCTTGTTCATCCCACTGCATCAGTGTGCGCCGGAATAGTACCACATGGAGAGGTCCATTCCTGCTGGTTTTCATTGGTTCTCTTAGTCTATCAACTGACCAAGAGCACAGGGAGAGCACGGTTGACACACACATCATCAGCTAAATACTTCGGTAGTGTAAAAGAACACTGTATCAAGTTCGGAGCAGTTCGCTGGCCACAGTGAAGGCATAGGATCAGCGCTAATGCTGCGTAGACAGGAGCTAAATACGGCTTTCCCAGTTTCCCACATTGTCCCGCCTTTGCCCACCTTTGCCCACCTTTGCCCACCTTTGCTCACCTTTGCCCACATTTACCCGCCTTTGCGGTTCCGAGCCCGCTACTTTGTCTCTTCAGAATCTCGCTTGACCCTCGTCAGTGCAGTGAGTTTTAGTGGATTAGTAACAGGATTACTAACCGGATTACCAACAGGATTACGCGTGTTCTCATGACCGGTGTGATCGCGATTAGCGCCATGATCGCGATCAAGGGCGATTAGAGGTGTCCATGGGAACAGGGTTAATGTTACCCCTGGAGGCTTTGTCGCGACCACATAAAGAAACGACGCTGGTCAGCGTCCCAGCGCATGGCTGAGGTGATTTTACACAGTCTGTCCATGAATTATATACACATTTTATTGTCCGGTCACGTCGCGGAGCTGCTCGGGGACGAGTAGCCTAGGGGTAAGCTGTTCGTCTCACAATCGAAAGGTTGTTGGTTTGAGCCTCACCTGTCGTTACTCTTCGCCCGCGACCGATCAGCGTGAGAGATTGGCGACGCTACATGACTGAACGGTCGATGTGTCGTATAAACCAATAACTAACCGACCAACGTCGCTGAGCTGCTACGTCGTAAGAAGAGCGTGCCTGGATGTTCCTCGCCGAAAACGTTACATATATTCACGGTAATTAAGTTCACTTGTCTCCAAATAGTGTGGTGTGTTGAGCGACCGATAACTCAGCTGCCGTTTGCGCTTCGATTTGTGAAGTTGCACCGGGGCCACGGAAGGTCATGTGGCGTCCAATAGTTCGCACCGGGGGCTCCAAAACGCACCGAGACTCGAACGAAATCAACGCTGCGGCTCCAAAAAAAAATTAGAGCAGGAATTTTAAAAAATCAATCAAAGTTTGGAGGATCGTTATAGAGCACCACAAATTCCGCCAGAGGCGCACGAAATCGCGTAAGGCCCCGAAGCAAAGCGGGCCGGGGACACAAAAACATCACAGCGGTGGTGAAACAAATCGATCCGGGGTACTAAAAAAATAACGCCGAGATCCGGGAAAGCGACCCAGGCTAAAAACAAGATTTCGCGAAAAATCGTTTCGGGGAAAGAAAATTCGTGTTGGGCAGCAGAAATAATATCATGCAAGGCGGAATAATCATGCCACAGAGACAAAGCATCTCGCCGGAACCACAAACGTTTATGTCATTGCCCCAAAATTAAATATAGCGAGGTTTAATTGAATACTTTAAAATGACACCGGGAACCAGACCGGGACCTCCAGAATGCACCGGGACCTCAAAGTTGGCATGCGTGCCTAAAAAACAGGTGGGGGTCCGCAAAAAGTGGCATGATCCATAAGTACATTCATGTCCCTGAAAAACGACTTGGGTCCACAACCAAATAACAAAGCCCTAAAAAAGAGTCGGGGTCTCAGATCACCCCGGGGCCCTAAATAATTGCGCTCAGCACTAAAGCACATCAGTAGACGAAAGGAGCAACTGAGTTTTAAAATAAAAACGAACTAGCGTCTGTGTTCGGAAGCCACTCTGGGAGCGTGTTTAAGCAAAACGATGACGCACATCAAAGCTCAGAGGGGTATTCAGATTTCTTGTTGACTAGAAAATGTGGGTTAGCTTGTTGTTTCTTTGGAATTAGGGGCGCATTGGCTGCGTTGGTCATACAGTGCCCACCAGAACATGTGAGAGGAAGAGGAAAAGTATTCAAATTGGAACAATCGAATTTTCCAAGCGAACCACATGCAAAGCATTATATGACGCGAAATATGGCACAAGAGGTGAAATATGGCTCGTGATAACAATTAGCAAAACTCAAAGAGGCTAGCAGAAACCACAAAAGCGGGCAGAAATACACTAAGTGTGGCGAAGGAAGCGAATACGCAACGCGGGTGCACATAATTGTGCATGTGCACGAACGTGCATGCAGTGCCACCACGTGAACGAACGCTCACGTGGTGACGACCGGGTGTCATGCACTGAAATGCATGACATTTGAAAGCTTTGTATTTTCAAGGTGATTTGTGCAGGTGTAACTTGAGCAGTATGAGCCGAATTGTCAAGTGATACCGGACAAACTCATTGAACGTGGGTGAGATTGAAATCCCGTGATTGAGAAACACTGATGGCAGGTTAGGCCCAGGTTCGCAGCCCGGATGTGCTGAGAGGAGGTCGAGCCTGCACAAATGCCATTTTATCGAGACCACTTTCGGCGAAATTCGTGCAGCAACCTTTTAATCTTGTTTTACCCTTGTCCGGATTGCACCGGCGCTTTATTCCCGAGCGTGGTCACAGTTAGCTTACACACACATACACACGTACACACACACGCACACACACACACACACACACACACACACACACACACACACACACACACACACACACACACACACACACACACACACACACACACACACACACACACACACACACACACACACACACACACACACACACACACACACACACACACACACTCACGTACACACACACAAACACGCATTCAGATGAGCACACTTATATATCGAAATAAACTTTCTGCACAAGCGGAAGCTTTTCCAAGCCACCTATTCGGAAGATTTTCCACTGCTTCTTTCTTGAATGCAGTACATTTTTCGATTTCGCACATTGTCTTGATCTTTCCCATAATTTCCGCCAGTGATACTTCCATTTACACGTATTTTCCTACCCATTCTGTATTATCATACCTATTATGTTCGCAAGCAACAGCACAAAGTTGACAATGTCATTTGCACCTATGCACCCAAAACAGTATGTACTCTACGCACATATTCGGGCTCATTCCGTTATTTATACACAGTTTGCGAATCAGTACATTCCAAAACTGCGACCCTGTTCTGCATTTCGCTATGAAATGTGTGATCGTATCGATGTGTGAGCAATATTTGAATTCTGGTGAATCGCTAATTGTTCGGTCGTATAGGAAGTTTTGCCTGCAGACAAATCGATTTATTTCTGAAACTGCATATCTTGAAGTTTAGTTTATTTTGTACATTTATATGAGATAGAATAGCTTTTTTCTCATTTCTTCCCACAGAAATAAAACAAAATTTCCTTCCCATTTCATTTGACATGGTGGTTTTACTGTATTGGACAGGATGATTCCATACATGAGGGAGCATGCCATTTCTTTTACTTCTATTTTTTCCGTCATGTCTAAGGAATGATACGTATGCATTCCTTCCCGTGGGAGGCACTGAGTTATGTAATGCAGGCACTGGGATATGCAATATCAACAATATTTTTTATTCATGGGAATAGCATGCAATATACTTTGGTATGTATATTGGGAAACTCCAATATTTGGATATCGGGTCACTAACATACTATGTTCTACGCTGTTGCCATGTTCGAACAAATCACCTATCAATTTGATGCCATTCTCATAAAGTGATAACACAAATATTGGTCGTTAAGCTATCTGAATGTACTTATTGTACTATATGAATTGAGTACTTGATGATGTGACATCCTTAGTGTTCAACTGCGCTTTCATTTTGCATGCTGCATCAATGACATATGCATACAAATTTGGTACACCTATGTTTAAAAATGCGTCCCTAACAGCACTCGTTTACAATATATCCTGTAATTTGAAACGCGCTAATCTACCTCGTAGCATGTGTTTCCAAGTTGGTTTACTTATAGTTGGTAGTTGATCATTCACTTCAACAAAATAAATTGCAGGGCTCTCATGCTCATCTGGTCATCTTTACAGTTTTAAGGCCACCCTCCTTTATTGACTGGCAAATGACATCTTTCCCCACATCAGGTGGTTTATTTCTCCATACAAACTTACAAATCTCCCTATCTATTCATTCGGTGACCTCATTTGGCAGACCCCTAACAGCCGCGACATATGTGAACTGTGGTATCATCAAATACTTACTGTATACTATTCTGCCTTTAAGGCTCAGGTCTCTTGCTTTCCATCAATTCATCGCAGCTCTCATCCGCCGCAGTCTTGGCCTACTATTCTCTTCGATACAAGCTACTTTATTCGAGAAGTAGATACCTAGAGATTCGAATATCGTTGTTGGTGCAACATCGCAAATTAAATCATTTCTATTTCTGTCTCGTCCTAGCCACACTGTGCTGCATTTACGTGTGTTCAACGTTAATCCTGACACTTCACCAAATTCGTTCAGCATTTCAAAAGCGTGTGTGGTAGATCAGCCATCTTTTACGAAAAGAATGGTAGTATCTGCATACTGCGCTATTTTTAAATCTACTCCATTTATTATGATCCCTTCACTAAAGGTTGAGTTTAGAAATTTGCATCCGAATATCTCTTCCGCAAATACAATAAAAGTTCCGAAATTAGACAGCCTTGTTTAATTCCTCTTGTAGGGTAGAACCAGCTAGATGAGTGCCCATTATTGAATATAGCTAATTCTGTCTCGGTATATAAAATCTGTATACAACGAATGAAGTTATCTCCGAAATTAATCCCTTGCAATGATTTCATTAAAAAGTCGTGCCTTATCGAGTCCAAAGGGGCCGCGAAATCCAGATTTTGTAGAATGCCTGAAAGACATTGTTTCTCACAATGGTAAATGACATCATCTACCAATCTCAAATTGTGTGCGACGTTTCTACCCTTAATAAATCCGTTTTTCCCTTATACATTCGTTTTCTGCTACAGGCCCTCCGCATCTTTTTTTGTCTATTTCTGACAGTTGTGGATTATCTGCATATTCCAAATATCTATTAAATGATCATTCCGTTAGATTCGTAGAAGTAACTCTTCTGGCTCCGCTTGGTACAACTCTCACGATTTCTGGTTTGTCCTAGCGTGTTTTGTTAGTGGGAGGGGGCGTCTGGGCCCAATTTGCTGCGCCTACGGTAGGATCTCCTCCACAGGAAAATTAGGCTGTGATGAATTTTTTTTTAACGAAAAACAAAAATACGTATGAAATTAAGCGTATTGAAAAAGCATGCACTTTATATATATATATATATATATATATATATATATATATATATATATATATATATATATATATACATATATATATATATATATATATATATATATATATATATATATATATATATATATATATATATATATATATATATATATATATATGTATATATATATATGCACATACAGAACGTATTATAAGCTTGTGTGGTTTGCTCCAGAATTGACCTGACCTGAGCTCGCAGAACAGCTGCTGACAGTTAACGTTGACCTGGAACAAGCAAGAAAGACCGAGTTCGCTCTTCCGGCATTGGCGTGGATGTACGAAGCAGCACTCCTGCATACGACCTTGGAACACCCCATCAATGAAACTCCTCCTCGCTTACAAACACTGCGCACGTGTAATGACCATAAAACTGCAAGATATATTATGTTATTCAGCTTCGCAATCAGATAATCACAAAACTATTATTCAGCTTTGCAATCAGAGAACTGCAAACAACTTTATGAATAGCACTTCACTTTATTTGTCAAATCACTTCCTAAAAACTATATTCTAAGCCATTACCCATTTGATTTAGATTTACAAGCCACCCTCTATCCTCAACCAGACGGCGACAAAAATGAACAAGAAATGTTTGTTGAATGTTTGAATGCTTGAAAAAAACGAGAAAAAAAACGCGTGTGACTCTATTCGTAACTGGAATTAAGTGAATACCGAAGTAAATTTCAAAAATAAAAATAAATGGACCACAAAACACATTGATTAATATACATCTTTCTTTCTTTATTTTCTTTTTTCCTTGTGACACCCCAGTTTGGGTCCCGATCAGGAAAAGGTGATAAAAACATAGTGGTATCGGAACCAGGATAATTAGGTGAAGCAGAAAACTGAGACAAGGTAAGGTAGGCATTCAAGGAGTATTGCGGTGACCAGAGACATATATCAAGGGCAGTCCAGTTTTCTCAACTACTTAAAACAGGGACTGGGAGATGAATTTTCTGCATGTGAAAACACCCTAAGACAATATGATTATGTACTTCCATGCAAGCTTAGAGCAGACGTGCAGGGGGTTCTCCATAATACACTTAAATAGTATGCCTGTTAAGAATAAACTCGATGACTTGAGTGTTCTCAAGACAGGTTAGACAATTTAAACAGGCTGGTGTTGTTTGGGCTTATGGGCGCATTGACTGCTGTTGGTTATGTAGAACTCATGGCACATGCACCTCAATCACAGGTTAACACTGTTAGTAAGTAGGAGTAGGGTAACGGGGCCAGCAAAGGGGAAGGGGAGATAATAGCAGCTGTTGCCTTCCATATTTTGGTGATTATCTTCATGGTGCTGAACGGAACGGTAAGATTTCATAGAAATTTATATGCTTGTTGGGAAGGTCTTTTCACCTATGGATGTAATATCTGGAGAGTTTCGGACGTGTTTTCCCATGCAGTTTTAGCGCTGCTCCTGTGGCCATGCCCTTGCGTGTGTTTGCACTCTGAAATTGTTATATCTTGCGAGCATCCTATTTTTATTGCTGTTCTCCGTTGCGCTTATATCGTGAAACATAATTATTTGCTGGCAAATATTTTGAATAGTTGTGTCTTATTTAGCAATACGCATTACTAAAGTCAACGTCATCCATCCACTAGCGCTTTGGTCATGGTGGAGCGTTTGAGCATACATAACGAAATTATTTTGGGACGCATGCACATATCTGACGCTGAGGAACTTGATATTGAAACTTTCAATTCTGCTTTACTGTCGGATAATTTTCATTATATATGCAACTGCACGTGCTTTCTATGTAACCGATTGCTTCTCATAGTGCATGTTTTTGTTTAGTATATTGCTTCAGCACCTGCATTTGCGGCTTGCAGTAACACTAGCTATTTATTTTGTAGTAGGTAGATTATGCCAAATTATAGCAAGTCGCCAATAGCTTGACTACCCTGCCTGTCTTCCTGCTCGGTTTTGTCTGGCTGCCCTGTCTGTTTGGCTACCCTACCTGTCTTGGAAAAGTTCCAGGACATCCTATGTTCTAGTATACATTGGCCGATTCTATGCAGAAGAGAAAACCAAAAACAACGTGTCGCCAATTGGCCCGGCATGCTTAGCTTCCATAGCCCTCATCTTGATCCGCCCAAAAGTGTACGTGCTGAAGTCATGCGTGTCCACGTATTGGTATGAGAAGGCTCTCCTGCCTACCCACATGGTAGGGCGTGGAAGATCAAAATCGCATGGCAAGCTTGATGTTTGCGCAAATGTTATGCCAACATGTTCGACATGTCCACACCCACTCCACCTACGTCAGTTTCGCATCGCCTATGACCATCTCGACGCAAAAGCTACTATGGCGGGAACAAGATTTCTGACTGATGTAAAATAAATCGCTATTCACGGTCAGCATATTTAAAGAAGATCTGGAGAATAAAAGATGACAAAAAGAATGAACCGAATCCATACGGGACTCGGTCTGTTCAAATACATACCCGCCTCTAGAGGCTGAAGACAAACCGAGGCGGAACCGCACACCGGAAGAGCAGACGCTTGTCTTTGGATCACGCGCACAAGCACATGCACCAGCACATGTTCATTTGCAAGAACCAAGCAAGAACGGCACACTTGGGATAGTATGGACGGAAAGAACACTTCGAACACTTCCGTTTCCATCTGAGCAAATGGCAGCTTGCTATATTGCACGGAGAAAACCGCACTCTGAAATCGGCCAGCTCTTCCGTCTAACCGTGCTGGCTTCTGATTGGCTGTAGCTTCAGACCGGCACCACCGTGGGCCCAATGGTGGCGTCGGAAAGCCATGTGACGTCATTAATCGATGCGGTTTCATGATGGACGCTGTCGTCCGCCGTCTGGCCGGTCAGGGGTCTACGTTCTGTGTGGATTGTTCGCTTTCCTGATTATTTTCGCGTATGGTTTGCATTTGAGTTTTTCGCCGCGTGAAAAGCTGTCCAGTTTAATCTCCGGAGATCGGTTTGTGATTATGAGTGGCGACGCAATTACAGCGTAGCAACCGTTGGAAATCCTGCAGTCCGGCCAACACAAAAGGTGTGTATCGAATCGCAGAAGTGTATTGGTGAAGGTGCGCTCCTTTCCGACGCGTTCCTGAAAATTATTTATTTGACTCCCAATGTCCAAATTGTTCGGCGTCCTTTTTCCATTTTGTGTCGGCTCCCGTTTGACAACACTGGCGTAAATTTGCAGCCGGTACAGCTGGGGCCCATTTTGTGCAACGTCTGTCCTGTCTACTTCTACGCAGCAAATGCAGCGCACTGACATGCTTCGACGTTGGACGACCAGGAATACATCTGATGAGTACCGGTGTAAATTGTTGGTCATTAATGTAAACAGTTGGGCATTAGTGCGACTTGCCGAGCATTGGTGTACGTTGGTATATAGGGTCACAAAACTGCTTGCTATCAGCGGCTATCGCTGATTAAACCATTCTCAGGACTTCCTCACTCACGATGCATTCGTCCCCCCCACATCGATTTTACTGAACAGCTCGATTGTGATTTGATGTGTCTGTACTGCTACACGTACATTAACTGTAAATATTCTAAGTGCAAGGAAAGATTCAACATCTGCTTATCAATCCGGAATATCACAATCTCTCGGTAGTCCTCCCGTTCGATACTTGTGCCCAATTGTGTGATGATCTGGAGACACTTTTCTGGAGAAAGGATGAGAGTGAATATGATGAGAGTTCAGTGAATATGTTTGTGTTACACCGAATGCCCTAGTAGTGCACTCACAAACATTTCATAGCTAAAGCTGCTGACCATGTACGACTAGTTAGTGTGTACAGTTTCATGACAATAGTTTTGCATTTGACAACTGACAATAGTTTTGCAAATTTGACACTGTACTAGTTAGTGTGTACAGTTTCATGACAATAGTTTTGCGTGCGGCGAGTGCGATGTATATCACAGCGCGTGTTTTGCTGGTGCTTGTGCTGTGCGGCAGTGGTGACGCATTGTCGTCGACTTTGCGGCAGATGCGGCGCATCGACGTGTCATTGATTTTGTGCCAGCGTGCATTCCTCTCTGACTCAGCAATGCTGTTGTGTGGCGCACTGATTCTGGACGAAGGCCCAGATTACGGACGAAATTGCTGCATATCAGGGGCGGATGCAGGAATTTTCGTCAGAGAGCGGTGGGGGTACTTGCTCTTGAAGGTATGCCAATTTCCCCCTGGGATGGCGCCTTTTCTACTCTGATGAACACCATCTACTAAAAAACTCGCTGAGCACGGAGGAAGAGGGGAGGGTGTACCCGATCCGTAAGGGTCCTAGAAGGGGCCACGCCCCTTGGTATATACCTTGAATTGTTCACAAGGTAGGTATATACCTTGAGTTGTTCTCCACCTAAATCTGACAGTGCTGCATATATCTGTCTTGACGAGAAATTTGTCGTCTCAATGAACAAATTCAGATTCTTCGGATTAATCAGCTCTTCTTGTTGTTTCTCGTGAACACGCCGGAGACACTTGTGCCATGCAATACTTATAGGGCTTATGCTAAACCTATGCAACGTGTGTTCAGTTGGTACGCACAGTGCGTTTTCAGCCTATCGCAAGCCCCGTGCAACTTGCGGCAAAAGCACGCGGTCGATCCTTCGGGCTTGGCGCTCAAATCAGCCTCTGGCTCAAACGGTCGATCCTTGCGGTTCAAATCATCCTCTGGTGTGATTTCAGAGCTCAATGCGGGCATATTTCAGGTACAAGAGCGTGCTTGGAAGTCCTACAGTTATTACCGGAGTCAATACGCTTTGGTGGGCTGTGGTGCGTGTCCGGCCTGCGGCTGTACGCTTAGGGCTCCGCTGTGCTTATTTGGAGCCCCGACTAAAATATTTGGGGTCACAACGTGATTTTTGTGGTGTCCGTCGCGACTTCTCGGTGTCCCGGTTCGATTTTTTTTTCGAACACGTGCTCGTGGTTCTGAGGACTCGACACGAATTTTTGGGCTCGACATGATTCTTGGGAAACTTTTATGAATTTTTCGAAGCCGTGGCTCAGACACCATTTCTTTTTTTCGGGTCAGGGCGCCATATTTGTGTTCCCGCGACTCATTATGGTCCGGTATGTCTTGGGGGTCTATACGCAATTTTTGGAGGCCTCTAGACTTTTGGAGGCCTCTAGACTTTTGAGTCTTTTGTGCGTTTTTTTCAGGCCAAAACATTTTTCCCCAACCCTGCTTACTTTCTAAGATCCTTTAAATTTTTTTCTTGTTGTTGGGGGATTCTGATGCAATGTTTGGAACCACGCTGTATTTATTTGGCCTTCTCAATTGCATTTTTTGTTTGTTTGAGGGGGATGGGTATTCTGATGCAAATTTTGGAACCACGCTATACTTATTTGGCGTTCTTCATTGTATTTCTTTTTGGGAGGGGGAGGGGGGGGGGGAACAGTATGCCAAATATTTCCGGTCCGGTCGGTAATTGTTCGGGCTCTAGCAAGCTTTTTGTGGCCCGACTCGATTGTTTGGACTCCAGCATGTGCTTACAGGCCCGTTGTACTCACCGGATGAGTTGGCGCCATTGTGTGTGTGTGTGTGTGTGTGTGTGTGTGTGTGTGTGTGTGTGTGTGTGTGTGTGTGTGTGTGTGTGTGTGTGTGTGTTTGTGGTGGTGGGGGTCACGGCGGGATTTTCAGGTTTTTTTTTCGCGAATTTTCGTGCCTCACTCTATTTATTTCACGCCCACATGATATCTCGTTGGGTTACGAGGGAAATTTTGAGGTCCTAGAACGATTAGTGGGGTTCCGATGCCATTCCTGGGGCCACACTACCTGTCATGGTGTATTTTTCTCCATTTGCCTCCCTTCGGCTGGGGTGTGCGCAATATAATCACCGTTTTAGCTCATATTCGCCTGACCCTCAAACATGATGTAATATCTGCCCTGACACGATCCGGAATTGTTCCATGTACCAAATATGCACAGAATATGCATCACCATGCATGATTATGCATATCAAATATGCATCATCATGAACGCGAAATTTCAGAGCGCTATCATAGTCTTGCTCCCAAACAATTGAATGAGGGAGAGATGGCATCCAGCCCCATCCCCTCGGATCCGCCAGGGGGCTCCTTCCCCGTCTCGACACTCCCGTCTCCGTGGCCGCACCACTGAACTCATACGCCGCGCTATACTTGCTCGGCCCTTTAAACTTTAAATGCCGCTCGCCGTTCCCGTTATTCAGCGCAACTGGCCCTCTTCCGCTAGCGCCCTGCTGCGGATTCGTTTCGAACTACAGTCGACGTCATACCTGACGTCATAAGACGCCCAATGAGAGGCGGGCTGAACCCGCGGCGTGCCGTCTTGCCGAGCCGCGCCTGCTGCCGCGTGGGGCCCGTGAGGAGGCGTTGTGGGAGATTCTGAGTGGAAACCGTAACGGGTGGACGCCATGTGAGGTAAGTGAGCGGGCCCACCGAGTCTGACAGCACCGTCAGTCGGCGGTTGGCGTACTGTGACGCGTGCAGCCTCACACAACCCGGCGTGACCTCCTTCCGCATCTGTTTCTAGCGTCGCCGCGCTGGCGGACGAGTCCACGTGGCCGCACCTGCGGGGGAGGACACATTTCCATCGGCGATACTGTCGCTGTCGTCTGCGACGCTGGTCGGCAGCTGGACGCAGCGACTCATCTGTGACACTCGGCTGACGCAAGTGTTCGCCGCCACCGAAATACTCGACGGGGCGTGTGCTTTCGTCCCATGGCCGACGGCGACGCGCGGCGGAGCAACTCGGCGCGACGGGTGCCACGCAAAACCGTACTAACGCACCGGAGCCGACCGCGCCGTGCGCTGCGCACGGCGGTTGAGAACAGTGAAGGGTGATTGTGAGCAGTGAAGGACGACTGTGAGCAGTGAACAGTGAACGGCGACCGTGAACAGTGAATGGTGACTGAGCAGTGAACAGTGAACGGCGACCGTGAACAGTGAATGGCGACTGAGCAGTGAACAGTGAATGGTGACCGTGAACAGTGAATGGCGACTGTGAGCAGTGCACAGTGAATGGTGACTGTGTGCAGTGAACGGCGATTATGCGCAGGGAACGGCTACTATCAGCAGTGAACTGAGGTTGTAAACAGTGCATAACGACTGTGAATGGTCGCGACTGACCAGTCGTGTGGTTTTTATAGTTCTGCAGTGTCCCGAGACATTCGAAACGCGAAGTGAAGCGACCAGCGGTAGCGTACATTGCGAGACGGAAATATTGGTTGCCATCCCTCAACTTTCCACCGTTTTGCCAGGTGGAAGAAGTCACCGGCAAACCCGATACGTACGCAAGTGTCACCAATCGAGCAACGCCTGTGTTGCTTTATTGAGGTTGGACTTACGTACGCAAGTCCAATCTGATTGGTGACCATCAGTACGGGCAGCCAGCAACAAAACCCCACAGGAGCACGCTCCCAACACCCACTCAACAGGCGTGTGACGTCATCACCTGGTCCCCTGCCGCTGCTGACACCACAGTCCCGACACCGCACGGACACCGGGAAGCTCCACTCCGGCGACGCCATGCCGAAGAAGACAAAGCCGGAGCCGCACAACAGCGTCACCGCCAAACAGGTGGAGGAGTGGACCGGCTCGTTCGACCTGCTGCTGGCGAGCGAGCGCGGCCGCGTCCTGTTCCGCGAGCACCTGCTGCTCGAGGGCACCGAGCGGCACCTGGCGTTCTGGGAGCGCTGCCAGCAGCACGGCCGGCGCTACCGCGAGCTGCGCCAGGACGCCGGCGACATCTATGACACCTACCTGGACATCGACGCGCCCGAGAAGGTCAACGTGTTCGCCGAGGCGGAGGCGGCGCGCGTCCGGCTCGAGCAGAAGGGCGGCGAGTTCGGCGTGTTCGAGGAGGCGCAGTACCGTGTGAAGGCGCGCATGGAGCAGGACAGCTACCCGGCCTTCTGCGAGCAGCTCAGGAAGATGAAGAAGAGCCTCAAGTGACATGAGGCCGACGGGGCGCCCGCCAAGTCGTGCGCTCTGTTCTGAGACGCCTCAGGTCACCGGGCTGCGCCCTGTTCTGGGCCGGCTCAGGTCGCCGTGCTACGCTCTGTTCTGAGCCGGCTCAGGTCACTCGGCTGCGCTCTGTTCTGAGCCGGCTCAGGTCACCCGGCTGCGCTCTGTTCTGAGCCAGCTCAGGTCGCCGGGCTGCGCTCTGTTCTGAGCCGGCTCAGGGCACCGGGCTGCGCTCTGTTCTGAGCTGGCTCAGGTCACATGGCTGCGCGCTGCGACGCGACGTCCTGCCGTAACCTCTACTGTGTCAAACCCTGAAGGGCCGGACGCGTCGGAGCAGATCGGCGGCGCGGGAAACGGTGCCGGAAGAGAGCGAGACGGCACATCAAGGACAGAGGATCGCGTCAGTGCGACACAACTCATATAACTCGCATACGTGATAACTCGCACCAACTGAGTGCCAGTCAGTGGACAGACGCTCGCTGGCTATCCGAGGTCCGGGTCTCACTCGAGACGCGTTCGCTTACAGGAGCTGTGCTGAAGAGCCGGCTGGTTGGTGGTGGTGCCTTTGTGTTGCGTTGTCCGTGGGGCCCGAAGGGGCGCATTGTGGGTGTGCGGCCAGCACCAAGCTACCTCTCACCAGGTGCCCCCCCCCAGCGTCGGCCGGTGACGTACAGGTGCACAGGTGCGGCGTCAGTGGAGGGTGAGTGGCTGTGGGTGGCCTCGGATGGACGGTGGTGCCCCCAGCGTCAGCCTGTGATGCACAGGGGTACAGATGCACCGTCAGTGGAGGGTGAGAGGCTGTGGGTGGCCTCGGATGGACGGTGGTGCCCCCCAGCGTCGGCCGGTGACGTACAGGTGCACAGGTGCGGCGTCAGTGGAGGGTGAGTGGCTGTGGGTGGCCTCGGATGGACGGTGGTGCCCCCAGCGTCAGCCTGTGATGTACAGGTGCACAGATTCAGCGTCACTGGAGGGTGAGAGGCTGTGGGTGGCCCCGGACGGACGGTGATTCGCCACGATCGGTGTGCGTTCGCTCGTGCATACAACGAGGCTGACGAGGCTGTCGTCCGTTTGGTGCGCCATGCTTGGCCTAGCTTTCGCCTACTCAGAAGTGTTGTTTTTTTTTGTGTTCTGTTGCGATGCTTGGCGATTGTCCTTCAGGGAAGCCTTTACCGCCGTGTTGTGTTGGGTTGCCACGTTCGATTTAGCTGTGTGCCGATTGATTGCCACAAGCTGCAGCTGCTACTGTCGTGTCTCGGCTGTTACCATTGTGTCTCAGCGGAGATTAACTTCGGCCATATTTACCCAACTGGCCTGATGTGTTCTCATGCCATGTTTTGATTGCAAAATATACAATGGGTCTCGTGCTGGAAACAGGCATTCAAGAATTGCGTTGAGCAGCGCTGTTTGCAATGTTTGCAATGCAATTGCAAAAGACTGGACGAAATATGATTGATACGATGTTGATAACTCATGCCTTAAGCGGTACTAGACAGCTGTGTCTGAATTAATGGCACAATTATAGGGCAGGTGTGCGTGCATATAGTCCTGGACTGCCAGCCGCACCAGGCTTCCACTTCAGTGTTGCTGCCACTCACCTCCACTTCTAGTGTTGCTGCCTCTCGCCTCCACTTCCAGTGTTGTTACCACTTCCCTCCAACTTCAGTGTTGCTGCCACTTCCCTCCACTTCCAGTGTTGCTGCCACCCACCTTTACTTCCAGTGTTGCTGTTATCCACCATTGCTCGATATTGCGCCATTTTGCCGTTGGCGGGTACAGGTGACCTCCAGGCTGAGGGTGGAAGTGGAGAGGACGGCCAGGATGAGGCGCAAACTCCAACCAAAGATCGACCTCTCAATCTGATGTAGTGGCAACTTTGCGTTCAACATCAACTTTTAGTGTCAAATTCAGGAAACACGTCTTTCTCACTGGATCAACTGTTTCGATATGGAAACTCGACGAGCCACGTTATTTTCTGGCGGTGATTTAATCGATTAACTAGTATTTTGATTCAAATCGATGCAATCATGGTGATTATCGAAATATTGATCATACAAAAGTGTTACGAAATTATTATACTATCCGTTTTATTTCACATGCCTTTCACGTACGGGTGCTGATTTCTGAAAACAAAATATTGGGGGGGAATACATGAAGGCAACGGGCGGACCCAAGTTGATTTGTAGAGGTACACTCCATAGGATACCATATTAAAAGTAAAATTTTTCCCGGAACGGGGGTCAAAGCCAACAATGAGGGCCACTTACTCCCTCAAAAGTATATAAAACAATGCCCCTGCTCCCACACCTTATCAACATAGTCCAGTAATGCAAATTCAGTGGTGCTTATTGTAGACGCGACATGCTTCGAGTACGCAGTAGGCTGGGTCATGGGTTGGTCGATGTTAAGTTTTCAAAAACGGCTAGTGAAATTATCATGACAGATAGCATTCTGAGCTCACATGATTTTTTTTTCTGATTTTTTAAATAAATTCTAGGGGTGGCACCTCCCGTTTTTAAGGACCATGCTTGCCCAAATTTACACCAAATTACAATTTTGTGCTTGATGAAATTTATATAAGTGATTCAAACTTTTATCATGGGTAGTATCGTGTGTCTTTTATCAGATGTGCGAGTTTCTTAGTCCTGGCGCTTGTTGTTGTAGAGATATTCGTGTTATTAAGTCGAGTTTTGGCAACGCCATCTGTTGAGATGGAGTATAACTATGAGTGATAACATCCGTTCCCGACTCTTTAATCGAGCGCAAATGTGGGGAAATGACGAAAGGTAACAACATCACCTTCAAGCATGCTTCCCGTGTCTAACTGACACCTAGAGGCGTCACCAGAAAACGCGAGTAGGGGGGGACTTCAATCGTCCCCGGCGACCGGCCCAGCTTGCATACTTCCGCTACATCGACGTTCTGTATATATTCATGGAAAAATCAAGTGGATCAGCCCCCCCCGTCTAGTTGCGAAGCTTACGGCTGGAGCCCCCTATGCTAATCCCTGATGACACCCCGTCACTATTAAACGTTTTACCTTCCAAGTTCCACCAGACGTTTCAGGTGTCGGCGCTGCAGGTAGTCCGATCAACGTTGTTACCAGTTCACACTGAAAACGCTGGTGACGCACATCCGTCTTTCTTGTTAGAATGGCTTTGGTATGGCCTGTGGCCCGTGAAATCGAACTTCAGCTAAAGCCGCACAATGACTATCACTAACAGGAAACGACATTTTCCAAGTCAAACATGATTTATTCTTTCGCAAACAGGCCAGCGAACTTCGGATCACCAACACAAGTACACACCTGTACACAACTTGCTTTCATCCATTCCAGCCATCCTATCTGGTCATCTACAAAACGTCAAAAATCAAAGTACTGCTTGGACTGAAAGGATGGCACCGCTAGCCTATGGCTCATCTTCGCACAGATGAATCCATGCTGCGCAGCATCGCCCACAACGGCCGCAGATGCCTCCGTGACACATTTTACAGCCCTCTCTACCGCCTGGGTGTGCACCGGGTACATCGGTACACTTTCCCCGCTGCGTCCAGGTCTCGCTCACTTGTTGACAGCGTCAGGGGGGCTCAGCTATGTGGTCCTGATCCCAGTTGATTAACTCCGTGTACTTTGTTGCCGCAAACCTAATTTTTGGCAGTCTGTACGGTCTTACGTCATCTGCGTCTTCTGTTCTGTTCCACCGGTACTCGATTATGATCCTGACCGCCTGCTCTCTGATCGTCACATCGCTGTCGCATAGCATGGCCAGCAGCAGTGATTCAGGGTGGGCCCAGTAGGCGTTTGTCTGAATGACCGGCTGTATTACCTTTTGCACGCGGTCTGGGAGATGTCTGAGCAGTTCTACACTGCGGCAGAACGGGTGTGATTTTATATAAAACCACATCGGGGCATAGTGATTCACGACAAAATGTACCAGGACTTCAAGATTGTTATCTGGTTTGGTCGTCGAAACGTACAAGCGCAAAATACGGGCAGCGAGAGTAAGCCACCTGGCCATATTCAGGGGACCGATCTTTCTGGTCGCTAACTCCCTCGGGATGCACCAACCCTGAACGGCGATAGCCAGCTGATGTAAAATAAGCTGATCGGTGCTGAGGTCTTTCACGATTTCCTCGGGTAGATCTTGGACCTGACCCGGCACAGGCTCATACGCTGTGACTGGCCTTTGTTCCAAGTCACCTGCCAGTTGCGTACCGATCGGTCCACTGAATGACCGCGGACCCGTTGTACCGCCGTCTAACTCATTGAAAATTGCTCGGAAATTCAGTTCATTTTCGTGCAACTGGCATATGAACCAATGGACGGCTTTCCCCTCACATAATTCAAACATACGGCACACTCCACCATGCCGCCCAGTATCCACGGCCGTTCTGTCTGCCCCGATTACGACAACTCCACCACCATATTCGGCAGCGACGGCATGGAGCTCTCTAAAGATATCACACTCCTTTCCTGACGCTGGAGTGAAGTGAGTTAAATACCCGCTGCCGGGCTCGGCCACAACAGCAATGTGCTCTTCCTGCGGTTTTGTTTTTGATGGGCCGGCTTCGTCTCGTTCGACCATTACATACGACATATCCTTTCGACCGTCAGAATACAACCCTGTAACACCTGTATCAAACGCTCTAGATTTCCTCTTTTCTGAGCACGACATATCCACTACCTCGGGTATTCAATAAATGCCCTGCAGTGAGTGTAGAGCGCCCGACCCGCCACGCAGCCGCGAACGTGTCGACTGCGATATGCCCCCGAGCGACCTACCCGGCGATCACATTACGTGATCCGTGTAGCTGACGTCATACTAGCCCTAGGGACGGGGGCGTCTCTGATTACCATACGCCGTTGGAAGCGGTGCCAGTGCTGCTGTTTCAGAATGTTACGATAATGCCAGATTTAGTTCAAAATAGTACGGAATCGCTTTCACAAATTGCACAGCGCACATATGAGTCGACCGCGAACTTTTGTATGGCGTAGTGTATCGCACACAATTGACTGGATTAATTGGTCTACGTATATATGGGGAACGGAGGTATCTAGAAGCCTCGAACATGTGATTTCGGAAAGAATATATCTGCTGTAGTCACCTTTTATCATTTCCCCGCATTTGCGCTTCAAGAAAGCGTTGGGAAAGGATGTTTTCATTCATGGTCCTTCTTGCGCTCAATAGATGGCGTTGCCAAAACCCGACTTAATAAAATGAATATCTCGACAACCGCATGCGATAGAACCACAAAACTTACACATATGATGAAATGCACCCAGAATTACCCACAACGAAAGTTTGAAGCACATGAAGAAATTCTATCCTCCTCAAAAAGGCGATTGGGTACAAATGTTGGCAAACATGGTGTAACAAAACGACAGCGTGCCACCCATAAAATTCAATTAAAAAATCTGAAAAAATTAATGTGAGTTTAGAATGATATTTGTCACGATAATTTCACTAGCCGTTTTCAGGAACCAAGTGATGACCCACCCTAGTACACAGTGCCCCCGCTATCATGTGTTCTAAACAAAACAGGTCACCCAGAACAAAATAAAACTTGCTTTTGCATACAGCATTCGAGTTTCACACTTGTGGAGTTGAAACGTAGAAATATCCTCACAAATAGACGTAAACACGAGAGGGGTCAGTGTTACTATGGGCCTACCACTTTTCAGGACGGGATGGGGGAAGGGGTGGGAGCAGTGTTAACTCTCCAACAAATTGTCAGAATATAGCTTTTGTTGAACATACTTCTGAGCTACATAATACTTGGATAGGGATTTAACCACAAGTAATCTACGTCTATATTAAGCGCAATTACTTTGCATGGGTAACAAATGCCTTACGAGTGTTCCGCATTGCATGTGCAAATTTGCACACATTTTGATAAATGTGACACTCACCAAATTTTTGCAACGTGCACCAAGTCGAGCTCTAGCGATAAAATGAATGCCGTCGATGATCTATGCACTGCTCTAAATTTGTTACAGGGTTCAGTTGCAAGTACATGCAGGAGTACGCCAGAATTTATGGTTTTATAGTTCACAGCCTCTCATCACCACGACCTCTCCTGTATTCACTGAATCTATGGGGAATGATAGTCCTTTCCGAAAAACGAAAATGGCCTGCGAACATGAGAATACCTCTTTCGGGCGGCCTATCCAACCTACCCGAAACAAGGATTTTCCTCCAGTGACAAGCTCTATTTCTTTCTTTGATTTGTGTTGTTGGAGAAGAACCATCTTCTTGTCTTGGTAACATTACCTTGTGTAGCTAAAAACTCGAAAGTTCCTCATTTTTGTCTGTCCGAAATAATGTTGAGGTAATACGGACACTGAACATATTTGATGAATTCAAACTGTATAACGAGCCTTCCCTCCCCCACCACACACACATACAACGCGTTCCTGCGTCCACGTCCCGACAGACACCTCGTAAAACTCCGCAGCGCGCCGGAAGTCGGCCGCCGACACTCTTAACCGGCGGGGACGGCCGACATTGACCGAGCCATTACCCGCCCGCGGCCATCTGGACAAACAAGGGGCGCACGTGGCGCGGCCGCCCTCGGCGGGGGAGCTGCAGCTCATTACGGTGCTAATCTGGCCGCCGCCCGGCTAGGGTATTGCCGTCGATCCCGTGTGTGGGGGAGGGGTGGGGGCGTCAGATTGAGAAGGGACACGCAGAGCGGCGGGTGTCAAGAGCAGGACCTGCAATACGGGAGATGTTGGAGGCGGAACCTGAGGAACAGGCTATGTTAGGGGCGGGACATGCGAATCAGATGTCAGAGGCGGGACCTGTAGAATAGGCTATGCCAGTGGCGGGACATGTGGATCAGATGATGTCAGAGGCGGGACCTGTAGAAGAGGCTGTCAGGGGCTGGACATGTGGATCAGATGTCAGAGGCGGGACCTGCACCACAGACAATGTCAGGGGCTGGACCAGTGGCTCAGATGATATCAGTGGCGGAACTTTCAGAGCGGGAGATACCAGAGGCGCACCTGCGGTATCAGAGGTAGGATCTGAACACCATCGATATGGTGCTCAGGTGGCAGGAGGTGTACCGCCTCGATAAGTCGCAGGAGGCTGGATCAAGTGTCATGCCGTGGCCTGGAGACACGATGTCGTGCGACCTACAGCCCACAGATGTCGACCTACAGCCTACACATCGGCCCACAGCCGACACGGCTTCCCGATGTCAAGGTCAGGGACAGACACCCACAGGGGCAGGTCCAAGCAACGGGGACAGCCAAAGGGAGAAACCCAAGCGACGGGGCAGCCAAAGGGAGAAACCCAAGCGACGGGGGCAGCCAAAGGGAGAAACCCAAGCGACGGGGGCAGCCATAGGGAGGAACCCAAGCGACGGGGGCAGCCAAAGGGAGAAACCCAAGCGACGGGGGCAGCTAAAGGGAGAAACCCAAGCGACGGGGCAACCAAAGGGAGAAACCAAAGCGACGGGGGCAGCCAAAGGGAGGAACCAAAACGACGGGGACAGCCATAGGGAGAAACCCAAACGACGGGGGCAGCCAAAGGGAGAAACACAAGCGACGGGGTAGCGACATTTTTTCAATCGATTTTCCTCCGCATGGCGACAGCCCCAGTCCGATTTTATCGCAACATTCCTGGTTGATTTCGTAGCACATGGGTCACTCGGTAGCTGCATGTTTTCGTAGCCGTAAAGCGTGTCGAATAACCGTAAGCGTAACCGTAAAACGTGTCGAAACTGACTGGCATGCCCTCGCCCGAACAACTTCTGATGTCAAGCTTGGCATTGTTAATGCGAAATTTAAATGCTACTCTCAAAACACTGCGGGCACATTTTACCGTTGCTACATAAACAAGAATATATAATTGCCTTTGGTGCATGCTTGAGTTGAATGAGAGTTCGTATCGCGAGCTGACCTGTCTGTCGTCCAGCAGCAGTTCATACTGCCGCAGGGTAAGCCATACCATCCGGAGGTACACCTGCCGAGCTGTGGGGTGGATTTGATATGCACGGGGTGTCTCCCATCAGGTGTGTAATAATGGCACGATTTCGGGCCCAATTAAAAGACAGGCTCCTCAAACACAAGCCCTCCATGATCAAATATCACCTGGATGCGTAATTCATGGAATAGAGTGGGGGAGTAAATTATATAGTAGAAACGTAAACCATTTATGCGTTTTTCTTTCTCAAGAAAAACGTTAGCAGGACATGTTAAAAGGACACGAGGCCTCCTGATATGATGCACAGGCCTTCGGAACTGATTTAGCGAGGATTGTAGCCACATCTCAGTTTGCCACAGATGCCTCACCAGTAAGACTTTGCCAATATTTACAGTGCTTGCCGGTGGCTTCATCAATGATCCTGTAAACTAGCAACGCACCTTTTATGCAAAAATCTGACTTTTGCTTCGGAAGTTTTTGTTTCGGTCCAGAGAGATGAGATTTTGTCTGGCCTCACGGGCCTGTCTGCCTGTTGGCTGTGAGTCACTACCGTGGCAACCAATCTTACTGAGAGTCATATTGGCTGACCATCAAGTGAATGCCAAGGCCGCACCCACAATATTGCTGGGGGTGAAGTACGACACACTTTCTTCTGAATACTTTATACGATGCGAAATAGTTTTGTTTGCAACAAGAAAAACGTCGAGGCTTTTTTTCTGTTCGACGAATGATCCCTTAGTTTCTCGAAATAATCCAAAACGCTTCAAATTGCCATAATCTTGCAGGTTGTGTAGCACAATAGCACTTGCTCCCCTATTTCCTGAGTGCATCTGAACTCCGGGCATATGCTCAGTCGCCACCCCAAGAATTATCCGGGCATATACGTCTGTCGGCGGGCACTCTGTCGACTTGGTGGCTCTTTTCATCGGTTTAGAACCAGGGGCGGCGGAACGTATCCACGCTGAGAGCTTTTAGTCCGTAGCGTGGTGAACTCAGATCTCACAAAGAGAGAGAGAGAGAGAGAGAGAGAGAGAGAGAGAGAGAGAGAGAGAGAGAGAGAGAGAGAGAGAGAGAGAGAGAGGGAGAGAGAAAGAGAAAAGGCTGCATCCGACCGTTCTTGGGAAAACACCGTTCTGGAGGTGGAGGGGGATGGATACCTTTAGTGACCTCATCTGGATCACGAGCTTCTCTGAGGCCATTTTCACCCGAGATACGATGACAAATATGCGGAAATTAAGAATGTGTTGGGATTTGGGAATATAAGCATCAATAAATTCACTTTTTAAATGATTAGATAAATCTTCGTCCTCAGTGAACAGGTCAACATAGACTCTGTTGAATCCGCCACTGGGCCCAGTCTACCTGGTCGAGACTTCAGCTTGATATACCGCAAACAAAGTGACTATTCAAGTAGTGCTGCCAATTATTTCACTTGAAGCACTAGAAGTACTGGAACAATGGGCAAATATGTTATGAGTATGTGCTTTAGCCGTACGTACATAACCTAATTGCCAGGATGCAGACACAGTGCATAACTTCAAAAAAAAATGTAAGAAGCATAATATCTAGGGAGAATAAGCGCACTTAGTAATTAACCAAGAGGATAATACGCCCCATAGAGGAGGAGGAGCCCCACGAAGCTTCCAATTTCTCATGTGTTTGGAGAGCCACGACCTATGTTGAAACACAGCGTGTTCGGCGGCTAGCTTGACCGCTGAATGGGACCAGAGGTGCACAAAACGCCAACAATGTCACCTGCGAGCATTGCAACCCATAAATCTGTCACATTTCGAAACCGCAATCAAACCCCATCAACTGTCACGACGTATCTGTGTCAGCCCGCTGTGCCATGATTCAGCCTAAAGGAGCTGGGTGTCTGCAGCCGATATTGTGCACCGAGATCTGTCGCAAAAGAGTTAGCGCTGCTAAATTTCCTGTTCCGAAATTGCAGTGATAACTTAACGAACTATAAGCGAATAGTTTGTGGAATAACACAAAATAAATCGCACATGAAATATTTTTGCATTAAAATGTCTTTTCCGAAGTGATATTTCTTATTCATGTGGTGAATACTTTTCCTTCTTCGAATAATGATCATCTGTCACAACAACGGCACAGTTTCAGCCAATATCTGTCACCCACGATGGTAGGCGAGTTGGCAGGTTTGAGAACCTCTGAATGGGCCCGTCCCAACGGCTATTGGCCGTTCGATCCCGTTCGGGACCTAGGGGCCGGGGCATGACCCAATGGCTCTCGTCTGGATCCGCCACTGACCACGGGCGGAGTCAGCATGAGCTACATTGGATGCCAGTGCTATGGCGACTTGACTGTGAGCTATTGCATGCTTTAAACCCGCACTGGTCGTAACACGTGGGCTGAATTAAACCTATGGGCTAAGTTTGTCATCATCAATGTTCATCATTTGCCATCAAAATCGAAGAACATGCGTTTGTCTAAGTGGAAAGAGCATGCATTTGTTGTGTGCATTTGTTTGAAGACGATGAAGTGGAGTTCACTTCTATAATTCAAGACGTCTACTTTGCGAATAAGTTATCTTCATTTGCGAAAGCCGTCATAACGTTTGACAAGCTGGCGAGTCCGTTATAATTCCCTCACATTGGACAATTGGACACTACTCGGCGTCACCCCTGCTGAGTACCTGGGGAGCCCGTCGTGATGCCCCACCATGGACAACAATCAGTGCCGCCCTTGCCGAACACCTCGTGAGTCCATTGTAATACCCCACCACGAACACCACTCAGCGCCGACGCAGCCGAGCGCCTGGCTGTGCCTTTGTATCCGTCTGCTGCCATCCTTTGATGGCGGTCCATCGCACCCCGGCCCTGAGCGCGCCCATGCCGACGCCACACGGTGGACGCGGGCGACCTTGACCCTGAGTGTCAGGGTCAGACGTGAGCTGTGAACAGAGTCGGGAGCGTGCCAGCGGAGGCAGGGCGGGGCACGGCAGCGGCGAGAGAAGAGAGGGCGTGTCGACGGCGGCGAGGCGGGGCACGGCAGTGGCGAGGAGAGAGGGCCTGTCGACGACGGCGGCGTCGTGGACTTGACCTGTCACGGAAGCCGATACAGGTAAGCCCGGTATTGACGTCGATCAACGTTCCAACTGTGACCGAGGGGACAAGTAGTCTAGTAGTATGTTACCCACCTCACAATCGAAATATTGTGGGGTCGAGTCTCACCTGCCGCTACTCTTCGCCCGCGACCAATCGGCGTGGGAGACTGGCGACGTTACATGACTCAACGGTCAACGTGTCGTAAATGTAAACGATGTGATTGGCACGTTGATTGGCGCCAATAAACAGCAATGTGACCGTTGTGACCAATGGTTGTGTTGTGTGAGAATGGGCAGGCTTTAAACCCTCGGTGCAGGAACAAAACGAGGTCAGTGGGCTTAGATTGATGGACCATCAACATGAGCCACGAGGATGCTAGCGTGGAGGAGGGGAAGTTTTGTTTCGTGCAGGGTTCAGTGTACCCCTCACATTGTCACGGTATTCCGCTAACCTTCTCTTCTCGGGCGGATGGCGCTAGCGCTCTTCCGAGGTGAATGGAGTTATCACTCTTTCTGAGGTGTAAGGGAATACTTTTGTGTATTGTCAATGCTATTCATGTCGGATGACATCACGTCGTCCGATATGATGTAGTCCGACATGATGTGCTCCGATATGATGTAATCCGACATGATGTGGTACAATATGATATAATCCTACATGATGTGGTCCGATATGATGCAATCCGACATGATGTGGTCCGATATGATGCAATCCGACATGATGCGGTCCAATATGATGTAATACGACATGATTTGGTCCAATATGATGTAGCCCGACATGATGTGGTCCGATATGATGTAATCCGACATGTGGTCCAATATGATGTAGTCCGACATGATGTGGTCCAATACGATGTAATCCGACATGTCGTCCGACATTAATAACATTGCATCATAAAATAACATTGGGATTAGATAGTCACACAATATGTTTTATGGGGTCTCTGTATGCAATGTTAGCAAGCTAAATACTTGCCTAATTTTGATGAAAAAAGTGAATGTTCAGGCCATGTGGGTGTATTGGGTGTCGTGCAGACCATAATCAGTTTGTCCCTAAAATACACGCCTGCATGCAAATGTTCGAAAAGCGGGAGTTCGCAAGTAAATTTTCGTCACTGATGTTATCCGGACACTGCATGCAGTGGCACTACTTGGAAATGTTGTTCCTTCTCCCCGGTTAACTTGCATAATTGGCACATTACGAGTATTTGAGCGAAAATTTGCGCATACCAAGACGAACATGAACTTTCTAGCGAAAAATATTTTATGGTACAACTTCGCCCTCAAACATTCACAATACCAAAATAAGCTCTGTGCCAAATGACAAGTATTGTTAGTTTTGCTAGATGTGTAAGTTTATGCAGCTCTTTAGTTAACAGGTAGCACAATTGGAAAAGTGCTTCTGAATTTTTCGTTTTCTTTGTGAAGAAGCCATGTTTCATTGCTTGCGTTCGCAATCGCACACACAGCGTCAATCTTCCTGGATTTGAGCGTGATACAAACAGTCGCAGACCGACGGCGGCGCGTGCACACACATCCAGCCGCGACGCTAGCCACAGGTGGCGCCACCTATCTCCTTCATATCGGCGTCAGCATCTTCCCAGAAAACTCTGCTGCTGCGTGGGCAGCAGTATTGCTCCCGCGTGCTCAGCGCCACCTATAACTTCCATCCACGCGCACAGCGCCACCTGCAGGCAGTTTTGCGTGGCCACAGCGCGACAGTCGCGGGGTGTGGCGCCGGTCTTGCGCCGTGCGCGGTTTGGACCAATGGTAATGGGCGGTTTGGATCAATGAAGGGGATCGCAGCTACATTACCCAGTTACCATCTTTGCACTCAGAATTGAAGCCCCGACGGATGTCATGAAGTGGCCCTCAATCATCAGCGTAGTGGAAATTGAAAACCGTGATGAGCCATGACTCATCCTTCAAGCAGCTTTAATGTCATGCTTGTGGGGTACGCCAAACATGGCGCTGACCGAAAGAAGTTTGGGAGAGGGGAGGGGTGGAGCTTGTTGTTTCAAAATGTTTATGGGTACTCAAAGCACCAAGAATCAGGAGTGTAGCCGCCTAAAACAAACCCCACTCCATGTCAGGAGGCGGAAAACGATCAACTTTGATTTAAAACGCTACATTTTCAGATATGAGCAACTTTTTTGATGTAGTGAAGCAAAACAAACTTCTACTTTCAGGGTCGCATGACGTGACGTCATCGTCGAGGTCGAGTGCCCAATGGCGCTGTCGGTACTGGGGACAAGGGACTAGGAGATCACAAGCTTCCCGTGTGGTTGTGTGGTTGCGCGGTGCCTTTTTTGGTGCAACCGATTTTTCTACCTGAATTTCCCTTCTCCACCCCGCCTCCTCCGCCGATGGTTAGCTCTGACTGCGCCCTCCCCAGGTGGAGCACACCCCCATCCCGCTGTGTCCGCCGACGGCTAGCTCCGACTGTGCCCTCCCCAGGTAGAGTACACCCCCATCCCGGTGTGTCCGCCGATGGCTGTTTTAATTGGCTCCGACTGTTTTAATTAATTAATTAATTAGCTCTAATTAATTAAATTAAATTAATTAATTAATCAGTTATTAAATAATTAATTAATTAGCTGTTTAAATTAATTAGCTCCGACTGTGTCCTCCCCAGGTGGGATGCAGTACCCGCGCAGCTCCGCCCCGCCGCTCCAGATTGACGGACAGCCGCCGCCTCCGTACGCCCCGCCCGGCTACGCCGTGCCGCCGCCAGCCGCTCCGCCGCCCACAGCCGCCCCTCAGCCCCCGGCCGCCCCGCAGCCCATCATGATGGCGCCGATGATGGGTAAGATGGAGCACGTGCGTCAATGATGGACAAGATGGAGCACGTGCGTCACATGATGGGTAAGATAGAGCACGTGCGTCACATGATGGGTAAGATGGAGCACGTGCGTCACATGATGGGTAAGATGGAGCACGTGCGTCACATGATGGGTAAGATGGAGCACGTGCGTCACATGATGGGTAAGATGGAGCACGTGCGTCACATGATGGGTAAGATGGAGCACGTGCGTCACATGATGGGTAAGATGGAGCACGTGCGTCACATGATGGGTAAGATGGAGCACATGCGTCACATGATGGGTAAGATGGAGCACGTGCGTCACATGATGGGTAAGATGGAGCACGTGCGTCACATGATGGGTAAGATGGAGCACGTGCGTCACATGATGGGTAAGATGGAGCACGTGCGTCACATGATGGGTAAGATGGAGCACGTGCGTCACATGATGGGTAAGATGGAGCACGTGCGTCACATGATGGGTAAGATGGAGCACGTGCGTCACATGATGGGTAAGATGGAGCACGTGCGTCAATGATGGGTAAGATGGAGCACGTGCGTCACATGATGGGTAAGATGGAGCACGTGCGTCACATGATGGGTAAGATGGAGCACGTGCGTCACATGATGGGTAAGATGGAGCACGTGCGTCACATGATGGGTAAGATGGAGCACGTGCGTCACATGATGGGTAAGATGGAGCACGTGCGTCACATGATGGGTAAGATGGAGCACGTGCGTCAATGATGGGTAAGATGGAGTACGTGCGTCACATGATGGGTAAGATGGAGTACGTGCGTCACATGATGGGTAAGATGGAGCACGTGCGTCACATGATGGGTAAGATGGAGCACGTGCGTCACATGATGGGTAAGATGGAGCACGTGCGTCACATGATGGGTAAGATGGAGCACGTGCGTCACATGATGGGTAAGATGGAGCACGTGCGTCACATGATGGGTAAGATGGAGCACGTGCGTCACATGATGGGTAAGATGGAGCACGTGCGTCAGTGATGGGTAAGATGGAGTACGTGCGTCACATGATGGGTAAGATGGAGCACGTGCGTCACATGATGGGTAAGATGGAGCACGTGCGTCACATGATGGGTAAGATGGAGCACGTGCGTCAGTGATGGGTAAGATGGAGCACGTGCGTCACATGATGGGTAAGATGGAGCACGTGCGTCACATGATGGGTAAGATGGAGCACGTGCGTCACATGATGGGTAAGATGGAGCACGTGCGTCACATGATGGGTAAGATGGAGCACGTGCGTCACATGATGGGTAAGATGGAGCACGTGCGTCACATGATGGGTAAGATGGAGCACGTGCGTCACATGATGGGTAAGATGGAGCACGTGCGTCACATGATGGGTAAGATGGAGCACGTGCGTCACATGATGGGTAAGATGGAGCACGTGCGTCACATGATGGGTAAGATGGAGCACGTGCGTCACATGATGGGTAAGATGGAGCACGTGCGTCACATGATGGGTAAGATGGAGCACGTGCGTCACATGATGGGTAAGATGGAGCACGTGCGTCACATGATGGGTAAGATGGAGCACGTGCGTCACATGATGGGTAAGATGGAGCACGTGCGTCACATGATGGGTAAGATGGAGCACGTGCGTCACATGATGGGTAAGATGGAGCACGTGCGTCACATGATGGGTAAGATGGAGCACGTGCGTCACATGATGGGTAAGATGGAGCACGTGCGTCACATGATGGGTAAGATGGAGCACGTGCGTCACATGATGGGTAAGATGGAGCACGTGCGTCACATGATGGGTAAGATGGAGCACGTGCGTCAGTGATGGGTAAGATGGAGCACGTGCGTCACATGATGGGTAAGATGGAGCACGTGCGTCACATGATGGGTAAGATGGAGCACGTGCGTCACATGATGGGTAAGATGGAGCACGTGCGTCACATGATGGGTAAGATGGAGCACGTGCGTCAATGATGGGTAAGATGGAGCACGTGCGTCACATGATGGGTAAGATGGAGCACGTTGATGGGTAAGATGGAGCACGTGCGTCACATGATGGGTAAGATGGAGCACGTGCGTCAGTGATGGGTAAGATGGAGCACGTGCGTCACATGATGGGTAAGATGGAGCACGTGCGTCACATGATGGGTAAGATGGAGCACGTGCGTCACATGATGGGTAAGATGGAGCACGTGCGTCACATGATGGGTAAGATGGAGCACGTGCGTCACATGATGGGTAAGATGGAGCACGTGCGTCACATGATGGGTAAGATGGAGCACGTGCGTCACATGATGGGTAAGATGGAGCACGTGCGTCACATGATGGGTAAGATGGAGCACGTGCGTCACATGATGGGTAAGATGGAGCACGTGCGTCACATGATGGGTAAGATGGAGCACGTGCGTCACATGATGGGTAAGATGGAGCACGTGCGTCACATGATGGGTAAGATGGAGCACGTGCGTCACATGATGGGTAAGATGGAGCACGTGCGTCACATGATGGGTAAGATGGAGTACGTGCGTCACATGATGGGTAAGATGGAGCACGTGCGTCACGTGATGGGTAAGATGGAGCACGTGCGTCACATGATGGGTAAGATGGAGCACGTGCGTCACATGATGGGTAAGATGGAGCACGTGCGTCACATGATGGGTAAGATGGAGCACGTGCGTCACATGATGGGTAAGATGGAGCACGTGCGTCACATGATGGGTAAGATGGAGTACGTGCGTCACATGATGGGTAAGATGGAGCACGTGCGTCACATGATGGGTAAGATGGAGCACGTGCGTCACATGATGGGTAAGATGGAGCACGTGCGTCACATGATGGGTAAGATGGAGCACGTGCGTCAGTGATGGGTAAGATGGAGCACGTGCGTCAGTGATGGGTAAGATGGAGCACGTGCGTCACATGATGGGTAAGATGGAGTACGTGCGTCACGTGATGGGTAAGATGGAGCACGTGCGTCAGTGATGGGTAAGATGGAGTACGTGCGTCACATGATGGGTAAGATGGAGCATGATGGGTAAGATGGAGTACGTGCGTCACATGATGGGTAAGATGGAGCACGTGCGTCACATGATGGGTAAGATGGAGCACGTGCGTCACATGATGGGTAAGATGGAGCACGTGCGTCACATGATGGGTAAGATGGAGCACGTGCGTCACATGATGGGTAAGATGGAGCACGTGCGTCACATGATGGGTAAGATGGAGCACGTGCGTCACATGATGGGTAAGATGGAGCACGTGCGTCACATGATGGGTAAGATGGAGCACGTGCGTCACATGATGGGTAAGATGGAGCACGTGCGTCACATGATGGGTAAGATGGAGCACGTGCGTCACATGATGGGTAAGATGGAGCACGTGCGTCACATGATGGGTAAGATGGAGCACGTGCGTCACATGATGGGTAAGATGGAGCACGTGCGTCACATGATGGGTAAGATGGAGCACGTGCGTCACATGATGGGTAAGATGGAGCACGTGCGTCACATGATGGGTAAGATGGAGCACGTGCGTCACATGATGGGTAAGATGGAGCACGTGCGTCACATGATGGGTAAGATGGAGCACGTGCGTCACATGATGGGTAAGATGGAGCACGTGCGTCACATGATGGGTAAGATGGAGCACGTGCGTCACATGATGGGTAAGATGGAGCACGTGCGTCACATGATGGGTAAGATGGAGCACGTGCGTCACATGATGGGTAAGATGGAGCACGTGCGTCACATGATGGGTAAGATGGAGCACGTGCGTCACATGATGGGTAAGATGGAGCACGTGCGTCACATGATGGGTAAGATGGAGCACGTGCGTCACATGATGGGTAAGATGGAGCACGTGCGTCACATGATGGGTAAGATGGAGCACGTGCGTCACATGATGGGTAAGATGGAGAACGTGCGTCACATGATGGGTAAGATGGAGCACGTGCGTCACATGATGGGTAAGATGGAGCACGTGCGTCACATGATGGGTAAGATGGAGCACGTGCGTCACATGATGGGTAAGATGGAGCACGTGCGTCACATGATGGGTAAGATGGAGCACGTGCGTCACATGATGGGTAAGATGGAGCACGTGCGTCACATGATGGGTAAGATGGAGCACGTGCGTCACATGATGGGTAAGATGGAGCACGTGCGTCACATGATGGGTAAGATGGAGCACGTGCGTCACATGATGGGTAAGATGGAGCACGTGCGTCACATGATGGGTAAGATGGAGCACGTGCGTCAGTGATGGGTAAGATGGAGCACGTGCGTCACATGATGGGTAAGATGGAGCACGTGCGTCACATGATGGGTAAGATGGAGCACGTGCGTCACATGATGGGTAAGATGGGTACATGATGGGTGATGGAGCACGTGCGTCAGTGATGGGTAAGATGGAGTACGTGCGCACATGATGGGTAGAGGTGGAGCACGTGCGTCAATGATGGGTAAGATGGAGCACGTGCGTCAGTGATGGGTAAGATGGAGTACGTGCGTCACATGATGGGTAAGATGGAGCACGTGCGTCAGTGATGGGTAAGATGGAGTACGTGCGCACATGATTGGTAAGATGGAGCACGTGCGTCACATGATGGGTAAGATGGAGCACGTGCGTCACATGATGGGTAAGATGGAGCACGTGCGTCACATGATGGGTAAGATGGAGCACGTGCGTCAGTGATGGGTAAGATGGAGTACGTGCGCACATGATGGGTAAGATGGAGCACGTGCGTCACATGATGGGTAAGATGGAGCACGTGCGTCACATGATGGGTAAGATGGAGCACGTGCGTCAGTGATGGGTAAGATGGAGCACGTGCGTCACATGATGGGTAAGATGGAGCACGTGCGTCACATGATGGGTAAGATGGAGCACGTGCGTCAGTGATGGGTAAGATGGAGCACGTGCGTCAATGATGGGTAAGATGGAGCACGTGCGTCAGTGATGGGTAAGATGGAGTACGTGCGTCACATGATGGGTAAGATGGAGCACGTGCGTCACATGATGGGTAAGATGGAGTACGTGCGTCAGTGATGGGTAAGATGGAGTACGTGCGTCACATGATGGGTAAGATGGAGTACGTGCGTACATGATGGGTAAGATGGAGCACGTGCGTCACATGATGGGTAAGATGGAGCACGTGCGTCAATGATGGGTAAGATGGAGCACGTGCGTCAGTGATGGGTAAGATGGAGCACGTGCGTCAGTGATGGGTAAGATGGAGTACGTGCGTCACATGATGGGTAAGATGGAGTACGTGCGTCAGTGATGGGTAAGATGGAGCACGTGCGTCAGTGATGGGCAAGATGGAGTACGTGCGTCACATGATGGGTAAGATGGAGTACGTGCGCACATGATGGGTAAGATGGAGTACGTGCGTCAGTGATGGGTAAGATGGAGTACGTGCGTCACATGATGGGTAAGATGGAGTACGTGCGCACATGATGGGTAAGATGGAGCACGTGCGTCACATGATGGGTAAGATGGAGCACGTGCGTCAGTGATGGGTAAGATGGAGTACGTGCGTCACATGATGGGTAAGATGGAGTACGTGCGCACATGATGGGTAAGATGGAGCACGTGCGTCACATGATGGGTAAGATGGAGCACGTGCGTCACATGATGGGTAAGATGGAGCACGTGCGTCAGTGATGGGTAAGATGGAGTACGTGCGCACATGATGGGTAAGATGGAGCACGTGCGTCACATGATGGGTAAGATGGAGTACGTGCGCACATGATGGGTAAGATGGAGCACGTGCGTCAATGATGGGTAAGATGGAGCACGTGCGTCAGTGATGGGTAAGATGGAGCACGTGCGTCAGTGATGGGTAAGATGGAGTACGTGCGTCACATGATGGGTAAGATGGAGTACGTGCGTCACATGATGGGTAAGATGGAGTACGTGCGCACATGATGGGTAAGATGGAGCACGTGCGTCACATGATGGGTAAGATGGAGCACGTGCGTCAGTGATGGGTAAGATGGAGTACGTGCGCACATGATGGGTAAGATGGAGCACGTGCGTCACATGATGGGTAAGATGGAGCACGTGCGTCACATGATGGGTAAGATGGAGCACGTGCGTCAATGATGGGTAAGATGGAGCACGTGCGTCAGTGATGGGTAAGATGGAGCACGTGCGTCAGTGATGGGTAAGATGGAGTACGTGCGTCACATGATGGGTAAGATGGAGTACGTGCGCACATGATGGGTAAGATGGAGCACGTGCGTCACATGATGGGTAAGATGGAGCACGTGCGTCAGTGATGGGTAAGATGGAGTACGTGCGCACATGATGGGTAAGATGGAGCACGTGCGTCACATGATGGGTAAGATGGAGCACGTGCGTCACATGATGGGTAAGATGGAGCACGTGCGTCACATGATGGGTAAGATGGAGCACGTGCGTCAGTGATGGGTAAGATGGAGTACGTGCGCACATGATGGGTAAGATGGAGCACGTGCGTCACATGATGGGTAAGATGGAGCACGTGCGTCACATGATGGGTAAGATGGAGCACGTGCGTCAGTGATGGGTAAGATGGAGCACGTGCGTCAATGATGGGTAGGATGGAGCTCGTGCGTCACATGATAGATAAGATGGAGCACGTGCGTCGCATGATGGACAAGATGGAGCACGAATGGAGCACGTATTCAAATGATGGGTAAGCTGGATCATGTGTGTCGATGGTGGGTAAACTGGAGCGCATGCACTGTGGCAGATGTGACTGTGTCGCTCTGGCTCTCATCGTCATCTTGGTCTTATTGTGTGGCGCAGCTCTTGCGGATCACTTGTGATGAGACGGTTTATTCGTAATACAATCTGGAGCTGCTGTCTCTAACATAGTCATAGTCATAGTCAAATTTATTCGGGTCTCCACAGTAATATGGCTCTTCAGCCCTCTCGTCAATACATTTCTGTAAAACTATATGCATAATCCTATTTCTCATGCGAATAAACAAGCTTGAAAATGTAAACTGGACTGTAAAAAGGTAAACTGGAGCGCATGCACTGTGGTAGATGTGACTGTGTCGCTCTGGCTCTCATCGTCATCTTGGTCTTATTGTGTGGCGCAGCTCTTGCGGATCACTTGTGATGAGACGGTTTATTCGTAATACAATCTGGAGCTGCTGTCTCTAACATAGTCATAGTCATAGTCAAATTTATTCAGGTCTCCACAGTAATATGGCTCTTCAGCCCTCTCGTCAATACATTTCTGTAAAACTATATGCATAATCCTATTTCTCATGCGAATAAACAAGCTTGAAAATGACTACATTATGTAATGTCTGTCTGGTGATGACATTGGAGACGTTGTTCATCCACGTGAGATGGTCAGATGGTCAGATTATTATAGATTATGGGAGGTTATGTGATATTCTGGGAGATTATGGGAGAATATGAAAGATTATAGGAGTTTATGGAAGATTCTTTGATATAGGTTGTTATTACTTCGAATGATGCGTGCTGTCGCTTCGATACATCAAAAGCGCCACCCCGCACCCAATATAGGCTGCCGTTAGTGTGGAGGTGCTCCTGTGACATAATGGTATACAGATCGGCATTTAAAATAAATGCACAACAAAATTTGACTTCGATCTTCTCGCGTCACGCTTCCACTTGGTATCACGTCATTTCCTTGAAATTCCCGCAAAACTGAGACTTCACCTACCGAGAACTCGTGCTCCGTGGCCGGCTTCATCAGACACCACGTATCAAGTATCGCTATCGCCAAGTATCGTAATCACCAAGTATCGGCATGACCAAATATCGGTAGTGCAAAGTATCGGCATCGCCATGCATCGATATCACCCAGTATCGGTATCGCTAATTATCCGCATCGCCAGGTACCAGTTGCACACTTTTAACAACACATCGCCATGCTGAGTTAACAGAAACCAACGAAACAGTTGAATGCGTCGTGAAAGAACCCCAAATCCTGGAAACCAACTAAACACCCACTCCTCCGTTCACGTCGCAGGCATGCAGCAGCAGCAGCAGCAGCAGCAGAGCACGTCCAACAACACGTCCAACACCACCGTGGTGGTGACCGGCGGCAACGACGGCTTCCAGCCCTTCCGCTGTCCCGTCTGCAACACGGGCGTGCTGGAGGAGAGCTTCACCTGCTGCGGCGTCTTCTGGGCGATCGTGCTGTTCCCGGTCGGCCTGGTCTGCCTGTTCCTGCTGCGCGAGCGCACGTGCTGCACGTGCGGGTACTCCCGCTAGCGGCGCGGCGCGCGTGCTGTTGGCGCCACCGTGCTCGGGCTGGGTCTCGGGCCAGGCCGTCGTGCTGCGCGAGTGCAACAGCGAAGCTTCAGTCAGTAGTGCGTCGGCGGCTGGCGCTCCGCTCTCAGGAAGGTGATGTGTGAGGCGAGTTTTTGCGCCCGGTGCTTGCTGGAATGCAATATATTGTCCTTGGTTCGGTCTGCTTCAGATGTTTTTTTATGAAGAAGTCACTAACTTACAGAATGCTGCTCGGTACAGAGCTGTTGAGATATTTGATCATTTTTGGCGGTGATTCACTGAAGCGTTGCATTATGCTTCCAGCAATTCTTCGAGATGCACTTCAATGCGCGTAAATACGGTCAAATGCGCATAATTGCGCCTCAATATGCCTAAATACACATAAATGCGCCTCAATGCTGCTAATTACGCATTCATACGAATAAATGCCCCAAAACATGCATAAATGTGCCGCAATGCACATATCAATGAATGTCTTACGATGGCTGATTAACTATGTGCAGCTACTGCGTCAAAATGTACCGGCGCTGGATTGCTAACGTTCCAGCACTGTTGTTGTTCAGCATATCTAACAGCGCGGTCATCAGTCGCGGCGTACTGGAACTTGAGACGCTAAGGCACTACGCACCGTGGCGGATGATTGGCTTAGGGGTAAGTCGCTTGTCTCACAATCGAAAGGTTGTGAGTTCGAATCTCACCTGTCGCTACTCTTCACCCGCGGCAAATCGGCGTGAGAGATTGGGGACGCTACATGGCTCAACGGTCGATGTGTCGTAAAAACCAATAACAAACACACCGCGCAGCGTCATCCAGTGCACTCTGGAGGGCCTTTCGCATAACGTGAGCCGAACGGAAGATTCGCCCCCTCCAAGAGCTCGGAAGTTACTGAAGCTAAGAACAGAATTTTGAGCAAAGATTTCAGCTGTAGTGAACTCTCTGTAGTACACATCGCTTGATCCGAGGTCAATGCCTTCAGGATAAAAAAATCAAGTCGAAGTGGCTGCAGATTGTTTTCAGACCAATATTGTTTGGAGGTCTACGATAATGATTGCGCAGGTTCCCACAATCCACCCTCCTTTGACCATCGGATGCGGGCCAAGCTTGAAGCGACTCGGAGGACTACTACGCACAAGATGGAATGGCAGACAGCCGAGCATCGCTGAACTCATCTGTGACGTCACAGGTATGTCGACCAATCACAAAGTGATGGGTTCGTATGCGAGTTTTTGATTGTATCAGGCAATTCGGGTGTGCCAAAAATAAATGAATTTCTGCCTGCAGCTCATATTGACAGGCCATTGTCTGGAAAAGGTCCTTGCAGCCCCTTATAGAAAATCCCTGCAGTCTCCAGCTAGAGGTGCTCTGCATCATCTAACGGGAGGACTCTGCATTCTCTAACAGAATGTCCCTGCAGTCTTTAACGCGTGGTTCCTGCAGCCTCTAACGGGATGTCTCTGTAGCCTCTAACGCGTGGTTCCTGCAGCCTCTAACGGGATGTCTCTGTAGCCT
Organism: Imbricaverruca yamaguchii; assembly: GCA_034440575.1. Taxonomy (NCBI): domain Eukaryota; kingdom Metazoa; phylum Arthropoda; class Thecostraca; family Neoverrucidae; genus Imbricaverruca; species Imbricaverruca yamaguchii. Next base: position 114,244 of record JAOTOL010001452.1, read on the forward strand.
CTAACGCGTGGTTCCTGCAGCCTCTAACGGGATGTCTCTGTAGCCTCTAACGCGTGGTTCCTGCAGCCTCTAACGGGATTCTCTGTGCCTTAACGTGTTCCCTTAACGGGATGTCTCTGTAGCCTCTAACGCGTGGTTCCTGCAGCCTCTAACGGGATGTTCTGTAGCCTCTAACGCGAGGACTCGATGCGGACCGAAGAAGGCACCCGCAGTACAGTGCTTCGCATGCTTGTTAGACGTGCACGAGGCCGATCGATATGCCTCTCGACAGGAGGCCCCTACATATACAGATTTCTGAAGAGGGGCGGGATGGCCGAGTGGTTAAGGTATTGGTCTGAGGGTACCGAAGGTCCCGGGTGCTGACACTAGCGCCGCTCGGGGCATTTCCAAATCCCACGGCCCAACCAGCGAAACAGTGTGGGCGACGCCATTATCCGTGAATGTGCACAAAGTGCGTTGTGAACCACCCAATAAACAAACAATAAACAGATCTCAGGAGACCCCCTGTAGCATTCCATAGTGGGTGACCCCTGTATCATGCAATAGCAGGAGGCCGGTGAAAGTGAAAACTAAGACTATTCTCTGAAACTCTGGGCTCCCGGTGGCACAAACAAAGGGGACCCGCTCCCGTGAGTGGGGAGGGTGAAGATCCCAACAACATATCCAATTTAAATGGATTTCCCGTGAATGCATCACATCGCAATAGATCCACCAATAGTTCTCCAAGCACCAGATAGATTCAATCCTTTACTATCTGACATATCGCCGACAGAATCGTGCAGTTGGGTCACTAATGTTAGCGCTTACCTACTTCCTTGTGCGGTCGACATCAACAGGAATGGTGCCAGGTTGTCAGATATTGTGGGCCGTTGGCGTTCTAGAACTTCTCGGCCATTTATCATGAAAATGCCGTGTTCTTGTAGATACGGTTGGTTGATGAGGATGTGAGGCTTTACGCCACGTTTCGGCGCGATAACTTCATAGACCGTAGTGGATTGCGACGCGCACCGGAAGGCCTTACCGCGGACAGGAAGGGAGACGGCATTCCCGTTCCGGATTCTGCTGAATAGTGTGGGGTGTTGCTCGCCGCCGTTTTTCGCTTTTGCAGACAAACTTCAAGGAATGGGTGTGAAAGGCCTCCCCGCTAGACGGACGGGTTGACGCGATATGGAATGCTTCAGTGGGCGAACGGGCTCAATATGGCCACAGCAGCTGACGTACCCTATGACCCAAATACGCACACTAAGAGGAAGGACAGCTCACCCCCCCCCCCACTCCCCCACGCAATCTCCAGACTCTTCACCATAATTGGCTATGGAACGGCAAGGGCAGACGTGACTGGAGCTGCTTCCTGGGGTGGAGGTGAGGGTTCACAATACTGAGTGCCCATCCCATCGACACACTGAGCTCGGGCTTTATTTCCCTTAGTGCATGCGTCAACACCATGAATAAGAGTCTGTTCACACCGTCTCCCCGTAAAGAGTAAGGGTACATTCCCAATTCGCCCCATCCAGAATTCCTCTATTTCAGCCTGCTTATCGTTTTGTGTGCCTCTCGCCAACATAGGAAATACGGTCAAGAATCGTGCTGATTATCGCCAATCCTTTATCGACTTTGAAAGTCGCATTTTTGCATATCTAAATGAACAAGTAAATGGCTAAATAATGATATATATATATATTTATATATATATATATATATATATATATATATATATAATATTTATATATATATATATATAAATATATATATGGCATTGCACTGCTTGAGGATATTTTATATAACTTACCGATTATCAGAGATCATGCGTCAGAACACTAGAAAGCTTTAAATATAAAATGAACGAAGAGAACGTTGTGACATTCAATTTTGTAGGTGTAAAATGAAACCTGCTCCAAAAATATTCGAATATACACATACATACATACATATATATATATATATATGACGTAGAAACAATATAGAAGCGCGCATGATTGCTCTTCCAACAGGGACCAGTTTTGCTTCAGCATTTTATATGTGTTTTCAAGTGTCTTCCCGCAAATCCAACTTTCAGTTTCACTTTCAGTCAGTCGTAAATTACGCAGGAATATGCGTAGTTTTTCCCAGGTTGTACTTTCTGCCACGAACCTTTCCCGCACAATGATTAAAACAAGTTGAGCCAATGGAGTAATTTTCCACCGGCCGCGTGTTGGATCCATCGTAACTTTCACTGGGGCGCCGCAGGCATTGACACAGCACCAACTTGATCTCAGTGGTTCCGTGGTCACCGTGATTTCGTGGTCACAGACCTCTGAACATTCCTGGTTCCGCGAGCTTTGGAAACCACACCCCATAGTCACGTGCCGCCAGTAGTACTTCGACAAGCGTTGTCGCGGTAGCAATGGGTATGTCGACTAAGCAATCCTGCATAACCTCACCTGGGTGAGGCGAACCTTTGTATTGAGGCTGACGGGAACCGAACACTGTCATCGCACTGGTCGTGCCTGGGAACGCGTGCACATCAGAGTACAAGGGTACCAGCGTTTATCAATCATTTCATATTTACAGCTGTGTATTATTTATAAACTAGGATTCGATCACACTGGATTTGAAACAGAAATTTACGCCGTGAAATACATCGAACCGTTATTCACATGCAATGCTTATTCATCGCCCAGCAGATAATGCCAGTTCATGACATGCCCCGCACATCCAGGAACATTTTTGTCCCATGTAACAATTGCAGTCGTCCACATTCTGAGGTAATGTGATATATGACGTCAGCTATGTATGACGTAACTGATTGCACTCCAGGAGCAGTTCTTGGCAGTCGGAAGCCACCATCGACCTGGGGATCGTCCAGCAGAGGTCGCTGAAGGTGCTGCCAGATCTGGCAGCCATCATCCAGGTGAGAGATAGACTGTGAATGGAGAAGAGGTGCTGTCATTTTTGCATGGTTCACCGAGGAAAACTTACGCGAGGGGTTCCCGAATCTTCTACCAGTAAGAGATTGGCTGCGGGCATCCCTTCTAAAATCCCCGACGACCTACGATTCTTTCCGAAGACTGGCGCAATCTGAATCTCAGTTACTGTGATGACGGACATGGTTGCAAAACATGGTTGACATAGTTCTATGGATCGTCAAGACTATGAACATAGTGCCGTTTTGCCACTCTCCTAGTACCCGTTTTTGTGGGGTGAATATGCTTACGTTTGCGGGACGATGGAATCTTTTTTTGGGGGGACGGGGGTTAATATGCGCACTTTTGTGGGGAGATGGCCGCAGTCTGCTCACCTGGCAAACGGCACCAGCTGATTGTACGGTCGACCCCAGTCACGCGACTTCCTCTGCAGCTGACAGAGCACGTGTCGCTGACAGCTGAGGTCACCACCCCAGGTCATGTCAGCTGCCTCTGGTGATCCACTTGAGCGGCGTCCAGAGCCAGGAAGAGCCAGATCTGCCGGGACCCATCGCGGTCAGTGTCGGTGGGGCCGGTCTCTGCGGTCGGTGCATACAGCGCCCATACCCAGACTGTCCAACAGAGCAGACTTTGACTGCATGAGAGCGGGTTTAAGTGCCATAAGATGGGAAGAAGGATTCTCCAATTTAAATGCCTGTGAAATGTGGGATAAGTTCAAATCTTACTTGCAGGAAATTCAGATTAGACATGTCTCCCAAAAGCAAAGACGCAAAAGAAGGATGGGAAAGCCAGCATGGCTTACACCAGAGTCGATAAAAGCAATTCAGGCTAAGAAAGCCGCATTTAAAGTGCTTAAGGAAGCTTCAAATCTCGTAAATCTAAAAGCATATCGAAAAGCTAGGGACACTGTGAAGCAAAGCGAGCAAAAGAACAGGATTTAGCTTGGGACTGTAATGGGGACAGCAAAACGTTTTTTAGTTTCTACAAGCTGAGTATAGTTTCTAGCACAATTGGTCCACTGGAAGTAAATGGGACTATATTGGGTGAGGATATTGAGATGATTGAGGAGCTGAGCAAGCAGTTTAAATAATTGTTTTCATTGGAAGATATGACCAATCTGCCGACCGTACACCATAGTTCAGTGACATGTGATCGGATAAATGATGTTGACTTCATTGATAGTGATGTTGTTTTCGATCAAATCAGGAAAATAAAGCCAAACAAGGCAGCAGGACCTGATGAAATTTATGCTAGGGCATTGCGGAAAGCTGAAAATGAACTGGCATTACCACTTAGTATAATATTTCGTAGATCTGTTTCACAAAATGAACTTCCAACATATTGGAAAAGGGCAAATGTAGTTCCTATTTTCAAGAAAGGAGAAAAAGGTAAAGTTGAAAACTGTAGGCCAATAAGTCTCACATCCCTAGTCTGCAAGGTACTCGAATCAATTAGCAAGGATAGGATAGTTAGTTATCTGGAAGGAAACAGATTGATTCAAGATACTCAACATGGGTTTAGGAAAGGGCGATCATGCCTCACAATCTCTTGGACTTTTTTTTAAACTTCGCCACCTAAAAGTTTCATCAAGGAAATCAGGTTGATGTAGCATATCTTGACTTTAGTAAGGCCTTTGACAAGGTACTCCATACACGGTTAATGATATAGCGTCAGGCCCATGGTATTGCGTATAGCATCTTAAAATGGTTAGAGTTGTGGCTTTCGGATAGACAGCAAAGAGTGATGTTAAATGGTACAAAGTCATCATGGCAAAATGTTCTTAGTGGAGTCCCCAGGGGTCAGTACTGGGGCCACTACTGTTCATTATATTTCTAAATAGCATTGAAAGTGGCCTAAGCAATGAGGTTTTGAAATTTGCGGATGATTTTAAAGTCTTTCGGGCAATAACAGGTCAAAATGAGCATATCTCGCTGCAAAAAGCCTTAGACGAACTTGCGAAGTGGTCGTAAGAATGGCAAATGAAATTTAATTTCGATAAGTGCAAAATCATGCATGTGGGTAAGCAGCCTATGAAGGCTCCATACTTGGTGGGTGGCCAAATGCTATCAGTGACCCAACAGGAGAAGGATTTTGGTGTTATTCTAAACACAAAATTGGGGGCATCAGAACAGACCAAGGAAGCCAGGAAGAAGGCACTGAGAATGCTTGAGGAAATAAATAGGAATGTGTCATACAGAAGTCAGGAAGTCATCAGGAAGCTTTACTGTGCATATGTCAGGCCACATTTGGAATACTTCATCCAAGCTTGGTCTCCTAGCTATGAAAAAGATTGCTGGCTTTTAGAGAGAGTACAAAAGAGGGCTACAAAAATGGTTAATGGTATAAGCAACCTGGCATATGAGGAAAGATTGAAAAAATTGAATATGTTTTCACTTAGATATAGAAGGCTGAGAGATCTCGTCGTCGTCTTGAGACGATACACTTCTTGGTTGCACTGTGTACACTCAACTGGTTGAGTGTACATAATGCAACCAAGAAGGGCGCTTGTGGCTCATAGTTGCACTTATCTTTTATGTCTTATGTCTTTACGTTTATGTCTTTATGCCCATGCCCAAACTGTCCACACCAAGACTGTTCACACCCAGAGTATCCATACCCAGACTGTCCATGGCCAAACTGTCCACACATGGACAGTCCAAACCCAGACTGTCCACACCCAGGTTGTCCATACCCAAGTTGTCCATACCCAGACTATCCATACCCAGACTGTTCATACCCAGACTGTCCATACCCAGACCGTCCATACCCAGACTGTCCATACCCAGACTGTCCATATCTAGACTGTCCATAATAGCCACCGTGCGTGGAGGGCACGTATCGTGAAATACAGGAAATACATAGGGGACGGCTGAAGTGTTGAACATGGCTGACCAGACTTACATGTAGGTGCAGCACACTGTCATACGTGCGTGAAGGTTGTACGGGAGCTTACTTCCGGTAATTAACACTGCTTAGATTCTAAGCTAATTCATGGCATGGATCTCAGTCCCGGAGCTTAACAAATGTTAGCCCGTTTAGGGCTTAACAATGTCAGCTTCACAAATATGGGTGCTCTTCCGCTTAACACTTATCATGAAAACACTTAAGTGTTCTTAACAGAGATATGTTTTGCAAAGTAAGCATCTCTGTTTGCGACCGGAAACCTCAAGAGGAATTCGTTTTGTCACTGCGTTGTTGTCAATACAAAATTGTGTTAAAGTACATGATGCCGTTTGAACGCCTATGCTGAGCTATTGACGGGCTGATCGTCAAACCCACTTTCGTCAAGCCCTGCCCTGGGGCGCGAAGGGCTGTTGAAAGTCCCTCCCTAACTTCCTATCTACGTGAGCTAGGATATAATTAAAAGCACCGTTGGAAACCACTGTGAGGGGTGAGATGTGATCTCGCGACTGACACCCGAGTTTCGTATGTGGTGGTGTTAGGTGACCCTCCGGGTCGAGTCTAAGTCAAAGTTTCGCAACAATCCGGACGTTTTACATTTGGATTGCAAACGCTTTCTAAACTGCGAAATATATGCAAGTTTAGTTATTATCAGAGTGCTCGTCGATTCTTTGTGGATGTAATGACATATCTCAAGCCCTGATGTTCAGATAGACCACATTATAATGCTCAGATTGACCACATAATGACGCATTTATGTCAAAACGAGCTCATATGCTTCAAATAAAGAACTGGAAAATTCGTTGACAACCTATCCTATTTCGAGCTGAAATTGAATGGGGACGTTCCAATACCAACCCTTTAGAAAGTTCAGCGCGGAGAATGCTCGCCCCATGCTGGTAGTTGTGGTGGTAGTTGTAGTACCGCCTCCACTGGTTGTAGTAGTTGTTCCACCAGTCGTAACCCCACCGGTTGTAGTTCCACCGGTTGTAATTCCACCGGTGGTAACTCCACCGGTTGTGGTTCCACCGGTCGTAACTCCGTTGACGGTCGTCCCACCAGTGGTGACGCCGCCGGTCGTTGTACCGCCGGTCGTCGTCCCGCCGGTTGTCGTTCCTCCCGTCGTGGTTCCGCCGGTCGTCGTTCCGCCGGTGATGACGGTCGTGCCGGTGCTGGTGGTTATCGTGGTGGTGCCCCCGGTGGTGACGCCCCCGGTGGTGACGCCGCCGGTGGTGGTGCCGCCAGTGGTGGTGCCGCCAGTGGTGACGCCCCCGGTCACCGTGCCGCCGGTGGTGACCCCGCCGGTGGTGGTGCCGCCGGTCAGAACCCCGCCGGTGGTGGTGCCGCCGGTGGTGGTGCCGCCGGTGGTGGTGCCGCCCGTGGTCGTGCCGCCGGTCGTCGTGCCGCCGGTGGTCGTCGACGTGGACGTCATGGCGGCGGCGGCGAGCGCGGCCGACAGCGCCGAGTTGGACTGGTAGAGCGCGAAGCCGGCGACGCCGGCCAGCGCCGACAGGCCGGCCGCCGAACCGATCAGCGACGCGAAGCAGTCGCACTGCGCGTCGGCGGTGGCGTAGCCGTCGCCGCCGACGGACGCGCCGCGACGCCGCGTCAGCGTCGACGTCGACGCCGCGCTCCTGGCGACGCGGTCGGCCGCGCGCGCCGGCGGCGTCTCGCCGGCGCGCCGCCACCGCCGCAGGGCGGCCTCCACCAGGGCGGCGCCACCGCACGCCGCCGACACGGCCGCCGTCGGCGCCAGGCCGACCTGAGCTAGCTCGCCCCCCTCCGGCGGCGGCGCCAGGTCGACCGGCAGCGGCGCTAGGTCGACCGACAGCGAGCGGCCGACACCGGCGGTCGCGTTGCTCTTGTTCAGCAGCAGGTAGAGGCCGAGGCCGAGCAGGGCGGCCGCGCCGGCGCCGGCGCCCAGCACGTCCACGCCGCTGCAGTCGCACGCCGACTCCGAGTACGCCGGCGGGCCGTAGTCGCGGCCGTGCTCGGCGGACGCGGCCGCCGCGCTCAGCACGGCCAGCAGCAGCGACGCGACGGCGGTGCGCATTGCGGCGGACGGCGGCTGGACTCGGCAGGGGTGGCCTCCCGACTGGACAGGCCGCTCCTCAGCCAGAGCGGCGCACGGCTAGCCGGTGCCCTCCTGTGACACTCGCTTGTGACGCTTTTCTATGACGCTCCTCTGTGACGCCCTTCTGTGACGCTTCTCTGTCACGCTCCTCCGTCACGCTCCTCCGTCACGCTCCTCCGTCACACTCCTCCGTCACGCTCCTCTGTGACGCTCTTCTTCGGCACTCCTCCGCACTACGTGTACGCGCTCCCGCCGTCCAAGCGACACTGCAGTCGGCGCCGATGTCAGCGGGGAACGGATGCAGATGTGGCACGGTGTGTGACCCAGTGACCCCTGTCCACGCACGAGCCGACACCGCCGGCAGAGGGGTGACCAGGTCACGGCTGGGTGCCACGGGTCACGCCTGAGTGCTGAGCGTCACGCCTGAGTGCCGACACCACGGTGGGACCCGCCCGATGCTCGCTGTCATCTGATAAACTGTCGCACATAATTAACGTAGATGGTTGTCGGTGAGGTGAGCTGGTATGTACCGGTGGTGAGGCGTGTTGGCGGAGAGGTGCGTTACTTCAATGGTGTCATTCGATCAGGTCTGAGCCGAGGGGTAGATCAGTTCAGAGTCTGATCTGTTGTGTCGAGAATCACACGTCGCCACCACCGCGACACTGGTATCTGTCACGCGTGGTTGACTTTTCATTCTGATCGCAAACCAATGGCCAGGTTAACCCCCACCATTCGGCAGCAAGACGGCTACTGCGACAAATCCATGCGACTATCACCGCAAACCCACATCGGTTACCATCACAAACCCACGTGTTTTATCACGGTCGTTGCAACTGGAAAACGACGCACGGAGGCACACGATGCTGATGTTGATAGGCCGTTGTGATTATCAGCACACGAGGCGGATTTTGGTAGACCGTTGCATCAGCACACGGGGCAGATGTTGGAAGGCTGCTATGAGTACCAGTAGGTGGCAGTGGCGGTTTCGGTGGTGGCGGCAGCGGTGACGGCGGCAGCGGTGACGGCGGCAGCGGTGACGGCGGTGGCGGCAGTTTCCGCGCACATCGTTATCACTGTGCGCCGCTCATGGGATCACCCAGGGTCAAGTAACAACTTCCCATATCGCACAATCGACTCGTGTCATCATTTTGAGACTTACCTTCTGCGCTGTTCGGCTGTATTTCATGCAAATAGAATGTCAGTCAAATTGGGTGTCTCTGTTTTGAACTTGCCATGCGGCCTTATGCTTAACATATATACAAATACTTATTGGTCCTGGGGCCGCATGGCGGAGAGATGTCGATTGCTATTTCAATTTCTCAAATCGACCAAGTTCTGAGAGTTCATCGGCTTCTGAGATGCAAATATTGCAAGAGCTGAATCTCATTTGAACTTGGCGCTTTGTGACTTGTGTCTAATTATTACCTATCATGCCCAGCTGAATTCAGTTTGCTAATATCATTGTTTTGGACCAGATCTGGATCTGCCTGGTTACAGTGAACATGGTTTCCTGCCAACAATTGTGTACCAAGGACAATAATTGCATCGGCCATGTCTGAATATTTTCGCGGCACGATAATTCCGCATCCCCAGAGCCTGTTCCAAGAAGATATCGACCAATTCGGTGTGTATTTGGGAGCAACGCTGAGCCTAGCCGACGCCGCTTAGCGAAAGAGGAGAATCTGATGGTCCCATATAGTGTAGCTTAGAAATACCTTGGGATACATTGCTGGTTGCCTAGTAGTTTGCTGATGCCCGTTTCAGTTCAGTTCATCTTTAAGAGATGAACATAATCATAGTTGAGCTCCCGACTTGTTCGCGCGGAGCTACACTAATGTATGTCATATCACTTGCTGACGCTATCTCAGCGCTGTAGTGACTTATGCTAGCTGTGGGCTGTCGCTAGCTGGAGGGAATCACTGACCCAGAACCAGTGACCCAGAACTGGGCTGTCACAGGTCAGCGAGCTGCAGGCATTCACACGCCGCTGGCCGCAATCGACCAACGGCAGGCGGTCAGAGCACTGGTGCGTGAGCTGCCAGCTTCACACAAACTGAGCACCAAGCTAACAACCTTACACCAACTCCACACCAAGCTACCAACTTCACACCAACTTCACATCAAGCTGCCAACTTTACCAACTTCACAACAAACTAAACAAATTCACACCAACTTCACACCAACTTCACACCAACTTCACACCAACTTCACACCAACTTCACACCAACTTCGCACCAACTTGATTCGAACTTCACACCAACTTCACACCAACTTCACACCAACTTCACACCAACTTCACACCAACTTCGCACCAACTTGATTCGAACTTCACACCAACTTCACACCAACTTCGCACCAACTTCACACTAACTTCACACCAACTTCACACCAACTTCGCATCAACTTCACACCAACTTCGCACCAACTTCACACCAACTTCACACCAACTTCGCACCAACTTCACACCAACTTCACACCAACTTCGCACCAACTTCACACCAACTTCACACCGACTTCACACCAACTTCACACCGACTACACCGACTACACCAACTTCACACCAACTTCACACTAACTTCACACCAACTTCACACCAACTTCACACCAACTTCGCACCAACTTCACACTAACTTCACACCAACTTCACACCAACTTCGCATCAACTTCACACCAACTTCACACCAACTTCACACCAACTTCACACCAACTTCACACCAACTTCACACCAACTTCGCACCAACGTCACACTAACTTCACACCAACTTCACACCAACTTCACACCAACTTCACACCAACTTCACACCAACTTCATTCGAACTTCACACCAACTTCACACCAACTTCACACCAACTTCATTCGAACTTCACACCAACTTCACACCAACTTCACACCAACTTCACACCAACTTCACACCAACTTCACACCAACTTCACACCAACTTCACACCAACTTCACACCAACTTCACACCAACTACACCAACTTCACACCAAGCTAATAACTTCCCACTAAGTTCACACCAAACATAGCATCAAAACGTTCAGCCACTTGTGCACACCTGACTGTACAGCGGCTGTTGCCCCCGGGGTCATGTGTCTAGACGCTAGCTTACCCGGGGTCATGTGTCTAGAGGCTAGCTTACCCGGGGTCATGTGTCTAGACGCTAGCTTACCCGGGGTCATGTGTCTAGAGGCTAGCTTACCCGGGGTCATGTGTCTAGAGGCTAGCTTACCCGGGGTCATGTGTCTAGAGGCTAGCTTACCCGGGGTCATGTGTCTAGAGGCTAGCTTACCCGGGGTCATGTGTCTAGAGGCTAGCTTACCCGGGGTCATGTGTCTAGACGCTAGCTTACCCGGGGTCATGTGTCTAGAGGCTAGCTTACCCGGGGTCATGTGTCTAGACGCTAGCTTACTCGGGGTCATGTGTCTAGAGGCTAGCTTACCCGGGGTCATGTGTCTAGACGCTAGCTTACCCGGGGTCATGTGTCTAGACGCTAGCTTACCCGGGGTCATGTGTCTAGACGCTAGCTTACCCGGGGTCATGTGTCTAGACGCTAGCTTACCCGGGGTCATGTGTCTAGACGCTAGCTTACCCGGGGTCATGTGTCTAGACGCTAGCTTACCCGGGGGCATGTGTCTAGACGCTAGCTTACCCGGGGTCATGTGTCTAGACGCTAGCTTACCCGGGGTCATGTGTCTAGACGCTAGCTTACCCGGGGTCATGTGTCTAGACGCTAGCTTACCCGGGGTCATGTGTCTAGACGCTAGCTTACCCGGGGTCATGTGTCTAGAGGCTAACTTACCAGTGAGCACTACCGTGTATGTAGTCTGGGCGGTGTAGCATATGTACCGGTACCCGTTGCATACCGGGCGGTGTGGCATCTGTACCGGTACCCATTCCATGCCGGGCGGTGTGCCATCAATACCGGTAACCATTCCATGCTGGGCGGTGTGGCATCTGTGCCAGCACCATTCCATGCTGGGCGGTGTGGCATCTGCACCCATTCCATGCCCAGGGTCACGTTGGCGCGCATCCGAATGAAATCTGGCAGCAAGTTAGCCACTGCGACAATCGTGACGCACGGGCGCGTTTTCGCGCTGGGTCAGGTCAGTGTGGGCGTGGCTAGCCGTGTGTGCTAGTACAGCCGACCAACGGTGGATACGACACCACGCCCACTTCCCACGTGTTGTCAGCTGGTCACAAAGCATTCTGGAGGAAAGGTAGCGTGTATAGTAGACAGGTTCACATTTCAACTTTTTTTCGAAGATAACTTCATCTCGCAAATTTTCCCATTATTTGATTAATTTGAGGTCCATTGGTGTTGGTTTTAGCAGGATCGATCAATATCTTGGGGTGCCGCATCGACCCTAAAGTTTGCATGTTCGGACTTCCAAATCGATCTTTTTTGGTCGCAAATCCAGCGGTTTTCCCCTCTGGTATCTCATCATCAGGCAACATTCTGCAGACTTACCAACTTGCGACATCACTGTCACCATATGGTGCAAATTATGAGGTTTGAAGAAGTCCTAAGTATGGTCAAAGAAGTCTTCAGAGTTGACCATACTTAGGTACATTTTAACCATTTTTGTAAGGTTTGAGGTGATGAAGAGTGCTGAATGGGTAGGAATCAACAGATGAGATCGCCATGATGCCGCATCATCCTGAAAATGATGACTCCAAAATTGACAAAAAAAATAATCCCTAAAAAATATTTTCCTGACCCACGAAGGAAATTATCACAAGATGCCTTGTAAAATATACCATATGTTAAAGAACCTAGGCCAGTATTTCAAAATACTATCCCAGGTTCGTCAACTCTTCCTACCTTGCTTTTGTCAGCCTGTGACGTTTTCATGGTGATGCACGCTCACTGAAAATCCAGTTATGAAACACTTTTGAAACATAAAAGCCTCAAAAGTGCTCTGTCAATGCCAATGCCAAGGAAAGGAACGGCTATTGCTGGCTGGAACTTCACACAACAGGGACTGATGCTCGTTTCCCATTAATAACTAACCTACTCGATTTTTGACTGGCGAAGGCTGTCGCCACGGTGCTCTTCGGACCATCCACAGGGCCAACGGACAAGAAATTCGAAGACGTCAAGGCCAGGTATGAACATATCGTTTGTCTACTTCATTTCGTTGGCTCCTTAAAAAGCAGCTGGTTCCAATAATTTGCACGCTGCCATGATCAACTTAACAACCGGATCTTGCCATTCTTATTATCTCAGGCAGAGACCAATATGCATATGTGTCGGCCCTCTATATGTGCATTCCAGACCGCGTTAATTGTTTCACAGGTGGTCGCAACTGGACGTCACCAACCACGCCACGCTGTCGGTGGAAGACCCGTGGCTGCTTGAGCTCAGAACCGCCGTGGTGGAATACCTGACGTCGCTGTTGAACGCCAACACGGGCTTCGACAGAGGAGACTACAGGGATTGTGCGGAACTATCTCTGATCGCTTTGGGCGCCCAGCCTCCAAGAGGGGAGAGGTTCAGCCGCCCTCGAGTCTACCACCAGGCACGCTGGATGGCGAAGGTGAGAGCTGGGGAGTTGGATGGAATCGTATCGATACTACCAGCAAACAAAATGCAGTCATTGGCCGCAACTCTAGGGATCAACTACGAGTGCAAATTTTATTAAATTGTGGACGGTCGTTGACATGGCGTTAAGTGCGACGCGCAGCATGGCGAGGTATGATGTTTGATTTTCCTCTGAAATGCTATATCACTGTGGAGTTTTTGTCTGTTTCAGATGCTTTTCTTCAAGATGTACATATTCTCGGACCAGCTGGGCTACGACGAAGTGATGGTGGCGAAACTGGAGAGGACGGCTCAGTTCCTTCTCGTGGTGTATGTGAATGCCTGGTTCCGCGCGCCTGTGGCGGCTGACGCTCCCGGCAATGACCTCCGCCTGTAACATGACCTGGTGCGCTACAGGTCTGTGGACGGTGAGGTGGCGGACGCAGCCCTCGGCGTCATGCGGAGGCACATGTGGCACCCCAGACCACCACTCGTGATGTTCAGTCTCCGTAGTGGTCTTGTGACCAGTGTTGAGAAGAGGCGGAGATGTGCACGAGACTGTTGGCGACGCCGCGTCTCCGTGGTCGGTGGCTTGGGGAGGACGTGCCCGTAGTATGCCTGGATGAGAGCTCGCGAGTGTCGGATCTCGTTGACGAGACCTCATGGCTCCTTTTTTGAGTTGATCGGTCCGTCCACGCACGCCTGGCTGAAGCGGCCGCCACAGCAGTGGTGCGAGGACGACGACTACGTGAAATTCGAGAACTTTGTCCGTGAGGTCAAAGTCACAAATGATCTAGCCGAGCGGGAGATCAGCATGCCGAAGGAGTTCGCTGGAATGGTCGGCGACGAGTCCCAGTTCGAGTGGCTCTTGGAAGCTGTTGGGAGCCACAGAGCGTGATTACCGAAGCTTAGCAAAGCTGCCATGAACGTGTAAAGCAATAGGTCTCGTCTCTGCATGACAGCAACACTGGTGCTTGACCCACCGCTCGATGTGATTTGTTATCTCGATGTGATTTGTTAACACGATGTGATAAGTTATTTGTTATCTACTTCCATGTTCGTTTAGATTCGCCTGCATTTGTTTCGCCTATTATCGAGCGCTCATTGATACTCAAGGTGTTCAGTGTTCAGTCAGTCATATCCAGTGTTCAGTCATTGGCGATCCTACCAGTCACCATAAATAAATAACAGTGCGGAAACGCGACGGCTGATTTTGCAATTGTATCGAGATGGTTCGAGTGGCTGCGACTATTTTATTATCTTGGTTGAAAGTTGTTAAGGCTCTTATCGAGTGTCATTATGCCTGAAATCACTGAATTCACTGCCAGGGTGCAGTGAACACCTGATTTGAGTGTGAGTTATGTACTTACTGACTTGGGAGCGTCATTTCGCATGGCGTATGCGACTTGGCAAAAATATCGTGGAGGCAAAATCAGTGTGACAGGCAACTATACCGTCACTGATCCATATCCAGTTCCTCGCTAGAAAACGCGCTCTTTGGCTGCAAATAACGATGCTCTGGAGACATGTCGAGGTAGAAAGCTACTGGATGCGCTGGTAGGTAAGTCTGCAGAATGTTGCCTGACGATGAGATACCAGAGTAGAAAACCGCTAGACTTGCGGGCAAAAATGTAAAGTTGGAAGTCCGAACACGCAAACTTTGGGGTTGATGCGGCACCCTAAGATATTGATCGATCCTGCTAAAACCAACACCGATGGACTTAAAATGAACCAAACAATGGGGAAATTTGGAAGATGAAGCTATCTTCGAAAAAAATTGAAATATGAACCTGTCAAATGTATAGGC
Organism: Imbricaverruca yamaguchii; assembly: GCA_034440575.1. NCBI lineage: Eukaryota > Metazoa > Arthropoda > Thecostraca > Neoverrucidae > Imbricaverruca > Imbricaverruca yamaguchii. The sequence continues at coordinate 129,451 of JAOTOL010001452.1, forward strand.
ATGGTGGTCTGGGATGCCTTCGAATTGCAGGTGACCTGCCCTAGGGCAATCAGCTGCATGCACTGGAACAATCTACTGCACTGGAAAATCTATTGCACTGGAGCAATCCACTGCACTGAATAAATCGACTACGCTGGGGACATTGATTGCACTGAGTAAATTTAAGTCTGATAGGTCAGTCTACGTAAGAACGTATGACGCAGGGCATTCAGTTTTTTTGGGCACCCTTTGCACTTGCGTGGTATTTTAAATCAGATCGCATGAGGCTAAATCCTAAGTGAAGTCTTCTTTTTCCCTGCTGTTACCAGATCCCAGCATTCAGTAGATGTTAGGATACCTGCTGCGCACAGATCGGGGATACCAGATGCTCATTTGTGTGTGATGCGATGACCGCTACAGTGATAAGGGTCACTGGTGGCGGTCACTGACAGAGGTCACTGGTAGCGACCTCTGGTAGCGGTCACTGGTAGCGACCTCTGGTAGCGGTCACTGGTAGCGACCTCTGGTAGCGGTCACTGGTAGCGACCTCTGGTAGCGGTCACTGGTAGCGACCTCTGGTAGCGGTCACTGGTAGCGACCTCTGGTAGCGGTCACTGGCAGCGACCTCTGGTAGCGGCCACCGGTATAAGCCACTGGTAGCGGTCATTAGTAGCGACCACTGGTAGCGATCACTGGTAGCGATCACTGGTAATGACCACTGACAGCGGCTGGTGGTAGCGATCACTGGTAGCGACCACTGGTAGCGACTCTGATAGCGACCACTGATAGCGACCACCCCACCACCAAACGAAAGCTCCTCCGATCATTTGGAGCTACGATCAGCCACTGATCGCTGATAATCCTGCCGGCCACGTATCTACCACTCCGATTTGACGTAGCTACCGCACCGACTTGACGTAACTACCACTCCGACTCGACGTAGCTATCGCTCCGACGTGACGTAGATATCGCTCCGAGCCCTCTGGTCCGGCCGGTGATACCAGACGATGTCAGAATGTCCACCACATGCGCGTGAATCTGATTTTCCACGACTAATGCACTTATACGGACTGTTTCTCATGCATCGTCGAATTTAAATCGAACGCGTCTGCTCGGATTGGTCGTCGCTGGAGCGTTGTTATTGAGTCGTTGCTACGGAGCGGAATGTGTTTTATCGTGCCGACTTGATATCGTTGCAACGCGGCAGACTGCTTACCCCAGCACTCCAGATGGCAGGCAGACTTGCACGGGGTTTCCGCAGCTCCTTTTCCCGGCATCGGTATCGTCACAGCAATGTCTTCAACATCGGCCAATCGCATTGCGTGTTTTTCCGCCCGTGACAACATCAGTAGACTATTTATGAACAACAGCTATGACCATTGAGCGCCGAATCAGCGTGAGTGCTGGCATTGATGCCGGACGGACAAACACTAAATTAAGCGGGAGACGTGAAATATTGCCGACGGAGGAGCCCAATACGCCTGCTATTGCCGCCATACATTCTTCCCGTCAAATATCCGCTCCAATGTGTTTCCGGAAAGTGGTCATATTCAGCGACAGTCCCATCCACCCCGCGAGTCACTGTGGGCTGTCGGTGGGGCTTGGGGCTCTTTCCTTCGACTTGGCTTAAACAAAACCGGAACCGCTGCAAGCTCAAACGTCAAGTACCTTCGAAGGAACAACTAGCCTACGCATTAGATACCGTGGCGTCCAAGATCATTTTAGGTGAGACCAATATGACGTCATGAATTCCATACGGTGCTTACGTATCGTCACCAAAATGAGCTCATTAATGGAAAGATGAAATAAATAAATGCCCGCGAATAAGAACACCGTTGCGTATGGCTATAATATCGTGAAATGCGTCAAGTCGGTACTTCCCACTGATGACTTGCTTGAAGACAACATTAAGTCAAGTATGTGCAGGCTTTGCGTACATGATATTATTGTGCTTCGTAGTGTCTGAGTGCACTTAGGATGGAAAAGTGCTCACCTGATCTATTTTACCCCTCTCTGTGACGAAGAACATGACCAAGCGTCACTCCTGAGTTCTTCGAGTGATCTGAGTCTCGGGTTGTTTTCAAAAGAAAATTATCGAACAATTTTGCTAACAATTTCCTGTTCTCACTTTACAGGCATAAGAAAGAGCCTGAGTTAGAATTCGGTGCTCAAAACTAATCCGGAGTGGTCGTCAACAAATGCATTGAGATAGAAAGCAACTTGCTTCATCGTACTTCGTTTTTTCGGCTTTACTATCTTGCTGTATGTTCTTATGGGGTAAAAGTATAGCATCACCATCGATCGAACCTTGTCACGAGAAAATGGCATTGCAATTGTCAACAAGCGCACTTTCACTTTGTTTCGATACATCCTTTTCGGCGAATGCTCTCTCCAGGAGCTCACTAAAGTTGTAATCACTGCCCATTCTTCCCACTGATTCTGCACTGCCCATGTTTCCCACTGACTCTGCACTGCCCATGTTTCCCACTGATTTCGCACAGTCCATGTTTCTCACTGATTCTGCACTGCCAATTTTTCCACTGATTCTGCACTGCCCATCTTCCCACTGATTCTGCACTGTCCATGTTTCCCACTGATTCTCTATTGCCCATATTCTCCACCGATTCTGTCCCGCCCACTAGTGATTGTGTTGTATATTGAGTCGCCGGCCACTGGAGTGACGGCCCGGTCCATCTGGTCCGCTTCAAAAGCACTGCGCGCTGAAGCGGCGCATTGAACCTCAGGTCCTCAGGACCTCTAATAAGGATCTGAGGTCCTCAGGACCACAGCAACCTTGGTTCAGGACCTGAGTACCTCAGGACCTCATTGACCTCAAGTCTACAAAATGCGAAGTGACCTCAAATAAAGACCTCAGCGACTTTAGGTATATAAATGTTGCGGTGACCTCAGCTGACCTCATCTGACATTCACCTGATTTGATTACACGCATCTAACATGTGCAAATGAAGCTTCCCCTGCAATGAAAATTCACTCACACAAACCCTCTTCGGACACATTTTAGAGGCAAACACGTTCTAGAAGAATTTGACGATTTTTTTACTTTACCTGGACACTGACGACATCAATGTCCTCCGGATCAACAAAATATATTCTGACCAATGAATTTCTTCGAATTGCTTTGTGAGCTAATGATGGGAAGCAGCATTTGGCCTCCTTTGGGTTAATCCATCGATTCGGTAGTTATGAGAGCGTTACCCCCGTCCTTCCTTAGTGTCTATTGCATTGGATAATTCACCAGTGAAAGCCGGGTTAAATATGCTCATCGTACTGCAGCTGCCACATTTTGCCTATATTTGGGTAGCTGTGGTCACATTGCTTCTGTACGAATGGCGATGAGACTGCCAGGAGGTGACCTCATCTTCACTAGACCGCAACAGCGTGAGGCCGAGACGGCATCAAGTTGCGGCGGCAAGAGGCAGCAACAGCACCAGGCCACGGCAGCATAAGGTCGAGACAGCACGAGGTCGCGATGGGATGAGGCTGTAGCATCAGGAGGTGGAGCAGCTTCAAAATTGGATAGGATGGGAAACAATTTTGATCTCACGGGACATCGGTAGACTCATCTGTGGACTGGCTCATGTGAGTACAATAAGCGTCAAAGAGCTAGTAAGTCAATGCAAACGCAATATAACTCTATCGTGCTAAAACAGCGGGACTAGTGGATCCGGAAGTAAACAATTCATGTCCGTGAACGGCGCACGAAATGGGTGCGGGCGACATGAGCCTCATCAACTACTGTTCCAATAATAAATAAAAAAAATCCCTCAATCAAAGTCGCTCTTCTGGTAAATAACGGCGGCTTTGATTCCGATTTCCTTGGCAGTTAACTGTAGGCCTTGTGTCCATCCTGTCTAAGCTGGTGGGACATGCTCATGATTGAGGAGCTGCGGGCTTCGTTCCAGCCACCCGAGCTACAGCTAGGATTCGTGGAACGCCAAGGTACGGGGCAGATGAGGCGATACTCGTGCGGGAGACGGCACAGTGGTGTTTGTGCAGCGGTACGGAGCAGATGAGGCGATACTCGTGCGGGGGACGGCACAGTAGTGTTTGCGCCGCGGTACGGAGCAGAGGTGGCGATACTCGTGCGGGGGACGGCACAGTAGTGTTTGTGCAGCGGTACGGTGCAGATGAGGCGATACTCGTGCGGGAGACGGCACAGTGGTGTTTGTGCAGCGGTACGGAGCAGATGAGGCGATACTCGTGCGGGAGACGGCACAGTGTTGTTTGTGCAGCGGTACGGAGCAGATGAGGCGATACTCGTGCGGGGGACGGCACAGTGGTGTTTGTGCAGCGGTACGGAGCAGAGGAGGCGATACTCGTGCGGGGGACGGCACAGTGGTGTTTGTGCCGCGGTACGGAGCAGATGAGGCGATACTCGTGCGGGAGACGGCACAGTGGTGTTTGTGCAGCGGTACGGAGCAGATGAGGCGATACTCGTGCGGGAGACGGCACAGTGTTGTTTGTGCCGCGGTACGGAGCAGATGAGGCGATACTCGTGCTCCGCGGCACGGTGTTGTGTGAGCCGCTGCTCCTCTGGTTGCCGCGAGCCTGGATGCCGGGAAATGCTTCAACCGGCTCTGACCGGCTCGTATCCTGCTAAAGTTATGCTGTGTTTGACTTAAAATGCATCTCGTGCAGCAGGTCTACACAAATGCGCAGTGGCCTCTGAAATGGACCTCAGGTCCTCAAGACCTCAACAGCCTCCGGTCCGGACCTCAGGACCTCAGGGGCTCAGTGACCTAATGGTCTACACAAATACGCAGTAACCTCAAATAGAGACCGGGTGGTATCCTGCTTCGGCCGGCTATGACCGGCTGGTTTCCTGCTTCACAAAGCCGACAGCCTGTCGGTGCGTCGCTGGTCCCTCTTGACAACCTAGCACACATGCCCCTCCGCTCGTGTCCGCTTTGGCGGAGAGCAATCAGTGCCTTCTAGAGTGTGCAGGAGGGCATGGGTTGGCTCATCATTTGTGACGACACTTCTGACTTTGCAGTGCGATAGATGGAAAGAAGTGATCGGGTAGAGTGGAGGTGCTTTTACGATTCCTTCGAGGTTTATGGGTCGAATTTTATTAACTTCACATGAATCGACGGCTTAGCGTTTGGATTTTGCTTATTCATCACAGATTCGCTTCCTGTTTTATCATGAAAGGTCAGCCCAGATCTACCGCAACGTATATCAGCAGCAACAGCGTATTCAACATTTCGGGATCTTTTCCTAAAATGGAACTAATTATGGATACGATTTCACTTGGTGTGATCTTTCATAATTTTACATTATTTCAATTTATATTACATTATTTACATGCTCAAGGACGGCCAGAGCGTATCCTTCTCTTTCAAATGAGGGAGAAACACGGTGTCTATGACATATAATTGTCCATGAAGCAATGAAAAATTTACTAACTATCCTATATGCCCCTAGAATAGCCATGGCGCCAAATTCTTTTACTTGCTAAGATGGCCTCTACTATTCTCCTATTTGCTACTCTGACTCCGTGGCCATTTCTTCGGTGTTATCTGTGCTCATCGCTACATGTGCGCCGTGCTACATATGCTTGGTGGTGTTCTCTAGTCTACTCCAGGCAAGGCCTGCTCTAATCAAACAGTGGCGAAAATTTGGCAGTTCTCGGCGTAGCGAACTTGGCGGTTTGCGCGTCCTATAATTCTTCATGGAGACATTTAGCTTTAGCCGATCTGTCAGCAGGCCCGGCGATAGACCAAGGTTTATCTCCACTCAACTCCCAGGGGTGGCAGCCGCCTCCACCGTTCCCTGTGCCGTCTATTCCTGCCACCTTCTGCTCGTTGCGCATATCATAAGTACATTCCTTCTCGCGAGATGTCAGCACTAGCTGCACTCGACTTCATTGACTCGGGCACGTCGTCCTGAGCGTGTGCAGCTCACACCCGAGCTCGCGCCCAACATGCCCGTCTTGGCGCTCGTGTGAAGGTGAACGTGACCGGGGCGGGCCGGGAGGTCGGCGTGACGTGGCCGGCGGCGGTCGGAGGCGCGAGGTCAAGGGCGACGGTCAGGTCGGCCGCCGGGCCGGCTGTCATGGCCGCCGCCGTGTGTCATTGATCGCCAGCCGGCAGGGCGGCCAGTTGAGGCGGCGGCCGTCCCGCAGCTCGGCCGCCGAGCGCGCAGCGGAGTGTCGAAGTGTCGGAGTGCCGGAGCGGCGGAGTGGCGGAGTTCCGGCGGAGCGCGGACAGCTGCCCGGCCGGCCCGTCGGCTCGCCACCTTCTCTAGCTCTCTTAGCTGGCGTCATTTGGGTGAGCTACAGATGCTGGCTACTCACAGCCTCAACGGCCATACTCTGTCATTCAGTGACCTTGACTCGTTCGAAATATTTGGAAGCTGACGACCTTCTAGACATTTGGACAGTTTGAAGCGTGTCGAACGGATCGACCAGGCTGAGGGGGGCACGCCTGCTCTACTCCTTTTTATAGCCATTGACTTCTCCTGTAAAGGGCACAATATGCTGTTGGAGATTGTGGACAATAAGCAACAAACAATAAAGGCCGACGTGCCCAGCTATGTGCGCATGGTAAAGTATCTGTTTAAATTTCGCTATTGAGCTGGTATTTCCAGCTAGACAGCGGCGTTCAGGATCGATGCAACAAGCGTTTGCCCAGCGTGGCCCCTGGATGCCGTAAAGCCTCCTCAGCAACGGTTCAAACTAATTGCATATGTTGAATAAAATGATAGTTGGCCATAACAAAGACAAATAACAAATTGTTTGTGATTATGGATTAGATGGAACACAACCTGTTACACACACCGATCACATATTTTCTTGGAAAGAAGCTGGACTTCATAATTGTGAACCTGGAGCAATTAATTGCAGTACTCCGGATTCTACAAAATCATCCACATGCATCAAACTGCCTCAGCCATACTCAAAATATATTGGGCTGTCTTTTGATTGAAATATGATCCCACTCGTCAAAGCACACTGGTGGTAGTTTATAGCTTAAATACCATTTATTCTCGATACATCTGAACTTAGTGTCCGATGTATAATGAAATTATGCAGATATGCATATATACATATATATCTTTAATTCGTATTCGCTCACATACGAAGATGTCATTCGCTCCGCTTCAATTATCAGCGAAGTAGTATGGTTGCAACTTTATGAAATTGATTCTGGTGAGGGAACTGTCTTTGTGATGGACAAAGCTGCCATAAAATCATCTGATTTCGTATGCTCTGATTATCCCAATAGTCAAGCTTCAGCGTGATTGGGGTGGACGAAATGAATGGCGAAATGAATGAAATTGCGAGTGTGTGTGTGGGGGGGGGGTAGTGGCCTCATTAACATATACAGAATGGCATCTCTTTGTCGCGGAGCAAAGCCATGCATTTTAAACATACAAGCGCATCGTACTCGAAGTAAAGAGATAGCTTGACCATCGTGGCACAGCAGCAATCCAAGATGTTGTCATAGTTTAATGCTTCCTATTGTGTAGCCAGAAGTGCATGCATCCACACTCACAATAGACTGCCTTGTTACCACATTCTGTGTGGAGGGCAACAACATCAGTTGTTACTGCACAGTTTCATTCGTTGCATTTATTCCAGGTCTTGTTGTCCTGAGGTGTCTGTTTGCTTATTGGTTGGTTCACGACACACTTTATGCACATTCACGGCTAATGGCGCCGCCCACACTGTTTCGCCGGTGGGCCGCGGGATTGAGAAATGTCCTGAGTGGCGCTAGAGTCGAACCCGGGACCCTTGGTACCCGTAGCCCGACACCTTAACCACTCGGACATCCCCGCCCCGTCATGAGGTGTCGCACGCACATATGAAGGGGCACTCGGTGGCAGACTCTCTCGAGGGAAATATATTACGAGGCGAAATTAAGGCGCCAAACGCTACTTGTTTGTGCAACTATTGAACTGCTGAACTGTTGAACTGTTGAACAATATTTTGTTCAGTGCAGTTGAGCAAAACAAGAAACCAGTTCTGGTACTATGCAGTTTTTATTCATGCCTTAAAAAGGCGGCATTGAATTGACTTTCTTCCTGGTCTTCACGTACCAAACTTCATATCCAAAACGTGACCTTTAAATTCCGTCCCTCATCTTTCCATAGCAACATTAGCCCTCATTTAAAGCTGTACGTATGCTTAGCTGCTAGCGGAATGTCACTGTCTGAACATTGAATAATATTGTAACTCACCTTCGCACCGAATAAAAAACAGTGACCGCACCGTCACTGAACAGCCTTCTTCATCGCAGGCAGGACATGGAGGAATGAGCGCCTCACCGGATACCGCCCCTCTGCCTGGTGACGTCACACCTGCCAGACACGGCACAGCACACCAATCACAGCACGGCTGCCAGGTGGGTGGCCGCGGTGTGACGTCACACCTGCCAGACACGTCACAGCACACGAATCACAGCACGGCTGCCAGGTGGGTGACCGCAGTGTGACGTCACACTTGTTCCCTCTCAGGTGTCGGCTCCCGGTGTACCCAGCGGCCTAACTGACAGCCATGTAGCCGCCGGCGGTGACGGGTGGTCTGAGGCCAGTCACTAACACCACACGCTGTGAATTCACACCAAATTTGGTGCGAATACATCCTCAGGTATTCTTATTTAATGGTATTCAATTGAATCAAAATAATTTACTTATTTCTGTCTAGTCCAATTTAATAGTTAAGTCATCAACAGCTGACTGGCAGTCAGCTGATGCTGACTTCAATACCTTATTGGTCTAAAGAAAGCTTAAGGGGTAATACTTAATGACCTTGTGCTGTTGCTACACCTTGTGCTGTACCTTGTGCTTGTGCTTGTGCTGCTAGTGAAATTGCCCTCAGCAGGTTACCGGCGGGTGATTAGCAGGTCACAGGTGGGCGATCAGCAGGTCACAAATGGGTGAGCAGCAGGTCACAGGTGTGTTATGGGTAGGTCACAGGATGATCAGCAGGTCACAAATGGGTGAGCAGCAGGTCACAGGTGGGCTATCGGTAGGTCACAGGTGAGTTGGCAGCAGGTTACAGGTGGGTGGCCAGCGTATCTCGTATATATTGGTACTCTATTCCCTAACGATATTCTGTCTTCAGTTCTTGTCTCAAGGAGATATTTGATGGTGAATAGGAGATAATCTAGGAAAGAAACAATGTTAAGTTGATGTTGGAACACGAAATAAGGGAAGCATACTGTGACCGCACCGATGACTATTACCATTTATCGTCACCGCATTAATGTTAAGATTCATGAAAGGCAGGGGCAGGACCCCTGCCCGCTAATTCTACACCTATGCAATAGATTATTCCGACGTGTAATTTCCGAACCGTAGTCGTACGCTTATCCTGGCTCGTTGCGTGATGCTTGAAACCGCCACCTATTCTGAAAACTTCATTTCCACCACGAACTTCAACCTCAAGCTCATGCTGCTTCTGACATGTTGCTAATGCCCTGACTGGGCCGTCTGGTAACCTCGTCCGCGTTGCTAGTAACCGGGGACGAGTGGTCTAGGGGTAAGTTGCTTGCCTCACAATCGAGAGATTGTGGGTTCGAGTCTCGCCCGTCGCTGCTCTTCGCCCGCGACCAATCGGCGTGAGAGATTGGCGACGCTACATGGTTCAACGGTCGATGCGTCGTAAAGCCAATAACCAACAAACCGTTGCCAGTAACCCCTCTCTCCAGTCGGAGGATCAGTGTTAGCACATGAAGCGACTTGGACATTGTTTCGCCACGACAGGGCAAACCAATGCAGGGCCGTGTTTCAGCCAAGTGAGCGGTCGAGCTAGCCCACTAGACACTGGCTGTGGAGAGAAAGCTATTTGAGCCACTGATCTCCGTTGTTATCTATGTGTGTGGTGCACACTGCGCAAATAGGCTGCGCTGCCGGTATTAGTTAAGGCGACAGGCATTTCCCCATTATCTCACTACGGTGATTTTTTCTCTATCCCGAAATATCGCGCGCAATTATAACTGCAGCAGTAGGGACAAGGGACTACAAGAAATTATGTCTCCGATAACCTTCGCCTAGTCAACACCGCATAACTATGTTATGTGCGCTGCATGACCACTACAGTCAATGCGCCCCTAAACCTAATGAACAAACAAACATGTAAATATGCCAACCAGATGATCAGATACATGAGCGTAGGCAACACGACATCACAACACGCAGCTTGGTGCGTCATTATGTCGTTAGATTTCCCCAAGTGAAGGAATTTGGAAGGTCGCAAAGATCGGAATGTGTGCGGACAACCGGAAATGCATCTAACACGACAAAAATCGTTTTTATATGCTCTATACGAATTGAACTCGCTCACGTGCCTTGCAATCATGAATTCATCTGATGGCAAAGTATCTCGTTCTCAAAGCTTCGAAGCCTAAAATTATCCGACTAAAACTCTCATTTATGGGTTACTTCATGAACCTATGCTGCCTGGTTGGCTAACTTTGTATTTTATACTTACGTTCTAGAAAAGTTAAATTTCCCTAACCTGAACACATCCTTAATCAAACCGAGAGTGCCTCTACAGGGATCGATAAGTGACCTGTAGCCTTCATCCGTATTTATTTCCTTAAAGGAAGACGAGATATTATTCACTGAGAACCAAAATAACGTCTTAGTAGCACATGTCTTAGATATGCGGTTCCACAATATTTATTTAAAGCGATACTTGGCACAGACGCACAAAAACACATCCATATATTGTAGTTTGCACCTGGTGTCGGATCATAAAGGAGCTGGCACTAAGTAGTACCTATCACTAACACTTGGCACTGGCAGTGGCCCGTATCCACGAATTTTATACTGCTGGGACGTCAACAAGCGGATGGAAATAACAACCGGCGGAGCGCGTGTACATGCCAACAGAACAAGAGGGCTAAACAATCATTATTAGAATAGAGGGCTTGCTTTTCAGTATTACAGGGTGGGCTGATTGACAGATTTGGTGAGCAACTGGTTCAGTGTACAGAGTGCATCCAAGAAGTGCCCTTGTGGCTCATAGTTGCACTACTCTTTTATGTCTTTATGTCTTTATGTCTTTAACAAACAGTACATTAGTGAAAAGGTGAAAAAGGAGAACAAGTCAGTGATTTCCAAGACCGTCTACCTACACCCCACGAATGATCTACAAGCCTTCGCTGATTGTCTCCGAATAGCCATGGTCCGTCAGGCCTAACCGCCCATTCTCACAACAAACAAGAATCGCTGCCACTGTAGCCCAATGCAGCTGAAGTTCCTCCACGCTGGCGTACCGCTGTCGTCCGCACCTTCCCGTCACAAAAAAATGGTCAACAAAACTGAAGCCGGTTGACATTTTATAGTCGACAACACGCAGATTCGTTGTTCGGCTGTGGACGTGGCCAACACCGTCAGACGCCTTCTGTGTTGTGTGACACGAGCGGTATCATACATCGCGACTGGATATGTCTGCGGCGTACGTGGGGCACGCTGACAAACCAAACACCGAACTACTGCATAGACGAACATTGATATGTTGTGCCCTATGGTGGTGAGTCCAATGTGTTGATGGCTGACATATATCACATCGAAACATAGGTTTGAACTTTAGTCTGGATCGAACATCAATCGGGCAGAGAAAAGGGACTGAAGTGGACTTCACAATAGATTTTATAAGCTTATAATCCTGTAATAATTGGGGGAGCGTAGTTAAAAAAGAGCAATTACTTTCATGTTGGTTGGTACTTTGTGCTACAAAACGAATGGAAAGCAAATATGCTTGAATTGCCTTTCTTAAATATGCGAATCGGTTCGTATCGCATCGCGTAAGTATTGTTTCCAAGCGCTAACTCCACATTTGTTTTCGGAATGCCACATACTTTCTTCAATCAGCTAGGTCCACGCACAACATCCACAAGTCTTGTGGTTTCCGGAGGGTACATCCGATGATAAACGGCATTGCGCTGCACTGCTTTTACCGCTCCTCAGTGCAGGCTACATGTTCAAAACCCTGCAAACGCTCACGACCCACTTCACCGTACGCGTCACACTTCACCGTGCGCGAAACCGTCCAACCGACACCTTCGCAATGGCCGTGGCAACTGAGCGTAAGTGGCAGCCTCCGGTGACCTCTGTTTGACCTCGCAGTTGAGCCGCAGTGGCGCCGTCGACGCCGTCGACCCCGTCGACCCCGTCGAGGTGATCGACAACCCCATGTTCGGCATGCCGCGCAGACCCGGCGGCCAGCCGCCCGTGCTGGACATCACGGAGAAGACGGCGGGCTCTCCGTCGGGCAAGATGGCCCTCGGAGAGCAGCAGTACTCCATCCGCGTGTCGCCCAGGGGTCAGAGGTCAGTGTCGGCGTCGTATCCACGGATCAAAGGTCAGATGCAGTGCATTGTTAAACTGCTGAAGGTGCGCACACCGCCAAGTGGGCAGACATCGGCACGGATGGAGAACACTAGTGAGCAGGTCTCGCTTGCACTGCACGTCGTGGAAGAAGGCACGTCTTCTGCACATGCTCTCACGGCTGCTGCTTGCCTATGACTTCTCACTACCTCTGACTGCGTGGAATTGACTTCCGAATACACTGGTGAGATATAGGAGTTTATCAGGCTTCATGGTGCACTTTTTAGGCCTAGAAATAAGTATAAGATGCACACCGATACTAGGATATATGAAAACCGCACATAGAAGAAATTGATCCATCCCAAATCACAGGAGCATAAACATGCTAATAGGATAGCTCACTTTTCAGAACCCTGCATCTCGAAATGTTGGAATGCCCTCCAATTTCTGATGATGTCAAATTCAGTTGCGCTAATCGTTCGATATTTCGATGGAGTATTATTTTGATTTTTTGTGCGAATTCATAATATTTTCCAAAGATTATATCACTTTCCTTAGTGAATCAAACGGACAGAAGTTCGATAGTTTTGTTCCATTGCAATGCCAACGAAGTTAAGGGTAGTGAATCGTTTCTCGAACACAACTATCGGATTCACGGATGTCCGGCCTAGTTGTTATATTGTGATGTGATACTTAATGCATCCTTGAAATATAACCATCTGGAGAAGTATTAGAACACTCTTCACTAGCAATGTCCTACTTCGACATTGAATCGGCGAACTGCCACCCTCAGAGCATACCTCTAATTCATCCGGGGACGGGTAATGTACCGGCGTACCGTACTGTCGTGCCGTACTGTCGTACCGTACTGTCGTACCGTACTGTCGTACCGTACTGTCGTACCGTACTGTCGTACCGTACTGTCGTACCGTACTGTCGTACCGTACTGTCGTACCGTACTGTCGTACCGTACTGTCGTACCGTACTGTCGTACCGTACTGTCGTACCGTACTGTCGTACCGTACTGTCGTACCGTACTGTCGTACCGTACTGTCGTACCGTACTGTCGTACCGTACTGTCGTACCGTACTGTCGTACCGTACTGTCGTACCGTACTGTCGTACCGTACTGTCGTACCGTACTGTCGTACCGTACGTACCGTACTGTCGTACCGTACTGTCGTACTGTGTACCGTACTGTCGTACCGTACTGTCGTACCGTACTGTCGTACCGTACTGTCGTACCGTACTGTCGTACCGTACTGTCGTACCGTACTGTCGTACCGTACTGTCGTACCGTACTGTGCGTTGTCGTACCGTACTGTCGTACCGTACTGTCGTACCGTACTGTCGTACCGTACTGTCGTACCGTACTGTCGTACCGTACTGTCGTACCGTACTGTCGTACCGTACTGTCGTACCGTACTGTCGTACCGTACTGTCGTACCGTACTGTCGTACCGTACTGTCGTACGTACTGTCGTACCGTACTGTCGTACCGTACTGTCGTACCGTACTGTCGTACCGTACTGTCGTACCGTACTGTCGTACCGTACTGTCGTACTGTCGTACCGTACTGTCGTACCGTACTGTCGTACCGTACTGTCGTACCGTACTGTCGTACCGTACTGTCGTACCGTACTGTCGTACCATACCGTCGTGCCATCCTTCCCTGTCCTATTCCGTATTGTTGTACCGTACTGTCGTACCGTACTGTCGTACCGTACTGTCGTACCGTACTGTCGTACCGTACTGTCGTACCGTACTGTCGTACCGTATTGTTGTACCGTACTGTCCATGTCCATCCATGTCCGACGCTCACTACCACAAACGTATCCGCACAAACACATCCACTATTCTCCCACACTCGTAAAACACGCAAATGCGCTGATACGAAAGTCGATACAAAAGTCACCTGCTTTACAATGAACCGGTTCGGTTCAGCATACTTCAAGAAACGTTTAAAAAGCTTCGGACATGATGTATAGCAATGTCACGTGCTGATCGATCTCCCACCGGTCTCCCACCAGTCTCCCACCGGTCTCCCACCGGTCTCCCACCAGTCTCCCACCGGTCTCCCACCGGTCTCCCACCAGTCTCCCACCGGTCTCCCACCAGTCTCCCACCGGTCCCCCACCAGTCTCCCACCAGTCTCCCACCGGTCTCCCACCAGTCTCCCACCGATCTCCCACCGGTCTCCCGCCGGTCGATGTACCCCAAACCTGAAGCAGTACCTCACCCTCGGTCAGTCAGGCCCGTCCCACTTGCCACGGTCCCTGATCCCTGGCCATAATCGGCGGACCAGCAGTCGAGTGGTGGCATTGCCAGGACTGTGACGGCTCTGTAGCGCTCGTGGAGTGGAACGGCCACTGCCGACACCGCGAATCAATATTCACTGATCACCACAGGTCAGCGGCGGGAGAAAGGTCCAGCCGCCATGTGTCGATTGTGAGCCCGCTTCCTGTCCCCGACCGGCCACTCAGTGAGAAGCAGATCTATGCATTTTCACCGGGTTGGCGGTTGGGGTGGGGGAACGGTTCCTCATAAAAGAGCATTCTTCGGAAGCGTGTTACTTTCCTGTGGTACCTTAAGACCACTTGAAGCTATCTGATTTGGAGATTTCGATGACCTCATCAGTTTTCCTCATCTCAGCCATAGTATGTGCTCGAAGTATGATTTGTGCTGCTTTTTATTGTAAAAAACTTTTTTTTTTACTGGCTAACCACCCAATAATGCATATGTCGTATGCAATGTGTTGCAATGTTCAGTTTCAAACAGCTAGGTTTTTAATCAGACCGAACGCTTGACCATACATGGAAACCATCATCACTGATCGAAAGTGCAAAGCACAGTGAAAAATGTCGGGTACACTCAACCACCACTCTCATGCTCGTTCTACTACATGCTGGTGCAGCAGCTCAAGCATTCCAGTTCCGTCTTTCCGGTTAATGTTGTGTGTCTGTGCATATCAGTAGATGGGCATGAAATCTAGAACAACATCATCCATCCATACCATCAGCATCAATATCGTGATCCATGTGCGGCATTCTTAGTGGCTACATGTAGCGCTGACGTGCTCGGAACGTCTCGCATGTCCGGCATTCTCAGTGGCTTCAGGAAGCTGACGTGCTCCATACGCTCGCATGTACGGAATGCTCAGTGGCTACCGGTAGCTGACGTGCTCAGTACGTCTCGCATGTACGGAATGCTCAGTGGCTACCGGTAGCTGATGTGCTCAGTACGTCTCGCATGTACGGAATGCTCAGTGGCTACCGGTAGCTGACGTGCTCAGAACGTCTCGTGATGCCCTCCAGTCGACATAGACGCCGAGAATGGGGTCGTCGCATTGGCACCGGCGACCGCAATAGCATCATCGTATCCGGTCAGATGCTAATGTTCTCCACACAGCTGGAGCCGTGCAGATTTGTGCTTAGATCAGCGCAGATGGCCGTCGCAGCTTCCTGGAATTGGACATTTCGGCTGTTGATTTGCCAACAAAATTAGTTCGCAAGTGATGTGCGGTGCACTAAGACGACATCCATGAATTATCCTGCTCGCAGCGCCGTAATACATCGCAACACACGGAGATACACCGTAATGTACCGTAATGCGCCGCAATATACTGCAACGCACTCCAATACACAGTTGTTTTGTTTATTGGTTGGTTCACGACACACGTTATGCACATTCACGGCTAATGGCACCGCCCATACTGTTTCGCCGGTGGGCCGCGGGATTGGGAAATGTCCTGAGTGGCGCTAGAGTCGAACCCGGGACCTTTGGCACCCATAGCCCGACACCTTAACCACTCGGCCATCCCTGCCCCACACAGTTGGTTTTCGTGGGCTCTGCGTGAAGTTGAAGGTAAACGTATATGCTCACTTCCGTTGTGAAATAAATCGTCGGTCAATCATCATCATCGTCAATCATCATTCGGCAGTAACTTCAATCATCAGCGTTACCTTGGCGTTCCACTTGGAGCACGTACGTCCAATTTTCAGGTCACGGTGGGTAGCCGAACTAGCTGAAGCGACTGCCAGTTCCCCTGCTCAGTCGCCGCCCCAGGCAGCACTTGTGTGTGGGTCTGGCCAGACTGTTCTAATCGTACTTGCTGACTTCTCATCACATTTGATGACTTCTCATCACACTTGATGACTTCTCATCATACTGGATGACTTCTTATCACACTTGATGACTTCTCATCACATTTGATGATTTCTCATCATACTTGATGACTTCTCATCACACTTGATGACTTCTCATCATACTTGCTGACTTCTCATCACATTTGATGACTTCTCATCACATTTGATGACTTTTCATCACACTTGATGACTTCTCATCACACTTGCTGACTTCTCGTCACACTTGCTGACTTCCCATCGTACCTGCTGACTTCCCATCATACTTGATGACTTCTCATCACACTTGATGACTTCTCATCACACTTGATGACTTCTCATCACACTTGATGACTTCTCATCACACTTGATGACTTCTCATCATACTTGCTGACTTCTCATCATACTTGCTGACTTCTCATCACACTTGATGACTTCCCATCATACTTGATGACTTCTCATCATACTTGATGACTTCACATCATACTTCATGACTTCTCATCACACTTGATGACTTCTCATCATACTTCATGACTTCTCATCACACTTGATGACTTCTCATCATGCTTGATGATTTGTCATCATACTTGCTGACTTCCCATCGTACCTGGTGACTCCTTCCGTGCTGCCGGCACGAGCGATTATCGGATGTTTCCACGTGCGCCTGTGACAGCCCGTATTTACCGATGCCTTTTGTTTCAAAACTCGACAATAGACTGTAATAACCACCAGTCTATTGTGGATGGCCGGAATATACGTCCTTGTCTTTGTCTTCGCCTTCGCCTTATGACGCACTAAGAGCCATGAGCCGGCCAGGTCGGGGAGTGTGGCCGAGCTGCCCGACCTGCCCTGAGGGCACGCCGTCTCGCCCGCAGGTCGATGACGTCAGACCGGCTGCCGGTCAAGCGGTGGAACTCGGCTCCGCTGGGTCAGGGAGCGCTGCACGAGGTCATGTCACGGCGCGCGCTGCGACGCCAGGAGAGTCGCGTCGACATGGCCAGAACGTGAGTCGCCGGCGAGAGCGGACCGGGCAAGTCAGGTCAGGTCGTGTGCGCAAGGTCAGGCGTTGGGTTAGGTTATGTCGGTTCAGAATTCATGTGCGATTAGCTTGGGGCTCAGACAATGCGGACATAATTTAAAGGTGTGTGGCACGTCAGCACTTGCCGCTTTCCACACACAAGCCAAGTTATAATGACACCGCTTTCCACACACAAGCCATATTATAACGACACCACTTTCCACACACAGGCCATGTTGTAATGACACCGCTTTCCACACACAAGCCATGTTATAACGACACCACTTTCCACACACAGGCCATGTTGTAATGACACCGCCTTCCACACACAAGCCATGCTATAATGACACCACTTTCAACACACAGTCCTTGTTATAAAGACACCGTTTTCCACACACAAGCCATGTTATAATGGCACCGCTTTCCATACAGAAGCCATGCTATAATGATACCGCTTTCCATACCCAAGCCATGCTATAACCCGCGCACGTCCGGGGGAGCAGATATCTGCCCCCTCCGGTTTTTCCTCATTTGCCATCAAACTGATCGGGTTAGCAAGGCCAAACCTCACATAGCTGTTCAATGGTCTTTTCCACATGTCCTCATATATTTTTAATCCTGGGTCGTCTCAGGTCAGGTCACCAGGGCAGGCGAGGCGACCAAATTACCCTCGGAGTTTTAGGTGGCATAACTTCCACAATAATTGTGTGATTGATTTCAAACTTATAACATGTCATGATCTTATCAGGGATCATAACATGTATATCGTGTTTTTTTTTCGTAGCATTGACCTTAGGTCAGGTCGTGGCCATGGCTTCCCCATTATACGGCTATGGTAAAATATACAAATGTTTCCTGGTTACATATTTGCGCTCGGAATGATCTCACAAAGGTTGTGGCATGTAGTTGGAAGCTATGCTCAATGCTACCGCTGATATTTTTACTCAGTGACCTCACCAAGGTCTCTGAGGTCATCTGAGATCACTACACATTTCTGCGCAATATATCGCACTGCATTGAGCTAGAGGGCTGAAATTACCGTCATTGTGCTTGTATCGCCAAGACGTGTCGATTGATACATCACATGACCTCCCTAGGCGACTTCATGACCTTGGTCTGAGGTCATGATTTCATGACCTTGACCTGAGTTTCGGTTGACCTGACCTTACATTACACCGCCTATCATCGATAGCGCATTTCAATGACCGTCGAATGGCATTCGCCGTTTGTTTCTGTCTGTTAAAGGTCCAGATATATGTGTCAATATCTGAGTCCTACCTGATCTGGTCGAATTTGACCTATGATGACCCAGTGACCTGAATGTTGACCTGAGGGAAAAAAATGACCGAAACAGTTTCGATAGAGCCCCGTCACCAGCTATCCAACGCCGTTTACCGTTTGTGGCTAGCTACCATAGTTCTAGAAATCTTAGGGGGCAGACATCTGCCCCCCTGACATGCGAAGTTGGCGCGGACCTCCGGACGTGCCACCTTCCCATACACAAGTCATGTTGTAATGAGACCGCTTCGCGTACACAATCCATGTTGTAATGATACCACGATTCGCTGGTGGCATGCCAGTACCCAGCGGTACGTCCATTTCTTGATGATATCTTCCACAAATATAATTACATGGTTTTAAGACGACGGGACGTGGGCGGCGCAAGCCATCTCGTCAAACGGGGCAAGATCGGGGCAAACGGGGCAAGATCGGGCCAAACGGTTTGTGGTTGGGTCGGGCACAGGGTCAAACGCTGAAGCGGTCGAGGTCGAGGTGTGTGTGTGTGTGCGTGTGTTTGTGTGCGCGTGTGTGGGTGCGTGTGTGTGTGTGTGTGTGTGTGTGTGTGTGTGTGTGTGTGTGTGTGTGTGTGTGTGTGTGCATGCATGGTATTTCATTGCGACGTTCGTGAACTTTTCACATCATCAAGCTAACTGCTTGAATGAAAATTAATAATATATACGTAGTATTTTTTAATATTGATACGGTGCTGCGCTTGTCAGCGCGCCTTCTTTTTGGGGGCTACACTTGTGAAACATTTTGAATTATACAGCATAATGTGCGAATTTCTCTCATTCATCTTATTGGGCGCTGAGGAGCAGAGGTGCACAAAACACTAAGAATGTCACCTACAAGCGTTGAAGCCCATAAATATGTTACATTATTAAATATGTCAAATTCAGCCTAATGGAGCTGGCTGTGTGCAGCCGATATTGTGCACTGGGATATGTCCCATAAGAGTTAGTGCTGCCAAAAGTCCTGTTACAAAATTGCAGTGATAACTTACCGAAATATAAGCGAATAGTTTGTTTAAAAAAAAATAAACTGCACAGGAAATATTTTTGTGTTAAAATATCCTTCCTGAATAGACATGTTCTTTATGTGGTGAATACTTTTCCTTCTTCGAATGATGCCTATCTGCCCCAACAACGGCACAGTTTCAGCCAATATCTGTCACGTACGCTGTAAGCGAGTTTGCAGGCTTGTGCACCTGTGTTGAGGAGGCGTAGATGCTGGCCGATAAGAGAGGCTTCGATGATTTCAATTCACTTCCCATTGCTTTCGTAAGCGAGTATACTTGTGTTGTTCACCAAGTCCTGTCCTGTAAGACCCAGTCCATGTTTTTGGCCAGTGTGGGCCTCTGGTGCGCCGGAATCCAGATGGCGAATCAGTTGTCGCGATAAGCTGGCGATGGTACAATTATCGTGGTTTGCGTTGTTCTGAAGTTTGCAATTTTCTTATAGGAATGCATTCTTTTAATCTACACTGCTAGTTTTTAGCGCAGCTTGCTGCAGTTTGTTGTGCATCACAATGTGAGTTGTTCTCTGAATATTTTAATATATCATGAGCTTAATTTCTTCTCGAGCGTATTTTTTCGGGTAGACTTTACTGGTTCAACATTGATCACCGCCAGTGCCAAGATTGCCAATGGACGCATGCGCGTGACTGTTTACTCACGCCGGCTCTCAGGTATATGAGGCAGGCGACGAAGCACTTCTTCGGCCTGGACGAGGCTGACGACAGCCGGAACGAGCAGCGCTGGGAGCAGCGCCGCCTGCGCCTGGCGCGGCGCGCCTACGGCAGGCTGAAGCCTCGCCGCGGTCCGGTCGGTGAACCTCCTGCGGAGGAGAGAGGCTGCTGTTGTTTGTTGAGCTTTGCCATCCTGCCATCGTGCGATGAGTCGAGTGTTGCTGGGTTTGTGCTGGGCGTTCTGTGTCTGTGGGTTTGCGATGGGTCTGTGTGTGCTGCCTTGTGGTCCGTCAGTGTATTTATGTGACTGTAAAAGGCTGGAAAGGAGACCGCTGAATTCCGACTTGAAGATAGACGAGAAGAGGTAATGGGAGTTGACTTGAAGATGATAGACGAGGGAGGAGGAGAAGAAGGCGAAATGGGTGGAGGAGAGAGGAGGAGAAGAGTGAAGAGAGATGAGGAGATGAGAGAGGAATAGAAGGGGGAGACATGAGGAGATGAGAGAGGAGGAGAAGATATATGGGATATTTAATGTTTGTCATACATCCTCGGTATCGCCACATTGAAATCCAGTAGGGCAGCCACTGCGATGCGATTTCAGTTCATCAGTCTTAGTGTTGCTGCCCACTGCCGATAGTTTCCTTCCTGGATGCCGCAGCTAGTGGTGAATAGTGGTGACGGTGAGGTGGTATGGCCCTGTCGCGGTGGTGGTTGTGGCTGTGCATGCTGCTGCGGTGGTTGTCAATGGCATGCACTCCCAGTTGAAGTTGTTCTTCATTGATACACACACGCAAGATATATAGATAGATGCCAAGATTTCACATACCTCGAGTCTTGGGACGATGGCGTATTTAGCTCAACCCCCTATGTCTCTGAAGTTGCTGAAACTAGAAGCGCAAAATTTTGAGAAGAGCCTAGCCATATAGTGAAATATCTGCAGAATAAATTTTAAGATTAGATCAAGTGAGGGTCAAATGAGGCGGACCGATCTACCTGCGCCATCGTGCCTTGGCGCCGACGAAGGCCTTGTGGTAACCGGCGAGACCTCTGCTTCGACTTTGCATCGGGCAGATCCCATGTTTTTCAACGGATTTTAAATTTTATCGAATTCAATAGGTTCATTTATTTGGAAAAAATAACATTTCGTTACAATATCCATGCCCTTTGTGTGATATATTACACAAGCTGGGTGGGCGGATTCCACCTCACCGCCTTCGGAGCTTATGGGAAGCTAGCTTTACAGCTAAACGATCTAACGATGCTTCAGCATCACCGCCAATCGAGAGCGCTGTGTCCCATAGGCGAAGCTGTGGGGACTGAGGGAGGTATGGGTAGTTATTGGTGCTGAGGGAGGTATGGGTAGGTATTGGTGCTGAGGGAGGTATGGGTAGGTGCAGGTACTGAGGGAGGTATGGATAGGTATTGGTGCTGAGGGAGATGTGGGTAAACATGAGTACTGAGAGGTGTGTGGGTAGACATGGGTGCTGAGGAAGGTATGGGTAAACATGGGTGCTGAGGGGCGCGTAAAAAGACATGAGTCCGAGGAAGATATGAGTGGACATGAGTGCTGAGAGAGATCTGATGCAATCGACAATTGATTTAATCCAGCGTATTACATCGTCCTAATATGTTGACATTACCTTCAGTGTTCAGCCACCCACCAGGTGACCACGTGACAGCTCCATGCCTACTCCCCTCCCCCCCGATCATCGTCCCCATGTGTCGGCGCACGGCGAGTAGCGCTCGTCCGGCGGTCGGCCAAATGTCCACTACAACTGCAACATGGGGTAACCCATCAGAAACTGCGGCGTAAGCTTCAGCGCCACCGTCAGGGGTGTGTGCTGGCGACGTCCCGAGGCGGTAATTTCTCGGCCGGGTCATCACAGGTCAGATGGCGCACACTTAGAGCACCATCAGGCTGGGCGACCGTCGGCTTCGGCATAGGATGACCCGTGACCTACTTACCGCCAGGCCATGACAAAGGATGACCCGTGACCTACTTACCGCCAGGCCACGACAGAGAATGACCCGTGACCTACTTATCGTCAGGTCAGTGACCCCGCCTGTGTCCGCAGGCTGACGACCGCTACAGTTCGCCGTCCTGCCGCCGGAGGTCTCTGCCGGAGTTTGGTGACGTCACCGATGCGGCCAACGTGGCGGTGGCGCGACAGAGACGGCGCAAGGAGCACGTGGCGAGCCTTACCTGGCGAGGCCTCGGTCAGCTCTCACTGGTGAGAACTCTTCTGACCCCACCCTGGCCACAGTGCTGCCAACCATTCTCACATTGGCCGTGGCCCTTCTCACATTGCTGGTATCCATTCTCACGTACTGCAACTCACACCAGTGACGGCTTCTCCAGCTACTTTAGTTCAGCTGACGTGTGCATCCGTACAGCATGATGCGGCGCTTGTAGTCGATGTGGCCCATCAGGTCGGCTGCACAGGCCGAGCAGCGGCACTTGGAGCCGCCACTGCCACCACCGACACTGACACCACCGACACTGACACCACCGACACTAACACCACCGACACTAACACCACCGACACCACTAACACCACCACCACCTCTGACACCACCACCACTGACACCACCACCACTGACACCACCAATGCCACTGCTGACGCCGCTGACATCACCGACACTGACACCACTGTCACCACCACTGTCACCACCACCAACCCACCACTGTCCCGCCACCGTCCCGCGCTTCCCGCCACGTCTCCCACCACCGTCCCGCCAATGTCCCGCCGCCGTCCCCCCACCGTCCCGCCACCGTCCCGCCACCCTGTCCCGCCACCGTCCCGCCACCGTCCCGCACTCCCCACTGTCCCGCCACCGTCCCGCCACTGTCCCGCCGCCGTCCCGCCACCGTCCCGCCACCGTCCCGCCACCGTCCCCGTCCCGCCACCGTCCCGCCACCGTCCCGCCACCGTCCCGCCACCGTCCCGCCACCGTCCCGCCACCGTCCCGCCACCGTCCCGCCACCGTCCCGCCACCGTCCCGCCACCGTCCCCCCACCGTCCCGCCACTGTCCCGCCACCGTCCCGCCACCGTCCCGCCACCGTCCCGCCACCGTCCCGCCACCGTCCCGCCACCGTCCCGCCACCGTCCGTCCCGCCGCCACCGTCCCGCCACCGTCCCGCCACCGTCCCGCCACCGTCCCGCCACCGTCCCGCCACCGTCCCGCCACCGTCCCGCCACCGTCCCGCCACCGTCCCGCCACCGTCCCGCCACCGTCCCGCCACCGTCCCGCCACCGTCCCCCCGTCCCGCCACCGTCCCGCCACCGTCCCGCCACCGTCCCGCCACCGTCCCCCCACCGTCCCGCCACCGTCCCGCCACCGTCCCGCCACCGTCCCGCCACCGTCCCGCCACTGTCCCGCCACCGTCCCGCCACCGTCCCGCCGCCGTCCCGCCACCGTCCCGCCACCGTCCCGCCACCGTCCCGCCACCGTCCCGCCACCGTCCCGCCACCGTCCCGCCACCGTCCCGCCACCGTCCCCCCACCGTCCCGCCACCGTCCCGCCACCGTCCCGCCACCGTCCCCCCACCGTCCCGCCACCGTCCCGCCACCGTCCCGCCGCCGTCCCGCTACTGTCCCGCCAATGTCCCGCCACCGTCCCGCCAATGTCCCGCCGCCGTCCCCCCACCGTCCCGCCACCGTCCCGCCACCGTCCCGCCACCGTCCCGCCACCGTCCCCCACCGTCCCCCCACCGTCCCACCGCCGTCCCGCCACCGTCCCGCCACCGTCCCGCCACCGTCCCGCTACCGTCTTGCCGCCGTCCCACCACCGTCCCGCCACAGTCCCGCCACAGTCCCGCTACCGTCCCGCCACCGTCCCGCCACCGTCCCCCCACCGTCCCGCTACCGTCCCGCCACCGTCCCGCCACAGTCCCGCTACCGTCCCACCACCGTCCCGCCACAGTCCCGCCACCGTCCCGCTACCGTCCCGCCACCGTCCCACCGTTGCGGCGGCGCGGCTGGTCAGCGCCACGCCGCGCTGACTTTGTATGCACTGAGGTGCAATTGAAGCCATAGTTCACTCGACATTATGGATAATTGCTTGAAATCCGGTCCGGAGAATCCTCGTAGCGACCTCTTGGACAGATCGTCTTCTCTATAAAAACTTGGAATTCAATACCAAAAACGTCGGAAGTAGATTTGTATGACTTTTTATTCGATCTACCGGCATTTTAAATTGACATATGGCAACAAAACAACGACATAGCATGTTACGTATGTACTCAATATCTCTGGTTTGCCTCTTATACAGAGTCAAGTATCCTCATTCCTTCGATTAATCTGTCAATTTGTGTGCACAGATGCGTTGCAGTCACGTTGATGGCATCCACGCCTGACCTATCGCGACCTTATAGTTTTTTTCTCGACAAAAGAAGACAATTAATCGATCATGTGACATCTATTGCACATTTTGTGGGAATATCATGATGCGCTTGTAGCTCATCGCGAATCTTGGGCGGGTGAGCCTCGATCACCGGTAAATGCCCGGCTAGCGCATCTCTCACAGACAGTATTTGTCCAGTGCCATGTACACTGCACACCGACCACCAGTCTCCTCGCGCCAGGCGAGCCCGCCAGACAAACTCGCACATTGGCCTCTCACTTGCCGTCTTCGAATTGTATGCGAATCTGCGCGTGGACAAAATTTAATTTGGGAAATCTGAAGCCTGCTGTGTCAACAGTTGGTGGTCTGGATCCTGCTGTGTCCTAGCTGGTGGTCTGTAACCTGCTGTGTCCACGGCTGGTGGTCTGAAGCATGCTGTGCCAACAGCAGGTTGTCTGAAGCCTGCTACATCCACAGTTGGTGTACTGAAACCTGTTGTATCAACAGCTGGTGGTTTGAAACCTACTGTATGTATAGCTGGTGGCATGAAGCCTATTGTGTCCACACCCGGTGGTCTGAAGCCTGTTGTGTCCACAGTTGGTGGTCTGAAGCCTGCTGTGTCCACAGTTGGTGGTCTGAGGCCTGCTGTATCGACAGTTGGTGGTCTGAAGTCTGCTGTGTCCACAGCTGGTGTTCTGAAGCCTGTTGTGTCCACAGCTGGTGGTCTGAAGCCTGCTGTGTCCACAGCTGGTGGTCTGAGGCCTGCTGTGTCCACGGCTGGTGGTCTGAAGCCTGCTGTGTCCACAGCTGGTGGTCTGAAGCCTGTTGTGTCCACAGTTGGTGGTCTGAGGCCTGCTGTGTCCACAGCTGGTGGTCTGAAGCCTGCTGTGTCCACAATTGGTGGTCTGAAGCCTGCTGTGTCCACAGCTGGTGGTCTGAAGCCTGCTGTGTTCACACCCGGTAGTCTGAAGCCTGCTGTGTCCACACCCGGTGGTCTGAAGCCTGCTGTGTCCACACCCGCTGGTCTAAAGCCTGCTGTGTCCACAGTTGGTGGGCTGAAGCCTGCTGAGTCCACAGTTGGTGGTCTGAAGCCTGCTGAGTCCACAGTTGGTGGTCTGAAGTCTGCTGTGTCCACAGCTGGTGTTCTGAAGCCTGTTGTGTCCACAGCTGGTGGTCTGAAGCCTGCTGTGTCCACAGCTGGTGGTCTGAGGCCTGCTGTGTCCACAGTTGGTGGTCTGAAGCCTGCTGAGTCCACAGTTGGTGGTCTGAAGTCTGCTGTGTCCACAGCTGGTGGTCTGAAGCCTGCTGTGCCCACAGCTCGTGGTCTGAGGCCTGTTGTATCCACGGCTGGTGGTCTGAAGCCTGCTGTGTCCACAGTTTGTGGTCTGAAGCCTGCTGTGTCCACAGCTGGTGGTCTGAGGCCTGCTGTGTCCACAGCTGGTGGCGCGAGGGCGGCTGAGGTCGGCCTCGCAGCGGACGCATTCGCGCAGCTACCCTCCGTCCAGGGCGGACGAGCCGCCGCCCTCTCCGCCCACGCCGCCCTCATCGCCACTGTGGGCGGAGCGCCGAGGGGCGGAGGGCGCCGCCCCGTCCGCAGACACCTGGGACAGAGCCGAGCCGGCGCCGGAGGCCGCTCTGGCCGACCAGGTCAGTGGGGTCAGCCGACCAGGTCAGTGGGGTCAGTCGACCAGGTCAGTGGGGTCAGCCGACCAGGTCAGTGGGGTCAGTCGACCAGGTCAGTGGGGTCAGCCGACCAGGTCAGTGGGGTCAGCCGACCAGGTCAGTGGGGTCAGCCGGCCGGGTGAGGTCGGTCGCCACCCGAGCCGACTCGAATCGGCTGTGAGTTATCGCGAGGACAGTCCGGCAATCGGCGCGGTTTGCTGCAGGCTGGGCGTGTGTTGCACCCTGCATGTTCTGGGCTGACGTCGCCCTGGAGTGGGACCGGTCGGGCCTGTCCTCGGGCGAGATTCGGCGGCCCGGTCGGGGGGGCACGACGTTCCGAATATACGGTCTAGATCGATCTCCGATGGTGACACTACGTGGCGGCGTGGGAGCTGTTAGGTGACCAGTGGAAGACAGAGTAAATAGGACAGTGGCAGTCACGCCCAGGGCCCCTAAATTTGGCGCGGAAGCGGGCGACCATTTGCTACTTACAGTCGTTTGTTACAGCAGCATTGCGATGGCCATTCTATCACGGGATTACGGGCGAGGACAGGAAGCGTGCCATATACACGTCGTTGGGTGCGATACCCTTGGACTCCTCGAAGAGTTGGTGACACCAGAGGTATCGGACGATAGCACACATGAAGAGCTGATAAACGTTTTGTGCGCTCATTTCGAGCGGCAAGAGTCAGCAATTGTGACAAGGTTCAGATTGCACACTTGCTACCGGGTCGGCGGCGGATCAAGGGCAGTGCGCCAATGGGCGTCTTGGAAAGCCAGCTAAGCAATGCCAGTTCCAAGCCGGAACCCTGGATGACACCCCGGAACCCTGGAACGATGGACAAGCCGAAACCCCGACCGAGCCGCGCCTGACGCTGACCTCGACTCAAGAGATCGTCCCGGCTCATGAGTTGGCGGAGACCAATGCAGTGGAGCTCAACGGCGGGAGCGGTGACGTCTGTTGACAGCATCAGCAGGATGAGCGGTGTCGGGCGGGACAGGGGCGGGCCACGCCCGCTTCGGCATGGCAGTGCCACCTACCGGGGAAGTTGTGAGGTACGACAGCGGAGGGGTCCACTGAAGGACGTTGGTCAGCGGGCGTGGTAGCAACGACAGTGGCAGCAGCAGCAGCAGCAACGCACAGAGTGCTTCCGCTGTTAAAGTCGGCGACATCTGGCAGCACCGTCCCGGGACAAACGCTGTTTTGTGTGTCCTCGTCTGAGACACCTGCGGGCTGTCTGTAACGGGCGAGGCTCCGAGTGTCCTCCAGCATATGACAGAGGAAGAGGGGTGCTGGATGATGGCTCCGACTGGTTCGTCTGGAGGACTATCGCAGGAGCTGGTGGGTGTTGGTGGGGCCGCGGTAGCTCAGTCGGCAGGGTGTCGGGCTCTTGATCGCAAGATTGTAGGTTCGCATCCAGCAACCGGCAGGATTTCCGAGTCCACCCGCAATCAGTGGGCATGAGGGGTTGGCGACGGTATATGACCCAGCAGTTGAATGAGCTAAAAAAATCCAATATTCGTTTTCTTGATGGGCGTTGGCGAGAGAGAGAGAGAGAGAGAGAGAGAGAGAGAGAGAGAGAGAGAGAGAGAGAGAGAGAGAGAGAGAGAGAGAGAGAGAGAGAGACGGCACAAACTACCGAGCATGATGATAGCTTCCCTTAGCAGCTTACTCCAACGTACTCATGAAAGTGCTTAGCTTTATGCTAGATACATGAGCGTCTATGATATTTACAAGAGGAGAGTATGGAAGTTTGAGTTACTGCAAACCATTTGGAAGGAAGAAACATTAAAATAAACAAGAGCAGTCTTTATCATCATCGACTTATCTTTCGGATGCATGTGGTCCCAATATACTTTCTCTTTTGGTCAGTTGTCTATTTAAGTTATACACGTCGAACAACAGTAAGTAGTGCTCTTAGCAGCGCAGTTGCAACGTACGGCTAGTGAAGCACATCATCTGCTCCCGAGTTCCGCCCCATCCATCTCCATCACACAACCCACCCACGAACAGTCGGAAAGCCGACTACTGCAGATCGAGGTAGCACCCTCGGTGTATCACCAGTCCACGTGCGCCAATGGCTTTATTAGTGCACATGAATTGGTGGCAAACTGGAGGCGCACGCTCAACCTGTTCTTCAAAGTTGGAATATTTTTTCGCGCTTCTCACAATTTGTCTGCTTACCCCACGATTAGGTGTTAATTTTTTTAGTAGTTATTGGGTGGATGACAGGCTGGGGGAGAAGTGCATCAAGGCAATGGGCAGGCCAAAATTGATTGAGAGCACACTTCATAGATTCTCATGTTAAACGTTGAAGATATGGGGGGGGGGGGGAGCCAACATTGAGGTGTCAACTTCCCTCTCAAAAGTATATAAAACATCACCCTAGACTTCACGTATAGGTGGACCGAGATGTAAATCGGCGGTGGCTAAACCCGGGTAGACGAGCACAACGAAGGTCATGTTCAGTTTGATGTGATTTTCGGAAGTGTCCGGCTTGATGAATAACAAGCAAGAAATAATCAGATATATTGGACATGCTGCATTTGCATGTGTCCATGAGAGCAGTTGATTTTGGTGATATTAATTAGTGTCTCACTTTATAGTATCATTTCTCAGATATTGAAGTTATTATCAAACATGTGTTGCTAAATGATCATATATATTCATAGTTAATGATGCAAAGCATGCAAACAGGCTGCACGAAAAAGATGAGTTCGGTGTCTAGTCCTATGAGTGCTGCAGAATTTGGAATATTATCATCCTTCACTAACATATCGTGGCCCAGGAACAAGTTGGTAGCACAAGGAGCTTTTTAACATTCTGACTTGAGTAGTGACATTGTGAAGGCCTTCACCTGTGAGACTAGTTTTTCCATTCGACACGTGTCCCCCGAGCTATCGAAGGATGCAGGCCTTCACTCATGATGGGTGTGCATCACCCATGCAGAAAATGTAGCCCATGGCCACCACTCTGATATGCAGGTACAATGGACCCTTCCGCGGCGGCAATGCATTCTTGTTTGTTTATTGGTTGGTTCACGACACACTTTATGCACATTGACGGCTAATCGCGCCGCCCACACTGTTTCGCCGGTGGGCCGCGGGATTTGGAAACGTCCTTAGTGGCGCTAGAGTCGAACCCGGAAGCTTTGGTACCCATAGCCCGACACCTTAACCACTCGGCCATCCCCGCCCCGGCAATGCATTCAACACGGCCATCACACATCCCCCTGCCGCTGCCGGGCTTCCGGGAAGAGCCCCCGCCGGGGTTCAGCCCACACCGTCCACGTCTCTTTAGGAGCGCGCTAAGAGGCCGTCCGGTTGGTCGCGCGTCAACCAATCGCAATCCGGAAACACGTGGAGTGGCGGCTGACATCTGACCCCTTGCAGCACAGAGGTCTGCGTGGAGGGGGCGTGGAGGTGGGGTTAATTTGTTCAACGCTCCAGGGTTTTCTTAGATAGCTCCAAGGCTATGCAAGACATTGCTTTGCAATTTTGCATAGCTTCTCAAGATCTAAGAAGAATTTCCCACCTGCCTTCTCAGAAAGCAGGAAGGAAATTCTGCCGCACCACCCGAAGTTCCCCAGGAGCTTGAATTTGTGTCGAGATTCAGCAGCGTACGGATCTGCACTGTACCGCTGTACTGTCGAGCACTGCGGCACAGTATGGGCTGTTTTCGAGGCCATGACGTAATGCGGCACAGTCTATCAGGGTGCTACCGTGCTCCGCCAGGCCGTCCCCAAACAGTGCGTTATGCATCCACTGGAGCGGCGAGGGCGGGGAGCAATTGACTCACCGCCCTCGAAGTCAGAAATAATATGTCTGCCAATTCGCATCCAGCTTAGAAACAGAAGCATAACTACACTACGAAGTATATGCACGGAACAAAATCGGAGTGAGATAGCCGATACAAAGAATTAACACGCGCGCAACGGAATGGGTGGGGGCGGAATCAGCTCTTTCCCCCACCGGTTTTCGACATCTCATAAATAGGCGGCGATGTTGTGGTAAAAGCTGGTGATTCTGTTAGCAATTGGTAAGTACATGCCATGCAAAAAATTAAAATCCGTTGGTAAATTTGGTTTTCCGGCGGTGCAAAGTCGACCGATTGACCGACCGTCGGGCAGCCGCGCGGCCACAGAGCGTCCAAGGTCACACAGGCTTCGTCGGCTCGGCGGAGCGGCGGCGGGATTCGCCGGCCGACCAAGACATCATTTATCCCTGAGGGCATTTACCTACGGTTATAACAATGCACACTGATGTGAGTACACTACAGCCGTAAGATCCTCGACAAATTGTGTGCTTCTAGGTTCAGTAGTTTCGAAGGGGGAGGAGGCGAATGCCCCTCATGTGTTCGCTATGTGAGAGGCTCTCCAGTTCGCGTGTGAAGAACGGATTTTGGCTAGGACGTATGTGCCCAATAAAGGCAAGACTTCGGAAAGTGTGAACGAGTTAATGCGTGTACAAGCAACAGGAATTGCGGATGGTCATTCCGTTTTTATTGCCCTGCGTGCTGATCTTAGTATAATTCGGTTAACAATTAGTCCTCTGAATGCATTTGCCGCTAAAAATGCAATGCATTTTTTTTGCGTCAATCTAGGACAAACCGCGACATTCTGCGAAAGTGCAACATTTGTTTTTGGACCGACATCCTTACAAACTCTGTGCATATCAATATAATTAGGAGATCCTCCATATAACGCAATTAAGCATGTGGTGGCCTTGGTCAATTCGAATAAGTTCCACTGAAATTTCAATGCAAGCATGAGATTAACAATGTACTATACACATTCACAGAAGCATGCTCGTTGTAGTATTTCGTATGTGCCCCACAAAAGTGTCGCATGCATGTTGTACGCATCCGCAGTCCATATATTTTATACTCTGTGCCATGCCGGTCTTGATTAAGTAGGCTGAATCGCTCCAGAAGCGGCACATTAAGCTCCTGCTTCGATATCGCAGCCATTGAGAGTTTTTATTCAATCTGATACGTGCACCGGTGTGTCAGATGCTCATAGTGAGGTGATGACCTGGCTGTTCGAATGGAAACAGCCCCTCCCCTCGTACAAACGCGTACGGCAGGTTAAGCTCTACATACGGCAGGTAACACTCTCGGCTGTTCGCTGTGGTCGGCTGCTGCCACTAACGATCAGGTCAGCGGAGGGGGGAGGGGACTGACCTCTTGACTTTGACGGACATCCAGGGTTAGAGTTTCCGGACAATTTCAAGCTATAAGTGTCAGAAGGCGCACCACCGAATGTATTCGGCGTTCGCCACTCGAGTCACTCGAAGCCTCTGCCTTCGAGTGACTTCGAAGGCAGAGGCTAGATGTCACTCGCTGCATTATCAGAGAGCTTGACCTCCAACCATGAATTTGCCGCTGAGTGAATCCCATGTCACATTGTATCCTTCAATTTCAGAGCAGGATCAATTGCGGTGGTCCAGAAAGATATTACTTACGGAGCGACTCACGGTCAAGTCATGCAGATGGTATTTGATTATTTTGGTGTTTTGGCATTCCTGTAATTTAATATCTTGCTATACTTAAACTTGGTGATTTCGTGTTTTGTTATTTTCCTAATGCGTGTCGGACGAATAACAAGTTTTATATGTGGTGCTATGCGTATATACCCCCCACTATTACTGTCATTCTCTTAGTCTTTATTTTATTCATCGCATGAAAATAAATGCAACTGCGCGACTAAGGACGATGCATTTCAAAGTGGACAGTCCGGTGTATCATACCAGAAATTGACTAAGACTGCAGCTCATTACATGACATGGTGAACGCTGTTCGTAACAGCCAATGATGACTATTTTCTGACGGTGGGTAATGCCAGGGAGAGCTATGCCTCTTCAACACCTTGTGTGCCCTGGAAGAATGGGTCATTACCCTGCATTTCAGCAGCCACTGGAAAGTTACTTATCTCATCTGCAATTGTTACTATATGGGAGGCTATTCCTTTGGATTGAAGTAGCCACTACAGTGAAGGTTGTCCCTCTGGGATGCAGTAACCACAGGAGGGATGGTTACCCCTTCTGAATACAGTAGCCACTGCTGGAGCGGTTACCCCTCCGGCTACAGTAGCCACTGCAGGGAAGGTTACGCTTCTCGCAGCCGTCGGCGAGCCATTGACCGTTGCGGGTTGACGGTGAATTGAGGGCGTAATATCGCCGTAACATCGCCGTATTATCGCCGTAATCTGCTCGTAATGTCACTCTCCCGCTTTGCTAATCCAACAAGAGGTCAGCTGGATTTTCCTCGCATAATAATGCATAGGAAACACAGCGCAGGTCAAGCGCTGGCGCGGCGTTCTGCGGCGGCACTTCTGGGAATCAGGGATCAATACTGAACACGTCACTCGTGTGTTGATGTTTTCAATCGGGTCTGGCTATCTACTGCAATCGCGACTCGTGACATTGATTCGGTTTTCCTGGCATCGGCTACCACGATGCAGCCGCAACGGAAACGGTGGTCAACCCCGTTTCAGTTGTTCTTCTTTCCCAGAACTGCGGATATTGTGTTTGTTTTGTGACCGCTCCTTTCGCAATTGCCGATATCTCAGAAATATATACTGAACGCACGGCACCATTTCTTGATGCGACGATCACCGGATGCGTTAATTACTGCTGTTGACGTCACCATTACGTGATATGTCGTCTACCAGATACATTAATTACAACTATTGAGGTCACTCTCCGACATCACGTTGCGCTACGCTACTCCACGTGACATGTATGTCACGCTACGCCGCACAACATCGCACACACACAAGCACACTCACACCCACACGCACGCACGCACAGCCCTGGAATGTCGGCGTCATAGCCCTAGATTGGGCTACGTTTGGTCCTCGTGCATTGCAGCAAGCACATCGGTACACCTGTCTGAATGTGATGGTCTATAGCGGCTCCGTGATACGAAGTCGCAGTCCTGTTCTCATCTTCTCGACATGGCCCGATTTAAACCGGCAGCTTCCCCTCTTCGTGGTCACGTCAGCGCAGTTAAGTGCACAACGTTGGTACATACATTGCGATCGACGGTGACCTGACCCCAGCCAAGGTCACCGCGGCTGTCGTCCGACTCGGCCGCGTTCCGAGGACACACGGCCGCCGACGGTGACCCGACCCCAGCCGAGGTCACCACGGCTGTCGTCCGACTCAGCCGCGTTCCGGGAACACGCGGCCGCCGACGGTGACCCGACCCCAGCCAAGGTCACCACGGCTGTCGTCCGACTCGGCCGCGTTCCGGGAACACACGGCCGCCGACGGCGAGGCCCGTTCCTGCGGCGGCCGGCGACCTTCCTGGAACTGGCGGCCGACGTCACGCCGCCGCCGGTCCAGTCCGCAGGCGGCCGTCGGCACCGACGGTCGGCCCGCGCCGCTCCGTCGACCGCGACGCGCCGGGCGTCTCGGCGCGCATCGATCCGCCGCCGACAAAGGGCCGCACGGGCGGCGCCACCACGTGCCGCGTCTCGCACAACGGTCGCCACGTGGCCACGTGGCCACGTGCCGGAGGTCGCGACTTCTGCCGGCAGAGCGGCCGGGTCGGGCCGGGCTCAGCTGGATCGTCTGTTTGTCAGTGGAGCGCGCGCGGTGCGGAGGCCCGGCGCGGGCACCTGAGCGGTGGCGACGTCCGTCGACTGTGGCGAGCTCGACGCGGGGTGGCGCCGGCCTGCTGGCACAGACCGGAGCACCGCAGGTCACCACCTCAGGTCAAGGTGTCCACTGAACCAGATACGTGTCGTTGAGCGTGCACTGACTGAGAGCTGAGGCTGTCCGCGTGCAGAAGAGTGAAGCGTGAAGTGAAACGCGTCACGCTTCACTCTTCTGCGACGAGTGAAGCGCAAGACGCCCGCCGGGCGCCGCCACTGAGCATGGCATGACCTGACCTGACCTGACCCGCCGGACTTTACCGCTGAGTCTGCGCCTGACACCTGTTATTACTGTTGTACCTTGCGTAGCCACTGAGCTGCGGCTGGACCTACACCAGGTCCTCTGACCACTGAACTCGAATTAGCCCTTGGAAACCGTATTTGAGGCGGAGCCACCTTTTACGCGTAATATTTGGTAATATTTATTGCTACCGTCACTTGTTGCTGGTGACCTTGTTGTTGGGACATTTATCGAGGGCTGGGCCTATTGCCGGCGCTGTTGTTCGTGCTCCGCGGGACACTTGCACCGGGAAAGTTTGTCACGTGGTTTGTTGGTGGCGCGGACCAAGATCACCGGTGTTTCCTCGCGGGTGGCATGGGCGACGACCGCACGTGCTAGCTTCTCAGCCAGTTGGAAGACTTTGTGGTGTTTTCTCTCAGCTGAGCGATGGTGTTGTACACCTCCGTACCTGCGCGGTGAGTTGATCAGCCTGCTCGAAGTGATTTCCTACGCGGTGCGTTTGTCTCGGATTTCGGATCTCGAATCTCGGATCTCGAATCTCGGATCTCGGATCTCGAATCTCGAATCTCGGATCTCGGATATCTGACTACCAATTGAAACGTCGGCGCGTTGAGATTGTCTGGACCAAGCTGAAGAGATCGTCTGAAGAGCTCTCTGAAGAGATTGTCTGAAGGGATCGTCTGAAGCGATCGTCTAAATCGATCGTCTGAAGAGATTGTCTGAAGAGATCGTCTGAAGCGATCGTCTGAAGCGATTAGTCGTCATGACGCGCCTCAGTCCGGCCGTGTCGTCGTCGGCGACGCTGCTGAAGCACCAGCTGTTCGCCAGGGTGCACCGCGGCCAGGTCCAGCACAGTGTACACCGGCCGACGCAGGTACAGTGGCCTCTCTGCTGCTTCGGCAGCGTCGGTACAGGCGACCGCTGCCACGCTAAGTCGTGCTGTACTGCTTTGTCCTGCTGCCGCACTGGGTACCGAGTACTGGGTACCGAGTACTGGGTACCGAGTACTGGGTACCGAGTACTGGGTACCGAGTACTGGGTACCGAGTACTGGGTACCGAGTACTGGGTACCGAGTACTGGGTACCGAGTACTGGGTACCGAGTACTGGGTACCGAGTACTGGGTACCGAGTACTGGGTGGGGCGTACGTCTGGGTACTGGGTACCGAGTACTGGGTACCGAGTACTGGGTACCGAGTACTGGGTACCGAGTACTGGGTACCGAGTACTGGGTACCGAGTACTGGGTACCGAGTACTGGGTACCGAGTACTGGGTACCGAGTATTGGGTACCGAGTACTGGGTACCGAGTACTGGGTACCGAGTACTGGGCACTGAGTACTGGGCGCTGTGCTCTGAGTACTGGGTACTGTGTTCTGAGTACTGGGTACTGTGCACTGGGTACCGTGAGCCGGGTACTGGGCACTGGGTACTGGGCACTGGGAATCAGGTACCGGATACTGTAGGGAAATTTTGCTAGGTAGACTTCCATAGGCACGTGAATAGTCTACAGGACCTCGGCGTTTACGATTTTGTGAACCCCGGTTATAATTTGAAAGGCTCTGTGCCATCTCATACAGATATGCATCCGAGTCTTCATACAAACTCAGCCTGACACCATCTCAGTCTCTTCTTAATAACGTTCAAAACGTCTTTGGAGCGAAAGGAAGTTGCACCAACAGGTGCCTAAGCTGGCGTGAGTTACATTAGGGAAGGCAACGATGTGTGACGTTGTATTGCGCCTCGACTGTTGCTTTTGCATTGACAGTTTTTGCTTGCTTATCACATAATAGAGTTTCTATTCAGGAGCAGTCGAGTGTACTACAACCAACCTGATAGCACCACTGGTGACCACTACCACTAATCCCGTAGCATCACCACTGGTGACCACTGGCCGTTTGACCCCAAGGCCATAGCACCACCACTGGTGATTACTGGTCGCTTGACACCAAGCCTCATAGCGTCACCACTGGTGATCACTGGTCGTTTGACACCAAGCCAATAGCACCACCACTGGTGATTACTGGTCGCTTGACACCAAGCTCATAGCGTCACCACTGGTGATCACTGGTCGTTTGACACCAAGCCAACAGCATCACCACTGGTGATCATTGGTCGTTTGACACCAAGCCAATAGCATCACCACTGGTGATCACTGGCCGTTTGACACCAAGCCCATAGCACCACCACTGGTGATCACTGGTCGTTTGACACCAATCGCAACCCGATCACGAAAACATTCTACTTGACAATGTACGCGCACGGTACTAACAAATCAGGCACTGATGAATGAACTACATAAGTTAGAGTCAACGAGAGATTATGGCGCCACCTGCTGTCCGTTTTTAGTTGCCGAAGAAACGAATCGATCGAATCGAATGGAAATCGAGTCCGGATGCGCGAGAGCCGGATGTTCGCACCGGTGTGTGATGTGTGTCCTTGGTCGTTCCAGGTGTTCTTCGACAAAGTTCCTCCGCGTCCGGAAGGATTCCCGGGCCTTCGAGATCCGCTGAGAGATGGCCAGTTCGGGTAAGGAATCAGCCGCATCCCTCGATGGCAATCATGGCGGCTGGCATTGCAGCCACTCTGCACTGAAATGCGTCACCTCCAATCGAACCTCGATAGATACAATCGGTCACGCCGTGGACAAAGATAATAGATATACTCGCGTCCATCGGGCGTGCCATACCACTCATTCCCTCGATTTACGCCAGCGACGCATGCTTCCGTTTTAAATTCTGCCCTTTCCACGCGGAGCAAAACATGAAATAGATATCGGACTAGATTTAGGATTGGACAATCTTTGAATAAAGCTATGATACTTTGAGTAGATTTTCTATGAACTTATCGAAGCTCTGTTGTTGTTTTGTTTATTGTAGTAAATCGATGCTCTCATTGTATTGCATTAAGAATACTTTCTCGTTGCTACTGTATTCCAATTGGTTGTAAATTGGCCTTCACGGACCTAAATGTGATTAGACCCAATACTTTCAAATTACGATTTCAAGCGACAAACGGAGTACTATGACCAAGCATAATCATCTCCACTTTGTCTTCTGTCGATCATTCTCTCTTACTTTATTCTTTCTTGCTGTCTTTTTAACTATAATTCTCATTCTCATTTTCATTTTCATTCTCATTCCCATTCTCATTCCCATTCTCATTCTCATTCTCATTCTCATTCTCATTCTCATTCTCATTCTCATTCTCATTCTCATTCTCATTCTCATTCTCATTCTCATTCTCATTCTCATTCTCATTCTCATTCTCATTCTCATTCTCATTCTCATTCTCATTCTCATTCTCATTCTCATTCTCATTCTCATTCTCATTCTCATTCTCATTCTCATTCTCATTCTCATTCTCATTCTCATTCTCATTCTCATTCTCATTCTCATTCTCATTCTCATTCTCATTCTCATTCTCATTCTCATTCTCATTCTCATTCTCATTCTCATTCTCATTCTCATTTCATTCTCATTCTCTTCTCATTCTCTTCTCATTCTCATTCTCTTCTTCTCTTCTCATTCTCATTCTCTTCTCATTTCTCTCATCTCTCTCATCTCTCTTCCTCATCCTCACCTCATCCTCATCCTCATCCTCCCTCATCCTCATCCTCATCCTCATCCTCACCTCACCTCATCCTCACCTCATCCTCATCCTCATCCTCATCCTCATCCTCCTCATTCTCATTCTCATTCTCATTCTCATTCTCATTGCGATTCTCATTCCGAAGCCTGCTTGATTCTCCTCAGAAGGGCGTCATTTCCTGGCCGGAGGACGCGTTACCATCCCATGGGGGAGCGCACATTCCTCCAGTGCCCACTTGTATCCGTCCCTGATTCAGATGGCGTAGACACAAAATCATCTGTGGCACATGTGAGGAGTCCGCATAACGAGTGTTGTGTGGCAACGGTGATACAGCGGGGGATGGGTGCACATTCACAAAACGGAGAGTCCGCTTCATGAACAGCGGGCTCACGATGGTGACTTCATTGGTTGACCAGAAACATGGACGCCACGTGGTTGCCTCACGTGTTGCCACGTCACTGCCGGCGCCTATCAACCATGGGAGTAGTCGAGGTCACCCCCACCAGCCGGCTAGAGGCTGCGGTTGCAGTTGGATGTGCTGTTGGAGTCGGCGCCGCCGACTCCAACAGCTAGGCTACAACAACACTCGGCGGCAGCGATGCGCCTGCTGGAAGTGGTCCGCGTGCGTTGATGCGGAACTGCGGGGCCGTAAGCCGGCCGTAAATCGCCAGCGAGTCGGCGGATTCCCCCGGCCGCTGTCGCTGGGCGGCTGTCATCTGTTGTCCGGCTGGCGATCGATGGCTGGTGGTGTGACGTCACCTCTGGGTCAGGTCAGCGCGATCGGAGCGGGAGAGCTGGAGGGCCTCTGTGAGTGCGTGAACACAGGTCGTGAGCATTGCTGGGCGACCCCGCTCGCTGTCCGTTGCAGGAGTGGCATAGTTGGCCGATTCCTGGACCTGACTGTCTCGTGACTGATGCTGACACCTGTGGTGTCAGAGCCTTCGGCAGCGGTTCCGGCTGGCTGGAGCCACATGTCTTCCTCATGTTGCCAGTCCTCTCCGTGAGTGGTCGACACCGACCACCGTGGACGCTACTGAATGACAAAAACTCGCATGCCAAAACTCATTTGAATCAGGCTTGACCCTGACATTTTGCGAAAACATTTTGTGACGTTTTATGGATTTTATTTCACATGCTTGTGAAGTTTCGAGAGCAATGCCACCAACATGTGACGATGGCCTACTTGAGTGTTCACACGTGATTTGTATTGCTAACGATCCAGCTAATAACAGCTGACGCTTGGTGACCTTGAGCATACTTGACATCAAAAGCGAACGCTGAGAGGGTGAGAAAAGTGTGGCTATGGATGGAAGAGGGCGAGATTGCGAAATAAGGTGGGAAGAGGGAGATAGACACACACACACACACACACACACACACACACATATATATAAATATCCATTGAGAGAGAGAGAGAGAGAGAGAGAGAGAGAGAGAGAGAGAGAGAGAGAGAGAGAGAGAGAGAGAGAGAGAGAGAGGAGAGAGAGAGAGAGAGAGAGAGAGAGAGAGAGAGAGAGAGAGAGAGAGAGAGAGAGAGAGAGAGAGAGAGAGAGAGAGAGAGAGAGAGAGAGAGAGAGAGAGAGAGAGAGAGAGAGAGAGAGAGAGAGATCACTTCACCTTGATCACCTTGATCACCTTGATCACTACCATAGTTGATAGGCACCGGCCGCGACGTGGCAACCACGTAAGGCAACCACGTGGCGTCCAAATTATTGGTGTTCATGTGAGGAAACCATGAGGTGTCCATGCTCCTTGTTCCACCATTGCGGCTAAAGGATGACCAGTGAAGCGAACACCGTGTCCCCACCGCCAATGAAGCGCATCCAACGAGCAGCATCCCTAGATCGACCGACGAAACAGACGTCCTGACCGCGGGAACCTCCCCACGACTGAATACAAACGGGAGCGTGTCCAGTGGTGATGGTGGTCACGGCCGCACAGATCTCTTGACTTGTGTGGCGACCGCGGCCAGCTGGCCACTGAGCTGAGCCGGCTCCTGCGCCGGCAGAAGTCAGTGGCTGCGGCCGACGGCCGGCCGAGACTCGCCCGACAGCGGCCCGGGCGTGGGCCGCCGCCGCATCTGGGCGCAGCTGCTGGACCGCGTGTTCGACAACAGCGACCGGCGCCACCTCGGCCGCGGACTGGCCGCCAAGCTGTTCGGGTACGTCGCGACGCCACCCGTACGCTGCTTCTGATTTTGTGTCGATTTTAAGAGGAGGTGGTTGGTGTGGAACACTGGCGCCACCTATGGCGAGATAGCAGCGCCATCTACAACGTTGTTGTGCAGGCGACGCTTTGCATGCAAGCGACGGCAGAAAAATATGGAGCGTCACCAATTTCTCAGATCAGCAAAGATGTATTCGAGAGGATGCAGGAGCGATACCCTTGGATGTCTGAATAACCTCTGCAGACCTCTCAGACCTCGAAATATTGGCCTATAAGACCTCTAAGCCCCAGTGGTACCTCCTTCAATGTCACCGACAGAGGCCACGGCTGTAACTCGGCGTGTCGCCATCAGAGGCCACTGCTGTATGGTGTGGCCTCTGTTCAACCATAACGCCGTGCTACAGAGGTTATGGCTGTAGCACGGCGGGTCACCACCCGATGCCACTGCTGTAACTCGGCATGTCACCACCAGAGGCCACTGCTGTAACACGGCGGGTCACCATCAGAGGTTATGGCTGTAGCACGGCGGGTCACCACCCGATGCCACTGCTGTAACTCGGCATGTCACCACCAGAGGCCACTGCTGTAACACGGCGGGTCACCACCAGAGGTTATGGCTGTAGCGCGGCGGGTCACCACCAGAGGCCACTGCTGTAACTCGGCGTGTCACCACCAGAGGGCGGACGTGGCGGTCGTCGGTGGCGTCCCGTGCGGACGTGGCGTCCCAGCTGGACGACCTGGAGGACCACCGACCCTACTTCACCTACTGGGTGACGACGGTCCAGGTGCTCATCCTGTGCATATCGCTCGCCTGCTACGGCCTTGGACCGGTCGGCTTCGAGCTACAGCAGCAGAGCGGCAGGGTGAGCACAGCTTGACGCAGGAACCTCTGCGCAGGAGATAGGAACCGTGTACTGTGCGTGATTAACTGTAAATGAGATCGTTTGAATGATGCAACAATATGCAAACGATCTCGGTCAATAGCTAATGACTGTTACGTGGCCCATGCAGTAGATGATGCGCCCTAAAGCTCTCCCATGGCTAATGACTGGCATTGATGTAAACATGTAAGTTATGACCCAGGTGAAAATTACCATGATAAAATATGCTGACGGAATACTGAAGATGGTGATTGAAGCCAAGGAAAATGTAAAACTCGGACTATCGGTTTCAGGTGCTGGATACAAGTCTTTCCTTGCAACAAGTGGACTACTGGGAACCGCCGAATCTGTGGCTTGGGCCGAGAGCGGTGAGTTAGCAGCTTGACTATTATGTGACCAGAGTACTTTGGGGATCACACATATATATGTGGGTGTGTGTGTGTATGTGTGTGTGTGTGTGCGTGTGTGCGTATGTGTGTGTATGTGTGTGCGCGTGTGTGCGTGTGTGTGTGTGTGTGTGTGTGTGTGTGTGTGTGTGTGTGTGTGTGTGTGTGTGTGTGTGTGTGTGTGTGTATGTGTATATGTGTATATGCGGACGGTGTGGAGCGATGATACTGAAGCTGTGTTGAAAGGTAGCCAGTTGTGCTGAAACAGCACGTGGTGGGATTAGTTCACTCTTTGTGCGGTATCTACACAGTCTCTTTCCAGTTTTGGTCGCAATTCAACCATATGTGTTAACACCATGAATCGGACGGTTGTCTTGGGGGGGGTAGAAGGAGGGCGAGTGGAGGCCCCTTGATGTGTCGAAAAGATGAGCTGAGCACTTTCCATGCCCTTATCTGTTCACACATCCTCCGTGTCTACTTGTCCATGGACTTCTGGGAAATCATTGTCTATTAGATCTAGCTTAATGACGTTGCCACTCTTGGCGAGCTTCCTAAAAACTGCACCGTCCCTTGACCTGAATTTCCTTGACCTTGACCGTGACCCCTGTACCTGGCCCAGTTGTGCTTGACCAATTTGTGCGGTCTGTTAACCCATGAGTAAAAGGAGACAATATGCTTCGCGTCCTCAGATGTTGTGGAGCAGCACTGGATCTGTTGTTCATGGCGAACCCAAACAGTTGACGCCTTCACACGTTCAGCTTTGTTATGTCTTGGGAGAAAAAACTAGAGCAAGTTCATTATGGGCACCTCAAAATCATTCGTTCCCATAGCAACTGCACACTATGTGACGCACTTGAATCAAAGGCTTGTGTCACTCGGTGCGAAATACACTCGAAATGCACCGTGCGAGATGAGAGATGAGAGATGAGAGATGAGAGATGAGAGATGAGAGATGAGAGATGAGAGATGAGAGATGAGAGATGAGAGATGAGAGATGAGAGATGAGAGATGAGAGATGAGAGATGAGAGATGAGAGATGAGAGATGAGAGATGAGAGATGAGAGATGAGAGATGAGAGATGAGAGATGAGAGATGAGAGATGAGAGATGAGAGATGAGAGATGAGAGATGAGAGATGAGAGATGAGAGATGAGAGATGAGAGATGAGAGATGAGAGATGAGAGATGAGAGATGAGAGATGAGAGATGAGAGATGAGAGATGAGAGATGAGAGATGAGAGATGAGAGATGAGAGATGAGAGATGAGAGATGAGAGATGAGAGATGAGAGATGAGAGATGAGGGACGAGAGATGATAGATATCAGCCAGACGTCAGATAGATGTCAGATATATGTCAGATATGTCAGATGTCAGATGTCAGAAACCAGATGCCAGATGTCATGTCAGATGTCGTATGTCAGATGTCAGATGTCAGATGCCTTGATGATATATGACCTGGCGTGACCTGCATGTGTCCGACCTTGGCAGGCTGACCTCATACATCTGGGCGCCAAGTTCGCGCCGTGCATGCGCAGCGACGACCGGATCGGCCACGAGATCGCCCAGCAGCGCATCACGGAGCAGGAGACGGCCTGCTGCATCCGCAATGACAACAGCGGCTGTGTGCAAGCCACCAGAGCCAGCTGCAGCGTGAGTACAGACAGGGACAGGGACAGCTGCGGCGTCAGTACAGACAGGGAAAGGGACAGCTGTAGTGTGTGTACAGACAGGGGCAGGGACAGCTGCAGCGTGAGTAAAGACAGGGACAGGGACAGCTGTAGTGTGTGTACAGACAGGGGCAGGGACAGCTGCAGCGTGAGTAAAGACAGGGGCAGGTACAGCTGTAGTGAGTGTACAGACAGGGACAGGGACAGCTGTAGTGTGTGTAAAGACAGGGACAGGGACAGATGCAGGGTCAGTACAGACAGGGACAGGGGCAGCTGCAGCGTGAGTAAAGACAGGGGCAGGGACAGCTGTAGTGTGTGTAAAGACAGGGACAGCTGCGGCGTGGATACAGGTGGACGGGGACAGGGACAGCTGCAGTGTGTGTACAGACAGGGACAGCTGCAATGTTGGCACAGGCTGGCAGGGGAATAGATGCAGTGTGGATATCCACCACCAGAGACAGCTGCAGACTAGGCATAGGCGGACAGGGGTATGGGATATAGACAGGCGCAGTGTGGGTAAAAGCTGACAGGGCTGACCGATGCAGCTGACATGCGGAGAGGAGCGTATATGCAGTGTGGGTACAGGTGGAGAGGGGTATAAATGCAATGCGGATACATGTGAACAGGGGTATAGCTGCAGTGTGGGTACAGGTGGATAGGGGTATAGATGCAGTATTGGTGCATGTTAACAGGGGTATAGATGCAGGGTGGGCACAGTCGGACATGGGTATATATCTAGTTTGGGTGCAGGTGGAAATGGGCATAGGTGCACTATAGGTACAGGTGGACAGTGGTATGCCAGAGGTATGGGATTCGATTCCCTTCGGTACCCGCCCTTCCTGCCAGGGCGAAAGCCAGTCGAAGCCATGAGGCCTCAGCTGCTGAGTGCGTCGCAAAACCACAACCGACAACAGCCACAAGGGGAGCACGACGTGCAGGTGCAGTGTGGATAATGTGAACAGCAGCAGCAGCACCGTCAGTACAGACGGCCTTCCAGGCAAGCTTGAGATATCCTGCAGGATCCCGATGCTGTCCTGCGAGACATCGAGCACCCTGATGGGCAGTGCAAACAAACTTAGGTGATTAAGTGCTGCGCAGTGTTGCACAAAGTCATACACGGTAACACAGAAGAGTGTACTATTTAGTGCCATACAGGACAGTCCCAGAAATTGCGCTAGGTAAGGTGTGAAGGATTCATTGTGTAGTGTCGCGCAGTGTGTTGATCAGAAAGTCAAAATGAACAAATGTAACGA
This sequence comes from Imbricaverruca yamaguchii, assembly GCA_034440575.1. Classification (NCBI taxonomy): domain Eukaryota; kingdom Metazoa; phylum Arthropoda; class Thecostraca; family Neoverrucidae; genus Imbricaverruca; species Imbricaverruca yamaguchii. The sequence goes on from JAOTOL010001452.1 coordinate 173,680, forward strand.
ACAAGAATATGCGGATTCAATTCGCCCAATTGTTGAAAATATTAGGCATGGCCGAGTGAAGAGGCGGTCCAGAATTCATTTTTCATCCCCATAATCCTGCCGAATATTTCGTGGTTGTGTGGGCAGTTCGCAATTACTCCAAACAGGAGCAAAATTGTCAAGGAATGACCTGCAACACTTGTAACCGGCGTTGGAAAATCTGCGAAGCATAGTAGCCATGTGGAATTATTCTGCACGGTTTCGTGACCGTGGTCGTCCTGCAGGTCTATCAAATTTCGCATTTCACAAATGTCACCAGAGGCAGTACCAGCGGCGAATCCAGATCGAGAGAGGCAATCTGGCCTTACCTCTCGAAGTGTGCGAGTTTAGAAGTTCGTTTTTGTATATTCAGTGTAAAAAAAAATACTTTGGAATACTTCCAGAAGTACGATGCTCTGATCAGTTGTGTCCAGAAGTACGATGCTCTGTTCAGTTGTGTCCAGAAGTACGATGCTCTGTTCAGTTGTGTCCAGAAGTACGATGCTCTGTTCAGTTGTGTCCAGAAGTACGATGCTCTGTTCAGTTGTGTCCAGAAGTACGATGCTCTGTTCAGTGGTGTCCAGAAAAGTGTAGAGCAACCTGTCAATTGTAGCTGTTCGTGCTTACTATTACAGTGTGGATATAGGACAAGGGCAACTGCATTTTGGATACTTACAGACGGACAGTTGCAGTGTGTGTGTGTGTGTAGGCGCGCACCCAGGGGGGGGGGGGGACCGGGCCCCCTGCCCTCTCTTCCGCTACGCCACTGTGTGTGTGGGTAGGTAAGGACGGTTGCAGTGCGAGTACATACCTATGGAATAATTAGCATTGCATCGTGATTGATATTTGTTGTCCCTAAAGCGACCTTAGGCACCTGCCATGAAAGGTTGCTGTAGGGAAAGAGGGCTGATGGTCATTATGGTGATTACGTGGCTGATTACGAAGGGTAGTGGTGGTGTTCAGAGGGTATTGGCCGTAGTAGCAATGGGAACTGAACTACAAGCCGTAGTAGTTCAGTGACCTCACTCTACCCTCACGCAATGGTGTCATCGCAGCTCTGGTTTCTGATCTGAATGTCACAAGCACCGTTCCAGGAGAAAAGGCGCTTGTGGCATTCAGATCAGAAACGAGAGCTGCGATGACACCACTGTGTGAGGGCAGAGTGAGGTCCCTGCAGGTCTGACTTGTCAACGGGTGCAAAGGCTCTTATTCAACCGGCAGTTGCCACCGGTAATTGTCCACAGACATCTGAGAATATTAAGCCGGTGTGCATATTGCCGAGTCGCAAAACCTGACCTGAATGTCACCCGTCCTGGGCACGTGACAAACCGCACGCTGGTTCGGTTGGCCAACGTGCGGAAAATCTCATCATCCTGTCTGCTCCGGGCGGATTGGAGTGATCGTTCTTGTGTGGGTCAATGGGGCAGTAGGTCAGTAGGTCAGTGGACCAGTGTTAAGATGGCTTTTGTAAATGATCAGGAACATGCTGATGAAACTGCAGCTAGGAAGATATGATGAGGCTACTTGCAGCAAGATGGCTATTGCGCATAAATCGTGTTTTCCATGTCTGCTTGGCTTTGGTGCAATTAGGTTAACTTTGTCACTCTGTGTGCACAAGCGGCGAGCTATGTACTGTCAGATTCACTTGCTGTGCCCTTAGAGTTCATGATGTGCACAAAAGGGAATATGATGGTCAATAAAGGGCTGTCAGTAAGTTCGTGCTCTTTGGAATTGGGTCAGCTTCAATGCGGACAAACCTGTGAACTTGGGCGGTTCGGTTTCTCCCTATCTGTGTTCTAGATTAATCTCTTGGATCAAAGTAACAAGAATGCTGATGATCGATTAAATTTTGCGCATGTGAAAGGCAGCAGCATCCTAGCTTAGCTGATGACTTTCATCGGAGTTAAGCATGCATGCTGGAAGTCCATTCGATTTGGGATTTGATATCACTGGCGTGACTGTGTGCTTGCGTTATTGAAATATGTTTACACTCATGACCGTTGTGTGTTGAACACTTGTAGCAACGTTGATTGTATATCAGAGGCCTCTGGGCCGGGTGGTTACGTTACGTTAACGTATATTGGCCTTAACGGAAGCAAAATGAATTCACAAAACACACGAGGGTCACTTGCAATCGTGGGTGTCTGACCCCAAGTTTGTGTCACTGAAAAAATATTAGTAGCTAATCGGAATGAAGAGCGATCGAAGTTGCATTTTACCCAATACGTATGTTTCATCGTAGCTACTAGTTCAATCTGTACTGGATCTGACGTCACGTTTAAGTCATGCAATAGACCGACCTATCATGCAATAGATATACTTCGCTAATGTCCTGTTGGTTGCGTGCCTGCGCCTTTAATGACGGTTGCTGGCGTTGTTACAGCGTGCCTGTAACTGACGTTTTCTCCGTTAATGTTCTCACCGCAGCCGTCGGCAGGATTTACAAGCTCGGTACGTAGGCGGAAGCGGAACATGCCGCCGAAATTGCAGCACGTGGCAATGCAGATTCCCCCTTTCATTCCATCTCTGGTTTTGTCCCGATATTTCTGTAGAATGTGCCTGATGCTGTAGAGCGAGACTGCTCATCACAGTCGGTTGCTTTATATCATCATTTTTATGTTACTTGCCAGTCTGTATGTCCTTTAATATGTTCGCAACCTGTTAGCAGTTTAGATGAAACGGTGATTTCTCGTGAACTAACTAGCAATGCGGTGCTGCGACAGACGCGGATCAAATGGGGTTTGGGTGGCAGAGTAGAGAGCTTTCGATACCGAGGTCCCGGGTTCAACGCTCGCCCTACTCGGGATATTTTCTAATCTGATGGTCCACCAGCGAATCAGTGTGGATGGTGTCATCCGTCGTGATCGTGCATAAAGTACGTCGTAACCCATCGCCCAAAAACTAAATAAACAATGATCCAGGACAGGTTTGGATGGGGAATTTCTTTTCAATCCTATTTCGAAAACGTATTTGGACTTCAACAGCTAACATTCGCAGGGTTTGCTTCGGACATTTGCCCGATAAAATGTTTCATGTTTCAATATCATGTTCTTTTTGTGCAAAGTTTCGGCCAAAAAATCGGGTAACACGAGGTGTGCGTCACGTTTACGGCTTTACCCAGCAACACCAGCTGATGTGTGGCCGGCTGGCGGATCCCAGAACCAGCTCCCGCTGCGTGTCGTGTGGACACAGACGGCCTGTTGCGCCTTTGTTCCGGACCTCGACGTCTTGCGACTGGCGTGCGCCGAGTTTTCGCAGTCAGCTGTTGTCCCGGTGTTAGACCCGTTGCTACGGCAACACGCATGGCGGAACTCACGCCGCGAGCCGCCGCAGGCTCGGCTGAATGGAAGCGTTGCGCCAGATACGTGCAGGTGGCGCATGCAAACGTTGAGGCTTGCGGGGCATGTGGTTTCTCCGCGGGAAGTTGCCACCCCCACCCCCCGTCCGGAAAGGCCGGATGCTCGAGTTCGCCACCCTGCCGTCTCGCGCAACGTATTCTCCGCCACTTCCAGAGGAAAAGGCTTGTATATGAGACGAAAAAGCTCGAAACGAAAAGCTCTGATTAAATGGAACCGAGTGCACCACCCACGCTCAACGAATATTTCCGCCAAAGACTCCCTCACCGCCTCCACGATGAAATCTTTAGATCTGCCCCTGATGCATGCGGACATGTATATTCTAGCTAAGCTCGTTCATGCTCGTTCAGAACTGCCTACATGTGCCGCCGCCTCTCTAAGGGCATGTTCCGTCTAGTCGTCTGTAGATTACAGCTCGGAAAGACGTCGGTTTCTTTCCACTGTATATTGGTTGGATTTATCAAGTAGGTCTCACCAGCCCTCTATTCTGGAAAAGCTGTGACCATGAACTAAGGAGAACAGTGACGTACAGACAATTTTGTTTGTTTAAGTTTTGTAAAAATAGGATTCCAGTCTGTTGAGATTCTCTGGTTGGAACAAACAGAATCAGGCCACTACCTCGGTTCAATGCGGTTGTTTGGTGTATATTGAACCATTTGCCAAACATACTATATAGGATGCAACCAAAGGTGGCACATTAACCAGCGCGGTACTGGGGTGGGGGTTCAACCGCCTCCTCAGGTTTTTCGCACATGGTGATCGAACGGCGCACGGTAGCGCCCCGAAATTTTGCTTACTTTTCCCACATCAATTTGGCATGTAATGTCAAACTTTTGAAGCCAAGTCGTCTAGGGTCAACGAGTTAATCTAGATCAAGTGAGGTCACTTCCAAAAAAGTTCAACCAGTCGTCACGTTTTAACGGATAAAGATACTTCAATGCAACTTTCAGCGTTTGCTTATCTTTATGGATGCAACAACACGTACTACACGAGTTTTTCATTTTTCCACGTTTTTGATTACTTATAAATTTCGCATCTTTGCCTGTTAGAGTTCAAATCGAAGATTCTGGCTAAAGGAAGTATTTTTTATTAGAGCAAGACTCCATTTCTTTTTCTCTCGAGTATCCCCCAAAATGAATTCCCCAGAGCAGAAAACATAATGTAAGCGGTGAAAAGTCGTGAAAATATATCCCCCTAGTGACGTCACTTTTGGTGAAAAATTATATCAGGGGGTCAACACGGGCTCTGCTCATCGAGCGCTGTCCGATGGCACCTCTTTCGTTTTCGTGCAACACTTAGCTTGGATTTTAGAGGGTGTTACTATCCACCCCCCGAGACGGGGGTGTGAGGATCTGACCGGGGAGATGGGGTGGGTTAATTGACATGCAAATGCTAAACACAAATGTAAACACATCATGCTATTGAGGCGAGGCGACTGCTTTCAGGTCTTAGACCAAGTGACAGACTAGATGACTAGGTTATCGCTTCAGGCTAAGTAATTTAGACCATGCGATTTGGGCCAAGCGACTAGATTAACCCTTTCCATTATTTTTAGTCTTTCCGGTCCAATTCTTACACCCCGTCTCGGGGGTGGGGGTCGGTGCATGCCCCCTCTAATTTCTAAATTAAGCGTCGCACGAAAACGAAAGAGTTGCCATCGAAGAGCACTAGACGAGTAGGGTTCGCAACGACCCCGAAAATTTGATCCCCCCAAACTAGTGACGTCGCTAGGGTGTTCTAGTGGTCACGCCTGACAAGGCGAAATGACAAAAGGATGGCGAAATCCACCATTGGTCTAAAATTCTGGCCCCAAAACGTCCGGAAATTAAATTTCGGACTTTTCCAACCTTTGATTTTTCAAATTTCCTTAACTTTTGTCCATTTTCTGATGGATGGAGCAGACGGCAAAACGTTGTTTCAAGTCAACTTGTCCCCATACAGTTCTTACTTTAACCAGAATCTTCGATTTTAGCCCTAATGGGCAACTATGCAAAACTAACACGTCGTCAAAACATAAATGAAAAATAACTCTGGTGCTTTTCGTTGTTTTAAAGTTTGCTAAAACAAACGCTGAAAGTTCCATTCCGATATATTTATCCGTTATAGTGTGATGACTGGTTGAACTTTCCTGGAGGTTGCCTCACTTGGCCTTCAATAACTCAACCTGACCTCAGCATTTCAGCACAATATGCCAAAATTGTGCAGGAAAAGGAGTGCAAAATTATGGCGGTCTGCCCGTGACTTTTCTCCACTGTCAATGGAACACCTCAGGGGGCGGGGGAGCGCTTACGAAAACCCCCCGAAACAAACCCCCGGAGTATTAAAGTCGTAGGTCAGGTGACTAAGCTAAGTGGATGCATTATTGGAAGAATGTTTTGTGTTGCGCATTACATTGCAACTGATGAATAGTTGTTTTTTGCGACTTATGTTCGGTGTCGAGCGGCGTCTTCTAAGAGTGTTCCAGGTTCCAAGTCAATGTCATGCCAGGGTATTTAAATATGGCCTGAAACATGTTGAGGGCGAAGGTTTCGCTAAATACCGACTAGTACCAGTTGCAAACAAGTAATGTTGGGTAACATTGCACAGTAAGTTGATTCATAACATGCTTATCGAATTCCTCAAATTGGATGGAAACATTTGGTTCGTTTTGGCAGCACTCACCACTTTTTCCTGAGCGTCATCTGTTTCGAAAATCCTCAATCTCAGCAGTCCACCATAATTTCCATATATAATCTGCCTCACCAGAGGCGGACACAACTGTTCCAAGCAATTCTGAAAGTTCAACCATCAGGGTAAATCACGCCGTTTACTTCATCTGAATCGCAACTAAGACACAAGTTATTGGGGTTGAAATTTGTCTCGCACCTCAGTGCGCCGGCGGAAAATAATGAATTGACTAATCCTCTTCGTGTACTTGGCTTGTAGGGTTTTAAGAAAATCTGCGACGTGATCCCATATTGTATGTGAAAAATTATAAATTACCGGACTTGAGCATGTCGCCTGTGCTTTCCATACCCACCTTACTTGTATTGATGTCTCTTAGTTTGAAGTGCTGCTGCCTCAAAAAGAACGTCTGACGTATGGTGTGTGTCATGCAAGAAGACACAGGTATCTTTCATTGCCTGATCATAAAGGACTACTACAAGAAAAAAGAAAAAGAAAGAAAAAAGCTTGTTGCCCAGGCCCGGCTGTGGACGTGTGGAGACGCCTTTCTTTCATTTGTCAAGTCCTTGGAACAAAAATGTGTGCTCCCATACAACATCCTATCAACATCAAGTTGTGCCCCATGCAACATCTTCGTAACAACAAGCTGTGTCCCCATAGAGCCTGTCATTTTACATGTAACCGAATACTTCCATAAAACATATAGCTTTCCTTTTACACAAGGACGTTTATGAAATGAATATATCCAAACATATTCACATACGCTTTGCATTCAGTTGCATCAGAAATAGCACACATGCTGTATACAGATGCTTCCAGAATGCCATGAGCAGTCCGCTGTAATCATTGCAAGTACATAGCAAAGATGTGGTTAGAGATGGAAAGCACCTTTAGCAATCACATGTTCAGCTGTTATGGCATGTGCATGGCATTTTCGTGGCGGTTTTACGGCACATTCAATTACTTCAATCAGATTATCGCATCATGCAATAGTAATATTACCTCATAGCAAAATAGCAATGCTATTCAAAAGTGAGCTGCCCTTCAACGTAGCCCCGACAGTGTTGGTTGCATATGCTTTCAACACTACTATGTCTGAATTTTTTACATGCATGCATTGCTCTTTCAGCAAATCGTTGTAGGAGCAGGTGATGGAAAGCATGCTCGCTGATCTGCACGCAAGTTGTCGCTGCCCATTTATCCGGCCCCTGTGTGGGGAATGCGATGTTGTACGGGTTGATGGCTGTGGGTGCTAAAGCGTTCCAGATGTTCGGACCTCATTTCATCGCCTGCTTGTTCGATGCAACTTGGAGTTCGATAGACTGAACCCGTTTTCCTCTCGTATATTCGTGCATTTCCTTTGTGGTCGTTCAGAAGCGTCCAAGCACGATGGAGTTTTTGTCACCTGTATCGATGCTGCCCGTGAGGAATTCCCGTTCCCTCTGGGCAGCACCGTAGCCGGGGGAATCCCATATGAAATTAAAACCCTGCGGAAATGGAGGTCAAGGTCGGCCACATTCGGCCCGGGCTGTCACAGTGGCCCAATCGACAAACTCAGCCGCAGGATGTTTGCTGTACATCCGCTCTGCCTGTCGTTGCGTCCAGCTCCCGGTCTCGCTGGCGCCACCACGATCTGCGCACGGTGCTGGCCGGCGCCACGCGTCGACTGCAGCGTGTCCTCCACCGACGTCACTATCTGTCCACCACTGACGTCACCGTCTGTCCTCTGTTTCAGAGCACCATCAGCACGTGGAGCAAGTGGACGGAGCGGGGCCGCGGCCCGGACGGACGCATATCCGGCTCCGTGTGTGGTCTCGACCCACAGTAAGTGGTCCGCGTGTGGTCTCGACCCACAATAAGTGGTCCGTGTGGTGCTATCATCTGAACTTACAGTAAGTGGTCCGTGTGGTGCTATCATCTGAACCTACAGTAAGTGGTCCGTGTGGTGCTATCATCTGAACTTACAGTAAGTGGTCCGTGTGGTGCTATCATCTGAACCTACAGTAAGTGGTCCGTGTGGTGCTGTCATCTGAACCTACAGTAAGTGGTCCGTGTGGTGCTGTCATCTGAACCTACAGTAAGTGGTCCGTGTGGTGCTGTCATCTGAACCTACAGTAAGTGGTCCGTGTGTGGTCTCGACCCACAGTAAGTGGTCCGTTTGGTGCTATCATCTGAACCCGCAGTAAGTGGTCCGTGTGGTGCTGTTGTCTGAACCCACGGTAAGTGGTCCGTATGGTGCTGTCATCTGAACCCACGGTAAGTGATCCGTGTGGTGCTGAGGTCACCACTAACAGTAAATGGCCGTCTGGTCCCATGGTCAGTATCTACAGCAAGCTGTTCATGTGGTCCCCTGTGTGTTCCCGACTGCGGTAGATGGTCCGTGTGGTACCGTGAGTGGTCTCGACTGCGGTAGGTGGTCCGTGTGGTACTGTGAGTGTTCCCGACTGCGGTAGATGGTCCGTGTGGTACTGTGAGTGGTCTCGACTGCGGTAGGTGGTCCGTGTGGTACTGTGTGTGGTCTCGACTGCGGTAGGTGGTCCGTGTGGTACTGTGTGTGGTCTCGACTGCGGTAAGTGGTCCGTGTGGTACTGTGTGTGGTCTCGACTGCGGTAGGTGGTCTGTGTAGTACTGTGAGTGGTCTCGACTGCGGTAGGTGGTCCGTGTGGTACTGTGTGTGGTCCCGACTGCGGTAGGTGGTCCGTGTGGTACTGCGGTAGGTGGTCCGTGTGGTACTGTGAGTGGTCTCGACTGCGGTAGGTGGTCCGTGTGGTACTGCGGTAGGTGGTCCGTGTGGTCTGTGTGTGTTTCCGACTGCGGTAAGTGGTCCGTGTGGTACTGTGTGTGGTCTCGACTGTGGTAAGTGGTCCGTGTGATACTGCGGTAGGTGGTTCGTGTGGTACTGTGTTTGGTCTCGACTGCGGCGGGTGGTCCGTGTAGTACTGTGTTTGGTCTCGACTGCGGCAGGTGGTCCGTGTGGTACTGTGTGTGGTCTCGACTGCGGTAGGTGGTCTGTGAGTGGTATCGACTGCAGTAGGTGGTCCGTGTAGTACTGTGTGTGGTCTCGACTGTGGTAGGTGGTCCGTGTGGTACTGTGAGTTGTCTCGACTTCAGTAGGTTGTCTGTGTGGTACTGGGTATGGTCCCGACTGCGGTAGGTGGTGCTGTGAGTGGTCCCGATTGTGGTAGGTGGTCCGTGTGGTACTGTGTGTGGTCTCGACTGTGGTAGGTGGTCCGTGTGGTACTGTGTTTGGTCCCGACTGCAGTAGGTGGTCCGTGTGGTACTGGGTATGGTCCCGACTGCGGTAGGTGGTGCTGTGAGTGGTCCCGACTGCGGTAGGTGGTCCGTGTGGTACTGTGTTTGGTCTCGACTGTGGTAGGTGGTCCGTGTGGTACTGTGTTTGGTCCCGACTGCGGCAGGTTGGTCTGTGTTTGGTGATGCAGGTGGTGTTGTTTGGTCCCGACTGCGGTAGGTGGTAGGTGGTGCTGTGGTGGTCCCGACTGCGGTAGGTGGTCCGTGTGGTACTGTGTGTGGTCTCGACTGTGGTAGGTGGTCCGTGTGGTCTGTGTTTGGTCCCGACTGCGGCAGGTGGTCCGTGTGGTCTGTGTTTGGTCCCGACTGCGGCAGGTGGTCCGTGTGGTCTGTGTTTGGTCCCGACTGCGGCAGGTGGTCCGTGTGGTACTGTGTTTGGTCCCGACTGCGGTAGGTGGTCCGTGTGGTACTGTGTGTGGTCTCGACTGTGGTAGGTGGTCCGTGTGGTCTGTGTTTGGTCCCGACTGCGGCAGGTGGTCCGTGTGGTCTGTGTTTGGTCCCGACTGCGGCAGGTGGTCCGTGTGGTCTGTGTTTGGTCCCGACTGCGGCAGGTGGTCCGTGTGGTCTGTGTTTGGTCCCGACTGCGGCAGGTGGTCCGTGTGGTCCGCACACGTTTCCGTGCTGCATCGGCAGCTGCCGCGTCGCCGGAGTTGTCGAATTCCGTTAACAAATCGCATGTCTGATGTACCGGCGTGCGTCCTGTGTTGAGCGAATGAGGGTCGCACTTTGTGTCTGGTCGCTCAGAGGACAGTGGTGCAATTCGTCCTGGTTCCAGGCCAGCGAAGCAGCCGTAGCAGTGTCGCACTATCCGTCCGTGTGCGTGCGTGCTTGCGCATCAGTTAGTGTGCGTGTGTGTGTGCGTGCATGCACATGTGTGTGTGTGTGTGCGTGCATGCACATGTGTGTGCGTGCGTGCGTGTGTGTGTGTGTGCGTGCGTGTACATGTGTGTGCGTGTGTGTACATGTGTGTGCGTGCGTGCGTGCGTGCGTATGTGTGTGCACGTAGAGGGGTGAGTGCAGGCTTGCTCCTCCGCATCAGTCCGGCACTGGATGGCAGCTGTGCGAGTGACGCCGGGACATGACATGACCTGTTTGTCCTCAGCTATTGCTCTGACCCGCCCAGCAGAGCACCCCATCCCTGGCCGGACGACATCACGCTCTGGCCAGTCTGCAAGAAGACCGCCCCGGCACCAGGTCAGTGATGTCACCTCGCCGCTCCGGCTCGATGACGCCATCACTACTGCCAGTTTTCCTGTCATTCATCTGAGCACAGTGTGTGGCGTAGTGGGTGCTGTAGTGAGTGATATAGATTGTGCTATGGCTTGTACTCCAGGTTGTGTTGCAGCTTGTGGTGTAGATTGTTAGCTTGTGCTGTCAGTTGTGCTGTAAATTGTGTTGTTGATTGTGCTGTAAATAGTGCTGTAGATTGTGCTGGAGATGGCGCTGTAGATTGCGATATAGATTGTGCTGTAGTGGATTCTGCGGTGGAATCTGCGGTGTTTGTCGTGGTGAGTACTGCAGTTGGTGTTTAAGTGGGTGCTCTAGTGGGCACTGCAGTGGTTGCAGTGGTGGGTGCTTTAGTGTTGCTATAGTGGGTGATGTAGTGGGTTATGTGGATTATGCTATGTATTGTGTTTTAGATAGTAATGAAGAGTGTACTGAAGTGGGCACTGTAGTATGTGCTGTATTGCGTGCTGTAGTGGATGCTCTAGTGGGTGTTGTAGTGGGTGCTGAGGTAGTGGGTGCTGCGTACTGTAGTGAGTGTTGTAGTGCGTGGTGTAGTATGTGCTGTATTGGGTGCTGTAGTGGGTGATGCAGTGGGTGATGTAGTGGGTGCTGTAATGAGTGATCCAGTGGGTGCTGTAAATTGTGCTGTAGTTTATGATAAAGAGTGTGCTGTAGATTATGCTGTAGGGTGTGTTGTAGTGCGTGATGTAGTGGTTCCTGCGGTGGGTACCGTGGTAGGTACTGCAGTGGTTGCTGTAGTGGGTGCTGCAGTAGTTGCTGCTGTAGTTGCTACGGTGGGTACTGTGGTAGGTACTGCAGTAGGTGCTGCAGTAGTTGCTGCTGTAGTTGCTGCGGCGGGTACTGTGGTAGGTACTGCAGTGGGTGCTGTAGTGGGCGCTGTAGTGTGTGTTGCAGTAGTTGCTGCGGTGGGTACTGTGGTAGGTACTGCAGTGGGTGCTGCAGTAGTTGCTGCGGTGGGTACTGTGGTAGGTACTACAGTGGGTGCTGTAGTGGGTGCTGCTGTAGTTGCTGCGGCGGGTACTGTGGTAGGTACTGCAGTGGGTGCTGTAGTGGGTGTTCTGTGTTCTGCCCCAGAGGGTAGCCAGTCGGCACAACACATGCTCTGCGAGGTGGTGGGCCGGCCCTGCTGTGTAGGAATACACGGCCATTGTCAGATCACCACCCGGGAGTTCTGCAGCTTCGTGCGCGGCTTCTTCCACGAGGAGGCGGCTCTCTGCTCCCAGGTGAGCGCGCTTCTCACCAGACAACTCGTCATCCTGGTACTCCCAGGTGACCATGCTCCTCACCATGGAGCTCAACATCCTGGCACTCCCAAGTGAGCGTGGTTCTCGCCATGCAATTCATCCTTGTGGATACGGGTGGGTACGTGATAAATGGGCATTGCGCTTACGTGCGTGTGTTTGTGTGCGTGTGCGTGTGCGTGTGCGTGTGCGTGTGCGTGTGGGTGTGCATTATGCCTATGGGTATGTGTAAGTCTGTATAGGTGTGCATGCGTGTGTCTTTGTTGAGGTAAATAATTGCAATGATGATCTTTGGCACATACCGCACTGTATCCTCCTTTAGCCCTTTAGCATATAATATTACAGTGCTTTGGTTGGTTCATGCATCACAATTAGTGCTTTGTCCATAATTAAGTGACCATGTTTATACCAACACCAGCGCGTCTTGTTCAACACCACCATCCAATGTGTACATTTTGCGCACCGTCGTTTAGGCTATCTGGTGTCTGCATCCCGACGTTTTCATCACGGTATTGTTCATTTTGTTTGCCCACTATTCGCAATGGCTAATGTACTCGTACACCAAACTAACAACAGTCTACTGAACCACAGGTGTCCTGTTTAAATGATGTGTGCGGGATGATACCATTCTACCATCCGGGTATTCCGGATCAGTTCTACCGGCTATGGACGTCTCTATTTCTTCATGCAGGGTTAGTGGGAAGACAAGCCAATGACTTCATATATGTTTCGCGTGCTGACTGAGCGTGTATGCGCCATGTGTTTGATATGCTGTCTCCGAGTTTGTTTGCGGTATGTGTTTCGTGTGCTGGCTCTGAGTTCTTATGAGATACGCGTTTCGCATACTGACTCTGGGTGCCTATGCAGCATGTGTTTTGTATGCAGATTCCGGGTGTTTGTGCGCCACGTGTTTCGCAAACTGCCTCTGAAAGTTTATCGTGGATGGTCTTGCGATCTGTGCCGGTTCTATGGGCACACTGATGAGTGAGTTAACTATCTACCTGGCAACCTTGAACGAAATATATAAATATTGCATTCAGTGCTCATGCCCCCCAGACGAGTACTACGAATTTGCCACACTTCGAGAGCGTTGACCTTAACTCTCCTCAGAGGATCGCGACCCCAATGCGCATGGTTGAGAGGCGTAGCTGCTCACCCGTGAGTGCCCAGTGGCAGGGGCTGTGTCGGTATCGGTATCGGTGTCGGTGTCGGTGTCGGTGTCAATGTATTCCATATCACCGGCGTCCCTGACCGTGACCGACCACTCCACAGGCTGAAGACTGCCCCTGCTCTCGGCCGACACCCCTGACCGTGACCGAGGGCGCAAGATGACCCTAGATGTCGACGCGCCCCTAAACTCCAATCCACCACCACCACCTGACCGTGACCGACCACTCCGCAGGCTGAAGACTGCCACCCACACCCTTGACCGTGACCGAACACTCCCAAGGCTGAAGACCGCCCCTGCTCGACTGACATATCTGACCGTGATCGACCACTCTCCAGGCTGGTGCACCTGGCACTAACGCTCGTGATCCAGTTCCTGTTCCTGCGCGACCTGGAGAAGATGGCAGGCGCGTCCAGGATCGCCATCATCTACGTCGTCTCCGGCATGGCGGGCAACTTGGCCAGCTCCATATTCGTCCCGTACAGAGCTGAGGTGGGCATCGCGGCATTAGCGGACCGTACCGGTCACGGTATCAGTAGCCGTACAGAGCTGAGGTGTGTGGCACGGTATCAGTGGCCGTACAGGGCTGAGGTGTGTGGCACGGTATCAGTGGCCGTACAGGGCTGATGTGGGTGTCACGGTATCAGTGGCCGTACAGAGCTGAGGTGTGTGGCACGGTATCAGTGACCGTACAGGGCTGACGTGGGTGTCACGGTATCAGTGGCCGTACAGGGCTGAGGTGTGTGGCACGGTATCAGTGGCCGTACATAGCTGAGGTTTGTGCCACGGCATCAGTTGCCGTACAGAGCTGAGGTTCGTGGCACGGTATCAGTGGCCGTACAGAGCTGAGGTGTGTGGCACGGTATCAGTGGCCGTATAGGGCTGAGGTGTGTAGCACGGTATCAGTGACCGTACAGAGCTGAGGTGTGTGGCACAGTATCAGTGGCCGTACAGAGCTGAGGTGTGTGGCACGGTATCAGTGGCCGTACAGAGCTGGTGTGGGTGTCACGGTATCAATGGCCGTACAGGGCTCAGGTGTGTGGCATGGTATCAATGACCATGCAGGGCTGAGGAGTGTGGCCCGGTATCAATGGCCGTACAGGGCTGAGGAGTGTGGCACGGTATCAATGACCGTACAGGATTAATCTGGGTATCACGGCATCAATGATCGTACAGGGCTGAGGTGTTTGTCACGACATTAACGGACCGAGCTGAAGCAGCGTGACGTCATTGAGCATCTAGACACTAAATTATGTAGTATGTGTGATGTAGGCGTGAGTAGTTATGGCATGGAGGTGACGTGGCTGCGGTTGCAGGGGTGCGTCTGGGCGTGGGCATGAGTGCGCGTATGGGTTTGAATGTGCTCGTGTGTGGCTGTGGCCGTAGGTGTGGTGGTGTTTTGGGTGTGTTGATTTGGCTTAGTGGAAATCTCCTGTCTGTGATAGAAACCAATGCCGTTGCTGCCGATGAAATGATGAAATCGTTGTCCAACTGTAATTAATGCCAGCTTCCCCTCTATAAGTGCAATCATGATCTTCTCGCTTGCCACAACCAGTCTCCTTAAGTGGAAGCAGCTTCCCCTGTGTAACTGCAAAACGTTTGCCTTCCGTGGCTGTTATCGGCGCTCCCGATATTGCGAGAATCAGCTCGCCTCCATGAATAGCCATTAGTTATCTCAATAGCAGACATTGTTGCTCCATTTGGAATTGTTAGCATCCAACAGTAACCTAGGCATCACCAGGCTCCACTGCTACACCCTCCAGCCCATACTGCTACAACCACCAGTCCCCACTGTTACCGCCAACAGTCTCCACTGCTACAGCCACCAGTCCCCACTGTTGCAACCAACGGTCTTCACTACTACAACCAACAGTCCTCACTGTTACAGCCAACAGTCTCCACTGCTACAACCACCAGTCCCCACTGCTGCAGCAACCAGTCGCCATTACTACAACCAACTACCAGTCCCATCCAACTACCGTCCCATACAGCTGCCAGTCTCCTTCAACCTTAGCTGACAGTCGTCTCAAGTGTCCCCCACGTGACCCCCCCCCCCCGTGGACGCAGGTCGGTCCGGCCGGCTCGCAGTTCGGCCTGCTGGCCTGCCACTTCGTGGAGGTGATCAACGTGTGGCCGCTGCTGGAGCGACCTTGGCGAGCTCTGATGCGTCTGGGCGCACTCACCACCCTGCTGTTCATTATCGGTCTGCTGCCGTGGGTAGGTCACCGGCCTGATCTTCACAATTAACCTGCTGGCCTGGGTAGGTCACCGGCCTTCTCTTCTGTTGTTGTTTGTTTATTGGTTGGTTCACGACACACTTTATGCACATTCACGGCTAATGGCGCCGCCCACACTGTTCCGCCGGTGGGCCGCGGGATTGGGAAATGTCCCGAGTGGCGCTAGAGTCGAACCCGGGACCTTTGGTACACATAGCCCGACACCTTAACCACTCGGTCATCCCCGCCCCCGGCCTGCTCTTCATTATTGGTCTGCTGCCTCGGGTAGGTCACCATCCTCCTCTTCATGATTGGCCTGCTGCCGTGGGTAGGTCATTTACCTGCTCTTCAGTATTGGCCTGCTGCCGTGGGTAGGTCATTGACCTGCTCTTCAGTATTGGTCTGCTGCCGTGGGTAGGCCATTGACCTGCTCTTCAGTATTGGTCTGCTGCCGTGAGTAGGTCACCGGCCTGCTCTTCACAATTTGTCCGCCGTCGTAAGAAAGCAATCGTTTCCAAACAAGTCCTATTTGGATTTCGCGAAGTAACTTAAAATAATAAGGACTCAAAATAGTCATTGAAGCCTTTGAGACATCGATGATCCATGAATGCCATTTGTCGGATGTAAACAGCGAGTGTTTGTGTTGGTGCATTGTGCTTGTAATGTTATACAACTGTGAATTGGTTAAGGCTTCTCTGTTTCGCCATGCCGTTAAAAAAATCACGTTATGGAGCAGAATGAGCTTCAAGGACAAGAGTTAGTTAGTTAGTTATTTGGGTTTTGGGGCGCTTCGACCATAAAAAAGGACAAGAGTGGTTCACGCCCTGTCCACTAGGTGGACTCGCGATTAACTCTCCGACTGGCCGCCAGGTGGACAACTACGCGCATATTTTCGGCTTCATCGTCGGCTTCTTGCTGTCGTACGCGCTGCTGCCCTACCTCAGCTTCGGGTCGTACGAGCGCGCGCGGAAGAAGGTGCTCATCATCGTGTGCGTCAGCGTGGTCAGCCTGCTGGTGCTGCTGCTGCTCGTGCTGTTCTACGTGGCGCCGTTCTACGAGTGCGCGTGGTGCGAGTACCTGAACTGCCTGCCGCTGACTCGTGATTTTTGTGCAGAACAGAACATCAACTTCAACCGCCGAACAGATCGCCTATGATTGGTGGGGCGCGGACGGCTCGACCAATGGGGTGGTCGCGCTGAAGTGATGGTGTAGCGTGATTGGTCTGTGATGATGGCGCATTGAAAATGTTGAAGAATAGTGGATGTGCCCTATACAAGGTTGGAGAGGGGGGAGATGGTCAGACAATGTGTGCCTGGAAGGGGGCGAGTCTTTGTTTTGTGGCGAGCCTTCCTGCGCCGATGGTTTTGGTTTGTTGGTGGCGGTTTCATGACGACGCTGATTTTGCCGACGACGCTGATGACGCTGAATGATTTCAATCGTTAAGTTGACGTAAACAGTATTGGGACGCATCGAATCAAAGATGGCCGGATTAGTGTAGAGATGACTGCTTCCCAGTATGGTAATTCGAGCACGTTTCGGATACTTAGAGAGCATATAGCTGACGCACCTCAAAGTTGAGGGTCCTTTGAGGAGGCAGGGACAAGCCCTGCGTGAAACAAGCTGTGTCGGGCGCAACCAAGGGTGGACAAAGGACATTTTGAGAGATAGCGCTCGTTGGGCGTAGTGCTATTCCCACTGAGGAGCGAGACTTATTGATAAAAATATTTTATGGAAAGGGAATCCAGTGTCGCTGCATAGGCGCGATTTTTAAGAGGAGCGCCTTCGGGAAAGAAAATACCACGGAAATACGAGCACTCCGGAGTGGCGCCTTCTCCAGTCAGAGGGATGTCGCACGTCCGTGGACTGAGGGGAGAGTCAGCATGCCCCCTTTGCCCTTTTGATCCTCCTCATGCTGCACGTCAGCTGTTCGAACTTCAATGCAATTCCACATATTACATCGGTTATCATTCAGTGTGTAAGCCAACCTGACTTGGTTTGACCTTAGATTGCCTTAAGAACCGGATACATTGTGAGGCTGAGATGAAATAATTAGCAATGCAAATTTGCACCTTGACATCGACACGTGAACGATTGCGACACCTGCAAACACCGGCAGCTTGTCGAATTTGAGTGACTTGTTTCTGTGTCTTAAACACGACTTCTATTTCAGATTGCTTTCCAAAGACAGGCACCAACGTCCCAAAATGTTCACTTACTGCGGCCTTGGTAGGAAGGGCCCATCCTTGACTTCCTCCTTAACCATGCTCAGCCGGTTCAGTAATTTAGCTAAGTATTAAGTAATTCAGTGACGTAAATACCATTGGCATTAACACCAAATAACCACTACATAGGCAACAGATTATATCTAGCAAAAAGTCCCTGCAGCATGGCGGCTAAACCTACCAACCACTTCCGAATTACTTCATGAATACGACGCCATTACACATCCATTTCCACGACCCTCCGCGTCCACCCACACACCCGTTCGCTTTCCCTCTTCATATCTCGGCACTACTTCGATGGTGCGATCGCCACGGGCCAAGTGGCGGCGTTTGTGGCCCTGTGACCTGCTGGTGCCTGGGGCGCGGTGATGTTTCATGCTCGGTGGTTTCTGAAGCCCAGTGGTGGCGGTACATGTACACAGCAGAAGTGTCGCCCCGAGAGCGACCGTTCATTTTCAGGAGGTACGCCGGTGATGCCTTGACACCGGCCAGCGCCTTGCGCCGCGCCGATTGGTGGTGCCGGATTGGTGTGTGCGCTGATTGGTGCAGCCGGATTGGTGTGTGCGCTGATTGGTGCTGCCGGAGTGGTGTGTGCGCTGATTGGTCCAGGCTGTGTACGGTGAACACACGGAACTGTCATTGCGACCTCCGCACGGCGCTTACACCGAATGTCGTACACGGCGCTTCAGAACTGTTATTTTGTTCAAGATGAGCCATGTTGTGTGATGTATTGACATCCCCCTTTGTACTCTGGTGTCTGTGATTCGTGTTCCTCTGCTCCCTGTGACGCTGACATTCCTCTGCTGTTTTTGACTGGCATTCATCCGCTGCCTGTGACTGACATTCCTCTGCTGTCTGTGAGTGGCATTCCTCTGCTCCCAACGACTCTGACATCCCTCTGCTGTTTGTGACCGACATTCCTCTGCTGTTTGTGACTGACATTCCTCTGCTATTTGTGACTGACATTCCTCTGCTGTCTGTGACTGACATTCCTCCGCTTCCTGTGACTAGCATTCGTCTGCTGTCTGTGACTCTGACATTCTTCTCGCTGTTTGTGACTGACGTCCCTCTGCTGTCTACGAATCTAACATGTATCTGCTGTCTGTGACTCTAACGTTCCTGAGCTGTTTGTCACTGATATTTTCTGCTGTCTGTGACTCTGACGTTTCTCTGTTGCCTGTGACTCTAATGTTCTTCTGTTATTCGTGGCTGACATTCCTCTGTTGTGTCTGTGACCGATATTCATTTGTCGTTTGCTACTGACATTCCTCTGCTGACTATGACTGACATTCCTCATCTGTTTGTGACCGACATCTCTCTGATGTTTGTGACTGACATTCCTCTGCTGTCTGTGACTAGCATTACCATGCTGTCTGTGACTAGCATTACCATGCTGTCTGTGACTGTAGCATTCCTGTACACCAAACTCGATGGCCGCTGTTGAGAGCAAGCGCTAAGATATTTACCCATGCATGTATCTTATTTACGTATTTATTTACTGATTTGTGCATTGAAATAGGTGCCACATATTTTGCAGATGACTTCGCACGTGACAGCGTTCAGAAGAAAATATTTTGGTGCAAATATTGAGACGTAGCAAATATGTTTCATTTGTGCGAAATGTTTGCAACGGAGGCGTGTATTCGGTGCAGGGAAATGCTCAGCATTTGGCCACAGAGCACTTGTACCCGATTGCATAAGTTTGAAGCTTGAAAGATGAACACAAGCGTATGCAAGTCGGAATGCATGATTCGAGGCATAGCATCGCGTGATACGATGTATACATGCACGTGTGTGCGTGTATCTGTGTATGCGTGAATGCATGCGCGAATGTGTGAGCGTGTGTGCTGTACGTGTACGAAGTTGTTGCGATATCCGACAACTATGCAGCGGCCAGCTGCATTGCACGAGCCTGGTATTGAGCCCCGCCGCCGTGCCAGTATTTAGGCCGACCTTGCGACTTGTTGACCGCTTTTGTGACCCTTGATTGACCGCTGGCTGGTTGGCGTGTGCCTTTTTGTTGCGGGCGCAGGCGCGGCCGCGGTCAGTATTTTTGTACGCAGTATAGGTTGGAGCAACACATCCGGTCACCGCCGCATGACTGGAGCCTGAACTCGACGACGCTTTGGCAACATCAGTCCGCTGCTGTTGTACAATACAGATTGTGACTTGTTGTTCAGCATCCCGTGCCAGGAAGTTCACCCGAAGTCAAGGGTGCAGCGAGCAGGAAGTCATGAGTAAGGCCACAAGGGCATTCCAAAGCAAGCAGGAATAAATATGTATATTAGGGTGGAGTGATTTTATGCGTTTTTGTAAAAACGCTGGGGGATAAAGTCTTAAAACTTGCGTTTGGTTCTAAAAAGACGATCTGCAAAGTTTTAGAGCAATCTGAGGCCGGGAAGCCGCCGCGCCTCAGGGCTTTCTGAGACCGAAATGACGTTTTCTAACGAACTTGCGGGATAAATCACCATTTCAAGAATTCGAATAATTAGATAGAAAATAAAGATTTGTTTCATTGCATTCTACAGTCTTTTATTGACCGTTATGCCAATTTTCACTTCTCTGACTTGAAAATTGTGCCCGTCATTACGCAGAGTCTCAAAAGGTGCACCGACCGCAGCGACATCACTGCCCTCTATCGGTGGAAGTGTAAACTGTGTGTATTGGCCGTTTTTCCCGTTTTAATTCCTCTCTGTGACAACTGAAGGCAGGGAGGGGGGGTCTAAGACAGGGTATATTCGGATGGTTGTTATGCCTACAAATAGGCACACGAACAGAACGAACTAAGCGCAGTTAGTCCTAAGACCTACTCATCTAAATAAGATCCTGGACCACCATACGACTACGAATTGCACACGGCTATCTCTCTGTCTCTGTCTCTGCTTCACTGTCTATGTCTCTCTCTCTCTCTCTCTTTCTCTCTCTCTCTCTCTCTCTCTCTCTCTCTCTCTCCCCATCTCTCTCACATTTACCGCTACACGAAGTCACTTTTCTTGGCGGATTTCGGTCTCGAGGCACAACTGGCCTGGCGCGATTCGATAATGCCGTGTCGTCTGTCCTCGCCGAACACACGCGTGGACGCCGTAACGCATCGCTCGATACTTCGTGCGTGGCATGGGAATGCCGGTAGCGAGAGAGGTTGGTCGACGGCTGACATAATCTCGTCGTTCGACATGTGAGCGGTAACTGGCGGTTCGGTCACCTCGACATGGTCCCATTGAATCATGTCGGTGTATGTGGCCGCCTCCCAGTTCAATGGGGGCACCATGAACTGTCGGCACCGGGATCCCGAGTTACTCCACGCACTCATGCTCAGTTTGACCCCCCCCAGCTCTCCCGGATCGACCTCTCAGTGTCGACAACCATGGCCGGATTAGGTTCTTCGGGTGGGCGAACCACGCGTTTCGTTGCACTGAACGTTTCCCCACTGTCTGCACTTCAGGTGTCTGTGTCTGAATAAGTCCCATCGTTCTGAAGAGATGCACGACTCCTTGTGTGAAGAGTGGGCGCGCCTTGATGTCGAACCACATAGGGGCATACACCTGCTGGACAAACTCTGTCATCTTTGTCAGAGCCAGGGTTGGCGACGCAGTTCTCGTGTACAGTACGAGCACTCTGATGCCGAGAGTTAGCCACCGCGTGTGGCTAAGCGGACCCGGCCTGGTGCGTGCCAGCTCAGCACTGACATCGCCGGTGGCGACGGCTCGGCAGTACCGGAGAAGGATGCGCTGGTCAGCAGACAGGTCTGCGACAACCTGCTCTGCGATGTCAGGCGCGTTGAGTGGTATGGGACGGAAGTCCATCCCCGGCTGGCAGTGAATGTCACCAGCTATAGTTTGTCCCAGCGGGCCCTTGAAGGAATTGGACCCACTGGTACCGTGGCCTTCATCCAGCTCCACGAACACATGCCTGCGAAAAAGCCCAGGACAGAATGGGATTGGGACAAGGAAGGAATTGGATTAACATTTATCAGGGTCTAAATGGGCAAATGGCATGGCAAGTGTTTGGATTGTACTACGGACTCACAAATTGCCATGGTTCTAGATAGGTTAGGTTAGGTTAGGTTAGGTCAGGCCACAGACGGTTCTGATCTCTTCGCCTCCTCCCCAATGCATTGGAGGTCTTCATGCCAATGCCGCCGATGCTTCGCTTCCTCTCACCTCGCTGGTCTTGTAAGAAATTCCACTCGCGATATGGAGCCTTGTTCTCGCTGGGGCAGCTGCAGGCATTTCTCGAAGGACAACTGCACGCGCAGATGTCAATCAGCTCATGGAGGGGAATCGTTTTGCTTGCGCCAGCGCGTTTCTTTATTGGGGTCTTTGTTAGATCCTTTCCTTTCTTCATCATCACCAGAACACCCCGGACAATCGACTGAAACGATTTAACAGGGACGCTTGCTTTCCCCCAAAGGTATACAACGCCCTCGGCAACGCTCGTGGCGATTTGCCTTTCGCCCGCTGCATGGTTGTCGACAGCCCGAAGTCTGTTAGACTGTAGTCTGCAAAAGTTGTATACATGAATCTGAAGTGGCAGTTGGTTCTTCGGCAGTTCGCAGGGATGGCCCAACGCAAAGCGAGCCGCCTTCGATCGGAATGAACTTCCCTTAACCTTTTTTACTTTCATACTCGAAATCTGATAGGTTCACTAGTTTGGAAAAGAGGCAAAAACTGGTTAGGCAACTGGTAAGTTTCAAAATTCATCCCTCGCCATAGGATAAAATGTATCACAAAGTTTTTTTTTTGCTATACCAGGAAGTTCAGGGTGCATAACTGCATTGGAAATTCCGCGTGCGACACACGCCCTCGTAGATCCTTATTTTCGGTTTCAACCATGGTCATGGTTGGAGAATATGCTTCGGCCACCCTGGCCGTGGCCGCGCAATATATTGGCCGCCAGTGGGGTAACTTACAAAGCAACTCTTTACCCATGATCATGGTGGTGATGGTGAGCAAATGTAACAGTTGGTGGGCAATCGATGGTCGGAGTACACAATCATCGCCAGTACTGCTAAATCTGAGCGGTATGCTTTAGTCGTGCAACCGAGTACCCACCCAGTAAGTTGTGGGATTGTCAGTGTTTCTGCCAAAGTAAATTAATTAAGTTCAAATATCTGCAGCAACAATTCACATGCAGCCAAGAAAACATGCTAGCAGGGTATCTCAGGTAAACATTGTGAGCTTGGAGGCTGAAAGGCAGACCACAATATGCCAAAGCCGGCTGTGGCTACGCTCCAATCGTGTGTAGCTGTCGATAGAAGTCGCTGGAATCGTATTAAAATAGCGCTGTGCGCATAAGAAGTCAGCACACTGAGCAGCACACAGCACACTCAAATCCGCCACCTACCTGTCCCCCAGTTGACCAAGAAAGATACTTATATTGCGGAATGAACGGTGAATGGACGCAGTTCATACTTCTGCCGATAGAGGGGAGTGGTGGCGCTGCGGGCGGCACACCTTCCGGAACTCTGCGTCATGGCAAGCACAATTTTCAAGTTAGGGAAGTGAAAATTAGCACAACGGTGGATGAAAAACTATACAATGCAATGAAATCAATATTTATTTGCTATCTAATTATTTAAATTCCTGAAATCGGGCTTGATCCAGCAAGTTGGTAGAAAAACGTCATTTCGGCCTCAGAAAGCCCTGAGGCGCGGCGGCTTCCCGGCCTCAGATTGCTCTAAAACTTTGCAAATCGTCTTTTTAGAACCAAACGCAAGTTTTAAGACTTTAACACCAAAAATTTTGGAAATCACTCTACCCTAATGTATATATATGCAATAAAAAATATATATACAGAAATACATTATATCACATATACACAACTACACACACATACACATACATACACATACACACACATATATACATATACACATACATACATATATACATATATATACATATATATATATATATATATATATATATATATATATATATATATATATATATATATATATATATATATATATATATATATATATATATATATATATATATATATGTGTGTGTGTGTGTGTGTGTGTGTGTGTGTGTGTGCACAATAAGACGGACACATGGGAGAAGCTCATAGGTCTTCTGAAAATAGATCTTCTGAACGTAGATCTACTGAAAATAGATCTTCTGAAAGTAGATCTTATGAGCCTCACCCGGACACATATCTACAACAGCATAGAACGGTCGACACTGTTTCATATACCCTCATTGGGTCATTGGCCGATCTAAGTTTAAAGCAGGTTCGTTTGCAAGAATACTGAAAAGAGGGACTTGGGTTCAAAATCGGGTGTAAGTCGTTTGCGACACACGCAGACGTTTTGCATGAACACCGATATTGTTTTGACATACCTCTCTGTGAGTGCGTACTAACATATTTGGCATTGCGATATAACTGGAAATCCACAGTATAACACTCGCACGTCCGGAGGTCCGCGCCAACTTCGCATGTCCGGGGGAGGGCAGATGTCTGTCCCCCCACTAATATCTCTAGAACTATGCTAGCTAGCGACAAACGGAACACGGCGTTGGATAGCTGGTGACGGGTTCCATCGAAAGAGTTTCGGTCATATTTTCGCTCAAGTCAACAGTCAGGTCACTGGGTCATCATAGGTAAAATTCGACCAGATCAGGTGGGACTCAGATATTCACACATATCTCAGGACCTGTAACAGATAGAAACAAATGGCGAACGCTATTCGACAGTCCTTGAAATGCGCAACCGACAATAGGCGGCGTAATTTAAGGTCAGGTCAACCAAAACTCAGGTCAAGGTCATGAAGTCATGACCTCAGGTCAAGGCCTATGGAGGTCATGCAATGTACCAATCGACACGTCTTGACGGTACAAGCACAATGACGGTAATTTCGGCCTTCTGGCTCAATGCAGTGCGATGTAATGCGCATAAATGTGTAGTGATCTCAGGTGACCTCAGAGACCTTGGTGAGGTCACTGAGCAAAAATGTCAGCGGTAGCATTGAGCATAGCTTCCATCTACATGCCACAACCGTTGTGAGATCATTCCGAGCGCAAATATGTAACCAGGAAACATTTGTATATTTTACCATAGCCCTATAATGGGGAAACCATGGCAGCGACCTGACCTAAGGTCAATGCTAAGAAAAAAATCCGATATGCATGTTATGGCCCCTGATGAGATCATGACATGCTACCAGTTTGAAATCAATCGCTCAATTATTGTGGAAGTTATGCCACCTAGAACTTCGAGTGTAGTTGGGTCACTTCGCCTGACCTGGTGACCTGACCTGAGATGACCCAGGATTAAACATATGTGAGAATATGCACAAAAGACCAACGAACAGCAATGCGAGGTTTGGCCTTGCTAACCCGATTAGTTTGGAGGCAAATGAGGAAAAACCGGAGGGGGCAGATATATGCCCCCCCCCCCCGGACGTGCGCGGGATAATTATATATGAGACTGGAAAATCAGATGTGAGACCAAGTGAGACTGGAACAGGATGCACAAGACTTAACCGTCCGAACACTCTGATTATGCATCATAAATTAAGTTCGAAGAAATGCATTGTTTCGTCTCTCACCACACTGTACTCGGATATCTGCGGAATGGTCCGAGCAGAGAAGCGAGAAACTGATGAACTTCCCGCTGATAAATATAAGCCGCGGTCTTACAACATCAACAAGTTCTCTCCACTTGAAGGCTCTAAGTAATCCTTCGTGCCACAATTTACTTCTTGCATGTGTAAGAGGTAGAGGTAGAATTATCCTGGAAAATAAGTAACCAATCGTGCGTGAAAACATCAGCGGCAACACATTATGTAACATATAGGTACCACATACAGCACCTGAGGTAGTCCATTAACGTGGGAGCCGTTGGCGGGGGAAGGGAGGGGGGGTGGCCACCGACAGCGTCAACTCATGCAGTGCGGCATCCGTTGCCAGCTTGGTTGGACAAACAAAGGCGCGAGGGTTGGGGTGCTTGATGCTGCTTCTAAATGGAGAAGTATGACAGGTAATGAAATTGTTAGCGGCTCTGTTCGAATAAGGAAACCGAAATTAATTATGACTTATTTGTACCATTACATATTCGATCTATCTCTCTTTTAGGAAGTGGATCTGCTTTCCATCCTGGATCCCAAGTATTTAAATGGTCCTTGCTGGGAAAATGTGGACGTGATTTGGAAGCTAAGCAGTGCTCTCTCTCTTTTTTCTCTCTCTCTCTCTCTCTCTCTCTCTCTCTCTCTCTCTCTCTCTCTCTCTCTCTCTCTCTCTCTCTCTCTCTCTCTCTCTCTCTCTCTCTCTCTCTCTCTCTCTCTCTGGCTCTCTCCTCTCTCTCATCAGTTTACCGATGAGCAGCCGAAACTCTATTACATCCTTAAACGTCCGGTTTTATATATTGTGCTAACACAGAATTCATCATTTCCATAGTTCAATTTTATTTTTGACATGCGTGGACAATAGCCAGAAATGTAAGTCGGAGATATTAGGCCTTTTGAACAGTGGACCGATTGGCCACAATTCGTCATTGCAGCGCTCGCCAGTCTCCTATACGCCGCGCCCAGTGTGGCTGTATCGCCGACTCTCAACTCCCGCCAGATTTCACCCGCGCGCGACTCCCCTCTCCCGCCACATTTCACCCGCCACGCCTGCGCTGTGCGATAGTGTTGGTGATGATCCAACCGACTAGTGATCCAGCTGCGCCCACTCGGCTGCGGAGCTGGTGACCCCCAGCATCCAACAGCGGCTGGTGATTAGCGAACTAGCTGATCAACCGGCACAATGCCCCGCGACGTTGCGAAGTATCTGGTGTTGTTGGTCGTGACTGGCACGCTTGCGCTCGCTGATGACGATGACTGCTGGCGCTGGCTGCTGGCTGTTGGCTGCAGGCGCTGGCTGCTGACGCTGGCTGCTGGCTGCTGGCTGCTGACTGCTGGCGCTGGCTGCTGGCTGCTGGCTGCTGGCTGCTGGCGCTGACTGCTGGCTGCTGGCTGCTGGCTGCTGGCGCTGGCTGCTGGCGCTGGCTGCTGGCTGCTGACTGCTGGCGCTGGCTGCTGGCGCTGGCTGATGGCGATGACTGCTGGCGCTGGCTGCTGGCGCTGGCTGCTGGCTGCTGGCGCTGGCTGCTGGCTGCTTGCGCTCGCTGCTGGCGCTGGCTGCTGGCGCTGGCTGCCGTGCCGGCGCCACGCCCACTTATGGGGCTACGCCCACCAGCTGCTGCTGACAGCAGCGGCACCAGAACGCCGCCAGATCATCTCATCACCAGCCGGTCTGATCTCCGTCAGTCTCTGCTTCGACCCGCCTGTGCGGCCCCTGACGGGTGCAGTGTTCCTGCAGCCCCACCTCACATCGCCCCACGTGACCACACGAGGTCATTGGCGGGACGCCTCGAGGCTAGGCACGTGACCAGTCATGGCAGGAGCGGTGCCAGCGCGCCGCCGGAACTATAGGAGTAGCTAGAGATAGCCAGGAGTAGCCAGGGGTAGCCAGGAGTAGCCAGGGGTAGCCGGGGCTTGAGACAATGAGTAGTCGGCCTTCTCGCAATTTACTCATTACGTTGACCAACGTTCAACGTCTTCTCCCACAACTATTACCACTTAGGCATGAGACGTCTGCCAAAGGAGTCGACACGACGTTGCTCTCCGGACCGTCACTGAAGGGGCGGGTCGATTGGTCTGCTCGCCGCCGTCTTCTAGACCTTCCTTCCGTCTCCATTCGGCATACGCAGGTCAGTTGGATGGTGCCGCAACCCCTCCTACATGGGCTACCCCTACCGAGAGCCACCCCGTTTCACAATGGCGCCGTCGCGCCGGGGTGCGGCCTGCCCAGCTAATAATCGCACTTTTGCAGAGCATAATTGTGTTGTAATTCCTACGACTGGGATACCGCCTTTGTAAATTGCAGGTGTGTAGCTACAACTGGAGCAGTTGTAGGGATACCCAGGACTGCATAGCTCGCCCCGGATGTCGCATGGTTCCACTGGGCGACCGATGACAAACCGCTCGTCGCTGCCACACCTGATGACCGATCGAAAGGCGTGCGTGCAGGTCGCACGTCTGAACTGCTTGTCTTCCGTCTGTCGCCTGCTGGCCGTCCCGTCGGCGCGATAGTGGAAGTCGATTTGGTGTGCAATCTTTCTGTAGGCCTGCAGGCTCAGGCGGTATTACCGCACCGAGTGATGTGGGCACCGGGCACACAGTTGTATGTCAGTGGCGCTGTGTGACGAGGGTCATTGTCACATGTCACCTGACACGCTGTGTGACACAGGTCACCGTCACATGTCACATGACAAGCTGTGTGACACAGGTCACCGTCACATGTCACCTGACACGCTGTGTGGCCCAGGTCACCGTCGCATGTCACATGATACGCTATGTGACACGGGTCACTGTTGCATGCCATTGCCACATGCCACTGTCACATTTCACTGCCACATGTCACTGCCACGTGTCACTGTCACATGTCACTGTCACTGTCACATGCCACTGTCACATGACACTGTCACATGTCACTGTCACATGCCACTGTCACATTTCACTGCCACATGTCACTGCCACGTGTCACTGTCACATGTCACTGTCACTGTCACATGACACTGTCACATGTCACTGCCACACGTCACTGTCACATGTCACTGTCACTGTCACATGTCACTGTCACTGTCACATGTCACTGTCGCATGCCACTGTCACATGCCACTGTCACATGTCACTGTCACATGTCACTGCCACATGTCACTGTCAAATGCCACTGTCACTGTCACATAACATTGTCACATGTCACTGTCACATGACACTGTCACATGTCACTGTCGCATGTCACTGTCACATGACACTGTCACATGTCACTTCCACACGTCACTGTCACATGTCACTGTCACTGTCACATGTCACTGTCGCATGCCACTGTCACATGCCACTGTCACATGTCACTATCACACGTAGCTGCCACATTTCACTGTCACATGTCACTCTCACATGCCAGTGCCACGTGTCACTGTCACATGCAACTGTCACATGACACTGTCACATGTCACATGCCACATGCCACTGTCACATGTCACTGTCACATGTCACTGTCATATACCACTGCCACATTACACTGCCACATGACACTGTCACATGACACTGTCACATGTCACTGCCACACGTCACTGTCACATGTCATTGTCACATGTCACTGTCACATGGCACTGCCACATGTCACTGTCACATGCCACTGTCGCATGCCACTGTCGCATGTCACTGTCACATGCCACTGTCGCATGCCACTGTCGCATGTTACTGTCACATGTCACTGCCGCATGTCACTGACACATGCCACTGTTACATGTCATTGTCACATGCCACTGTCACATGCCACTGTCACATGTTACTGTAAGTAGGCTTACATTTTTCGGCACCAAAATTTGTATATTTTCCCATCCGAACAGGCCGCCAGACATCCAGCCAGCCCCCGGTCACCTTACCCGTCCCTTTAAAATATTTGCCCGGAAAGCGGCAAACGCGAGCAAGATCAAAGGGCGGTCCCGGCAATAACATCCGGGGCAAACCCAAGTAACGGCTCGGCACGTGAACAGCTGGCTGCAAACACCATCTGGACCCCCCGGAAGAAGGGACATCGGCCCGTGAGGTCGGTGCCCTGACCTAGATCCGTCACCACCCAAAATCTAGAACGCCATGAAGGCCCCAGGCGGCAAAAGCCAAGAACCAATCAAAAGCGCGAGCTCACTCCGAAGTCCTGGGAGTGGGTACAGGAAAAAAAGAGGCGGAGCAATAGCAAGTTCAAGAGAACAGAACAGAACAGGACGGAAAAAAGGAGAAAGGAAGGAGAGACGCAGGGAGAAGGGTCTGGGACACACGCGGCTGTGGACGCCGGACCGACGCCTGAGCGCCGTCAGCGGTGGCCCGATGGCTGAGTTTTCGGATAGAGGAGAAGAAACACTCAGCCAAGGCCACTCGCCACTCACCATCGGAAATGTGAGTGCTAAACTTCTGGCGTGTCATCCTCTTTCCCACCGAACCAACCTAAATTCTCTTCCGCAGCTTCTGCCTTCTCACCAAATTCATTGCTGAGAGCGACCTGTCTCATGGGGGGGGGCCAAATAGGATAAGTTTAGGATGGGGAGGAGGTGGACGGATTATTATTATTATTAGGGTTTTAGGGTGCGTCAACCCCAATTGGGTTATTTTGCGAAGTGGACGGAGATGTCGGAGATGGCGGGAAGTATATGAGCAGTGTGTGCGTAATGCGATGCGATGCGGTGTATGTAAGGGCAAATATATTAGAGTAAGCATATAAATTCTCTAAGTGGCATCAGCAAAGACCGGTGGTGGAATTTCGACAGTGACGGACTGGAGGAGGGGTAGAGCAGGGCCGGATAAAATAAGATAGAGTGGAGCAATGGATGACGACAGACCTACGACCCTAACGAACGGTGCCCGCGTAGTAAATACCTCAGCGACCAGGCGCGAGGAGGGAGGATATTTACGTCCAGAATTGAAATGGCGGCTGTGACGCGGGTGATGAGGGGTGCCCGCCGCGCTTCTCGCTCTGACCGGGTCATCAACAGCCGACCCGTACGCGGAGATAGCACCATGAGTACTTCCCGACAAGGTGGAATGATGTACACAAGTATGCTGGTGCATGATATCAATTTGTACTATAAAGTAAATTTGTAAGCGAGGCAGCCGATCTGCAAGCCGTCCTCCTATGGACAGGAACGTTTTCCGAGCGAGGGCGGTGAATGTTGAAGCCAGTTAAATTGCCCAAAATATTATTACTGTTATATATATGACGCGCGTTTGGTTAAGGCCTGATTGCCAGAGGGTTCGATGAACGGACATTTCGGGGGTATTAGTTCACCTGCTCTGGATCTTTGACCGCAAAATCACGCTGGCCTCTGCAATCCAGAGGTGCAGGTGAGGTGGCGAACATGGTATGCATGTGGGAGGGGCCGGTAAAGGGGCCACCACATTGCGTTCGCCGGAAGTGTGGCGCCGGACTATAGGTTATAGGCAAAACACTGCCCGGTGGTTTGTCCACCACCGAACCCTGCACGTGGGCACGGTTGGTGCAGACAGTTCGAGGGGCATGATGGACGGGTTTGGCATGCCGTAAGTCCCCAAGGCCAAAACTCATAGGGTCGGCTAGGATATAAAGACGACCGGGTACGTGACCAACCTGGTAGGGATCCGTGCCCGCCCGTTGGTTATGTCAGACCTGGTCGCAAGTGTACGACGAATAAGGCCCGGCGCGGCATCGATCGAACTTAAGGTTAGGTGTGTCGGTCAAAGACATCAGAACACTTGTATCAGCCCTCGGAGTCAGTACGATGAGCCCCCTCGTTGCAGTTAAGACTTTGTCCAGGCGAGAAACGCTGCTAATAATGGCTAGGCCAGCCATGATTGGCAGTGAAAGGTTTACTTGTTCGGCCCGGTAATACCATCAAAATTAGAGCATTGGTCTGTCCATCTATGTGTTTGTGTACCGCTGAAGGGGGGGGGGGGGGTCGGGAGCTAAATTTGGGGAACAAGCAATTAATTAATTGATAAGGAGAGCATGAATGGGGCGAGCGAATGCGAAGTGAATGAGGGGAATGAACATGAGTAGGTAGATCTAAGGATCAGCGGAAGCCGCTTGGGGCTCAACACAGGCACCTATTTCGTGCGGAACATTGCACAAAATTATACTAATACTGGCGCCAAAAAAGCCCCAACACGGACATGTCATTCAAACCAATGACAAATTTAATTGTCATCAATTCTCTCATGCAACGTATTCATTATAATCTGGCTAAAGACTCTCACTTACCTATATGGTGTTCCCAAAACTTTGACCTCGCACATATATAAATTCGTGTTAGGGACGGCAACTCAAACCAACATCACGACGGCTGGGGTTTGGGGATGTGTGGTGGAATTGGCGGTGAAAAACAACATAATACACCACTGGCATAGGCACAATGAACAAAGGAGTGAGTTAGGCCAAGCCCCCAATAAATCAGTTCCAGTTCCATTCGAGTTTAGGCTGCATCAAGAATAAATTGTCCACACCCACTTTACACACCCATTCTAGTTTCAGTTTCGGTTGGGCACTAATCACGAATACATTCCACTCACTCACACACCCACTCACGCTAAACACATTTAACACACCCATTCCACACACCCACACACCCATACACCCATACACCCCCACCCCACTCACCACACCCACCCCACCCACACCCCGCACACCACCCACACCCGCCACCACCCCACACACCCCACCGACGGCAGAGCCGCCACCCCTACATTACTATCACATGACACTGTCACATGACACTGTCACATGACATTGTCACATGACACTGTCACATGACACTGTCACATGACACTGTCACATGACACTGTCACATGACACTGTCACATGATACTGTCACATGTCATTGGCACATGTCACTGCCACATGTATATTTCACATGCCACACTCACATGCCAGTGCCACATGTCACTGCCACATGTCACTGTTACATGTCACTGTCGCATGTCACATGTCACTGTCGCGTGTCACTGTCACATGCCACTGCTACATGTCACTGTCACATGTCATGATGTTTGGATGACATCAGAATGAGCCTTAGAGCAGGAGTTTGTTGTCAGCATCCACTTGCATTGCTAAACTATATAAACTTTCTTTGGCCACAATTACTTCGCAAAATTCATCAAATACACGTGGTCAGTAATGCCTTTAATACGAACTGGTGGCTTATCGATGGATCTGATTATAAGGTGAGGAATTTTAGCGGATAGACCATGCCCAGATCAACAAACACATACACGTACACCCCCCCCACACACACACATGTTTTTGTGTGTTATGTTTTTGCATGTATGTTTGTACATGTATGCTTTTTGTCCGGTTATATGATATAAAGCCGGTAGTATATTTTGTCCGTTCATATGATGGCGATGGTGTGCTTCAGCCAAAAATATATGACTATCGTAAACTTTGACCTCACTTAGGTGGTCAAAGGTTGGCAGCACTGGGGAATGGTTTGGGCCATTAGATAGAGCATGTGCCAAACGATGTGCTGGCTTTTACTTCAGGTCTCCAGCTCAATTAGGGGTGAAATTGCTGGGCGACCACCCGTCCTTCTGCTGTAGGGGAAGGTGAATTGGTTTCGTCAGGGAAGAGTTAAGACATCAAGCCACAAACTCTTTTGTTATGCATTTACTATGCATTTTTCAAACTATGATGTTCAGGATATTGCATGGTAGCACCATGTTTGCAACTCATTAGGGTTCTAAATTCGGTGGAAACTGGCCAAATAAACTAGGACCTGCTACGCGTTCCGTTGCTATGGAAACATACACAAGCGTCGTTATGCCAGCATGTCTCACTATTTGGTATCAACTGAAACGCGATTCCAACTCCTGCGTATTGGGTCAGGACAAGAGCGTTTTTAGAGGACGGGAAGGAAAAGAAGTTGTTTGTGACTCCACCTCCACTATTTGCCAGCACCTATCATAAGTAACTACTTACTTAGCTTGAGTGACGTGTTTGTATGACCCCATACAACACTTACCTGGATAGTGAAGTTCAACGCAGTGTTATAAAATTAAAATAATCCAAGCGAGGCTTCATGCGCACCGAACGTTTTCCTTTAATAAAAAAGAAGACAACTACGACTGATGGACTCTACGATGGACTGTCCAGCGCATAGAATCATCTAATCTCAGCTTGCTTTGATGCGGAATTGTACCAATGTCGCGT
The DNA here is from genome assembly GCA_034440575.1 of Imbricaverruca yamaguchii. Classification (NCBI taxonomy): domain Eukaryota; kingdom Metazoa; phylum Arthropoda; class Thecostraca; family Neoverrucidae; genus Imbricaverruca; species Imbricaverruca yamaguchii. Next base: position 206,847 of record JAOTOL010001452.1, read on the forward strand.
AGTCAGCACTGAATACCACAGTGACTGTGATGATGCACCACAGTTCATGTGCTTCGAAGGTGAACAGCATGTTGGCGGTGGATGGCCTCAGCCTGCTGGTGATGTTGTCGGTCGTGGTGACAGCCAAGATGGAGATGGAGGAGCTGCCGCTCTCCTCAGTCCTGCTCGATCCGCCAGTGGCCTCACCAGTCGCAAAACTTATCGTCAAAACGCCAGAGCACACTGCCGGGCCCATACTCATCAAGGTGGGTCTTGATGGAGTCCTCTGTAAGACTCATCCTCATCAAGGTGGGTCTTGATGAAGTCCTCTGTAAGACTCATCCCCGTCAAGGTGGGTCTTCATTAAGTCCTCTGTAAGACTCATCCTCATGAAGGTGAGTTTTGATGAAGTTCTCTGTAAGACTCGTCCTCATGAAGGTGGGTATTGATGGAGTCCTTTGTAAGAGTCATCCTCATCAAGGTAGGTCTTGGTGGAGTCCTTTAAAAGATTCATCCTCATCAAGGTGGGCCTGGAAGCCCTCCTGTATAAGATCCATCGCCATCAATGTGAGTGTGGACAAGGTACTTTGTAGGATCAACCTATCCTCCTTAACACGCGCCCTGGAGGGGGGGGCGAAATTCGCCCACCCCTCCGGTATTTCGTAAGATTTAACTGCAGATTTTACCGGCAGATATACGCCATTGTTTGTGTACCAGCTTACAAATGACCGCCGCGTTGTTTAAAGCAAGAACAATGAGAATCTACTGAACATTTTTCGAGTTAGAGGTCACTAAACTCAAAGAATTTTCCCAGCGCCGGGCCACAAATATCGTCGCTGAAGCGCTTCCCGTATATCAGCAAAAATGAAGTGTTCTTGGCAAAACTAGCGACTTGTTTGGTGTACATTGTTATGCTATATTGTTTCAAAGTCATGTCAGGTCACGAGGTCAAGTCAGGTCAAGTTTATGACAGGTTAACAGACGCCCTGGAGGGGGGATAGTGAAATCCGCCTACCCCTCCGATTTTTCGTACATAGCTCTATCTTGTCCTGGTCGATACACGCCATTTTTGCGTACCTACTTGGAAATGACCGATACATTGTTTGAAGTAAGACAAATGAAAATCGGCCGAAAACTGTTCAAGTTAGGGGCCGTTAAAGTAAAAACAATTCGCAGCGCCAGACCACAAAATTCGGCGGTGATGCGCTTCCCGTATATTGGCAAAAGGGTACTATTTTTGACAACACTAGGGATTTGTTTGACGTATTTTGTTATGCTATATAGTTCAAACGTCATGGCAGGCCTCCAGGATCAAGTCAGGTCAAGTTCATGACAGGCTAATAGAACCAAACTTGGTTAACTGGAATGTTCTAAAAAATTCAAATGACTGTCATGCGATTGATGTCACTTTACATGTTACTCCCTACACATCCCGAAATCTACTGTTTGTCATTGTGTGCCTAAGCGTTTCCATACTTTATTCATGTATTTCACTCCTTTCTTTGCGAAGCCGATTGTGCCGAACCGCCCAAAGGAGCAGTCGGGTGGGCAGCCCGGTTCCGTTAACTGGAGCAGGTAATGTCCTGCTAAAGTGCTCTTATATAGGTGACCTGGGGTCACATGGCTGATCTGGCATCTGTCTTGTATCATTAGTAATGTTCAAAACATTATTAATGCCAATTTTGGAGCATTTAAACACAAGCACAGCGATCCATAACAATGACAAGCCAATCCACGCAAAACCAGAAAATTTTGATATTCTGACCTCATTTGACCTTGAAGATATTGACCGAAGGTCATGACATTTGCACACAATAGAGTTCACTACCGTGCACATCCACCCTGCGAAGTTCGTTGCTATAGCCCCAGTAGGAGCCGAGATCCTAGGGGGGCGGAATCCGCCCCCCCCCTCCAGTGCGCGTAATTTTCCGAGGCCCTCCAGGGCGCGTGTTAAGGTGGGTTTCTACGACCACCTAAGGTCTGTATTAAACTAGCCACAACAAATTGTCAACGCTAAAATGGCCAGTTAAAACGGTCTGCCAGTATTTGTTGTCTATAGAGCAATTCAAAGTAAGATATTTCTCCTTTCTGGGACCAATGAGCAATCTGTGATTCTCCATTCCATGACCAACGAGTGATGTATAATTATCCCTTTCAGGACCAGGGAGAGAGGTGTAATTATCCCTCCCAGGACTAAGGAGTGATGTTTAATTATCACTTTCAGTACCAAGGAGTGCTGTGTAATTATCCCTTCCAGGACTAAGGAGTCATGTATAATTATCCCTTCCAGGACGATGGTGTGATGTATGATTATCCATTTCAGGACCAAGGAGTGATGTATAATTATCCCTTCCAGGACCATGTTGTGATATATGATTATTCATTTCAGGATCAAGGAGTGATGCCGCTTCGACGAGAGGACATGGTGTTAATTTTCTGTAAGTTTATAGCATGGTTTGCACCTCCGCAAGTCCATTACTCTGTTGCCCTGATCCTGGCGGGGGCACACTGTACTGTGCGCAGGGCGCCCAGTAAAGAATGGTGTCCCGTTTTGTGTTGATATGTTCTCAGTACGCCGAAGAACCTGCAGTAGCATAGCTGTATTCCATTCACCTTATCTTCTATTAACTCTGTTAATACAAAATAAATATCTTTATGTTGAATATCTTCTGTTAACTCTGTGGGAGATGGACATCCAGTCCCCCTCCCCACGCCGCTTTAATATGCAGTCCCGGAACGCCTGGAATGATTATCCTGAAACTTGGTAATTTTTCCTAGTTGTACGGCTTCCCGGGATGCCAATGTTGTGAAGCTCTGCTTTGCTCATGGGAGGCTACAGGCGCAACTTTCCTGGAGCATGTTTAACAATTCCTTCAATTTGTGTGACCTTGCGACATGCTTGGCTTCTACCGTTTGCAACCTCGAAAGTTATAAACGTGTTTGGCCGTTTTTCAATGACCTCTATAGGCAATGGCGCGAGACTACTTGCGGTGATGTAGCGATTATGTATAGCAGAAGCGAGTGCAGATGGACGCGAATATGGCAATGTCTGCCGACAAACTTCATACAATGTGTTATACTGAGGAGCAATGGATCTAAATGAACGATTGTGAAATGTGTGAGAACGTTATGAGGACATTCGGAATTACGCTTTGGTCAGGGGCAACTTTGGAAGATTTTTAGGGGATGAGGACGAATGAAAACAGTTGCCTTATTTGCGATTGCTGTACTTGAGCTGACACTAACCTTTGTGCTTTGTAATACATATTACAGGGCCATAACACAGGGTGTATGACAAGTTAGGGTGTCTGAGAATCTCAGTGAACGGAAAAACATCCCTAAGATGCACTTCATGAAAATATTGTCAATGGCGGCACCAGACGTTGTTTTTGGCGGGAGGTCATTATCTCTGTTATGCATTTGCAAAACTACACTAGTTTAACTCGCATTTATAAATAAATGTGATGATGCTCTCGCCTTAGAGTCCCGTACTTCGTCTATACATTGTGAAGACATTGTTGCGATGGTATCGGTCTTCACGATAGGTTCCAAATCAGGCGTGGAAGTTTCACACGGGATGTATGATAATTTAAATATTTGACGACATTACATGCATAATATTTATTCTGTGATCTCATTCCCTTATTCCGTCATCTCGAGTGTATGACATTGGTACATCACCTCCCCGCTGAAGTCAGTATTTCTCGGGAGAGAAATAAGTTTTAAAAAGTTGATAGGATCGTAGGGAAGTAATCATCCAAAGCTAATGATCTAAGGATATCTGATGATAACGTGGAATTTCATCTAGTTTTCGAAGCGCTTCGGGACTTCTTCACAGATGAGTAAGGCGGATGAGTGTCATCTAGTCGAGATAACACTAGCCCAGTCCAGAGAGGATATTGGTAATATCTATAGAAAATAGATACTCTGCCAGCCGGGTTCAATCTCCAACAATCATAGCTGAACACACCCTCAACAGAAAGCACCACACCCAGAAACCACGAAACCATAAGAAAAGCTATATTTCCACCAATCGTATTTGTACTAACGAAGCAATTACAAAACAAACGGAAGTGACAATCCAAGCCTTTCAACTATGTGATTCTTGAGGAGCTTGGAACAGAAGTCTAGCTCTCAAGTCCAAGCCAGTATCCTCAACGTTGCAAGTGCAGCATATTGATATATATATATATATATATATATATATATATATATATATATATATATATATATATATATATATATATATTTATATATATATATATATATATATATATATATATATATATATATATATATATATATGTATTAGACCATGTCGTCGTTCGTCAAATTAAGATTTGGATTTCGGCGGGGTTATTTTTTTGTGCCTTGCTATGTAGTAATGTAAAATAAAAACAAACATTCCCAAAAATTTGAGTTTCAAATCTATAGAAACGAGGATCTTGTGATGTCTGCACATTTTATCTCCAACGCCCCAGGCGAGGGTTGGTTGGAGGTTTTTACACCGTCACCGTTTTTCTCCTAATCAAGTTATTGCTGCCAAACAAAAACGAGCATGTTGTCTGTCATCAAAGGAACACGACGGTAACCAGTTTTGAGGCCTGGGGTCAACTGTTGACCTCCCAGGTCAGGTCAATTACCCAAATTAGGCATAAAAACGGACTTTTACCCTTTGAAGGACCACAGAACAAACCGAAGGACCACACCAACATGCCGGAGAAGAAACTGACAACTTCTGAGGTTTCTTCTAATCTTTGCCGCTCTCGGTCACCGACAGAGGTCAGGTCAGGACAAATCCGGTCAGGTACCACATCGACATGAAAGGACGTAAGCCATAGCATATTAACTCAGGTCTAAACATCACAAAAGCAAATCATTTTCCGAATAGAGCAGTGTTATACTAATATTCTTTGCATCAAAGGAAAAGCACACGCTTCTACAAGTACCTTTGCAGTCTGGCCTTCATGGTTTAAATGCCGGTGGCATCACAGTGATTCACATGCGCACGCGCACCGGCTGCCATAGCGTATCGATACAGAGCCGCTAACGGGCCGCGCACAATATGCTTACACGCCCCAGGAGCGCAAAACCGGGCGACAGTACAGCACACTAACAAGCAAAGAGCACAGGTCCAGACATTACAAACATATCTTCGCATGGTCCTCCTTGGACTTCATGACGCCGCCGGTCAGCTCTCTGTGTGCCAGCCTGGCCCTGATGAAGCCATCTCTTCTCGCGTAGCCGTACACTGCCTTGGACGCGGCCGTCACCTCTTTGACACATCGCTCCACGTTCTGTCCGTGGACTGGCATCGAGTCTACTTCCATGGGGGTGGACTCGAAGTTCTTGATGACCGCAGCTGGCAGGTCCCGGGTGAGGATGGGCTCGGAGATCTGCTCATCATCCCAGACAATCAGTTTCCGCAGGCCTGTGGCCTGCTTGTTGAGGTCCACCTTGCACCTGGTGCGGATGTTGACTTGTTCTTCCCCTCCTCGGCTTCCGAGCGCCTCCTTCTCCCGCACCTCCATGATCTTCTGTACGGCGAAGCAGCGGTCCTCCCGCTCCTCGCTCCACAGCAGCGTCTGCAGGAGCATCTCCGGATGCGCCCACCAGGCGCTGGACTCCAGGTAGGAGAACACCTCCTTGACCACCTGTTCGTCGTGATCGAGAGTCAGCTGCAGCTGTTGCAGGCAGATCCGTGCGCCCTCGATCCAGTGGATACGGATCTTGTACCTGAACCACGTGGGGTAGTACACCCCGATGATGTACTCGCAGATGAGCTGGAGGTGCCAGGCTTCCTTCTCGGCGAAGCCATGGCGGCCCACCCACATCCGGAGGAAGCGGTTGGCTGTGGTCAGCCACCTGCTATGGTTGACCGGGCCGATGTCCAGGTTGGCGAAGTGGTCGGTCACGTGCCCGGAACGGATCGCTGCCACCATGTCTTACCCGTACCGCTGGTCGGTGGACAGGTCTGCCCTCACCTCCTCCGTCAGCTCCGGCGGGGCTGGCCCGATGGTGATCTTGCTGAACCTCTTGACTGGCAGCTCGGTGGCAGTCGCGAGGGCCTTGTCCAGGGGACCTGAAATATCGTTGAATGGGTAGTTAGTCGTCGTAAATGGATGCTTGTTAGCCATGCGGCAGTCGATAACGTTACTTAAAATATTTACAGGGACTTTGAAGGCGTACGGCTGATATGGCTATTATAGAATGCAAATGATAACAGTGCTTCAACCTAGACCAAAAAAAAAACATTTAAGATAAAACAGAACTAATATAAATCAGTGATACATGCACAATGAGTGATACAGGACTATATCCCCTTCAGTCATACAGATGAAAGAGCAGTGCAGTCGATGACAAAATTGTGCATTTCGGACACATTCGAATCTTGCAACACATGTTGACGTAAATGATACAGTACTCACCAGTGAAGCCGGTGTCGCTGCTGGTTAGCCCGTCCAGGTTGATGATGAAGTGGCGGAGAGGAAGTTCGTTGAGGTGGAGACCGCACAGCAGCCAATTCAGCGACCTGCCCAGCATCTTCTCCACGAATTGGAAGACGCCGCCCCAGATGCCGCTGTTGGTGTTGGTTGAGTCGCCTCCAATATGCATGATGGTCTTGTCGACGCCGTGTTCCCGCATCCACTGCACCAGACATTTGGCGATCTGCTCGGCGGCGGTGGCAGTCCCATCTGCCTTCGGAGGTGAGAAGTGAAAGAGCTAGCCCCGCCGGGCTCAGCTACCACCGAGTAGTGATCCTCCTTCTGGAACGAGGGGTAGAGCTGGTCACTTCCCTCCACCTGCTCATACTTCAGCGTCCAGTCCTTCCGTCCATCGAAGTACAAGCAGGCGATGTCCTTCCTCTGGCACGTCATTGCCGGCTCGCGTAGTGGTACTTGGGGCTCATCTCTCTCAGGTCGATGCCGTACCTAAGGGAGCCCCGGAGGGTGGGCAGCTCGGCAGACACATCTCCTTCCCCGTCCCCAAGTACTCCGTCAACCTTGTGCTGCACTCAGAGCGAGTTCTCTTGCGAGCCGCCATTTCTTGCGGCTTGGGCGGTGAGCACTCACAGCACAGCAGCTTTACGACAAAGTAGGCGGTCATTAGGTCTGAAAGCAGGCACACCATTAGATTTGAGAAGCACCAGAGGGTCATCAGATTTATTTCCGGTGCCTGAAACCCTAATATGTTTAACATGCGGCCTCCACAAACGAAAACATATGCATGTTTTGGCCTAATTCTGGTCATTGACCTGACCTGGGAGGTCACCAGTTGACCCCAAGCCTCGAAACTGGGTACCGTCGTATTCCTTTGATGACGGGCAACATGCTCGTTTTTGTTTGGCAGCTATAACTTGATTAGGAGAGAAACGGTGACGGTGTAAAAACCTCCAACCAACCCTCGCCTGGGGCGTTGGAGACAAAATTTGCAGACATCACAAGATCCTCGTTTCTATAGATTTGAAACTAAAATTTTTGGGAATGTTTGTTTTTATTTTACATGACTACATAGCAAGGCACAAAAAAATAACCCCGCCGAGATCCAAATCTTAATCTGACGAACGACGACATGGCCTAATATGTATATCTGTGTGTGTGTGTGTGTGTGTGTGTGTGTGTGTGTGTGTGTGTGTGTGTGTGTGTGTGTGTGTGTGTGTGTGTGTGTGTGTGTGTGTGTGTGTGTGTGTGTGTGTGTGTGTGTGTGTGTGTGTGTGTGTGTGTATGTGTGTGTGTGCACATCGTATTTACTCGGATCTTACTCGATGCATGATGGTGCTGCCTCTCGTCTGTCAGATCTGACGGTGCTCAACAACGGTCACGGCCCGGTGGAGTTGAGAGCCTCTATGAAACAGTGCTGCCAGCACTTCTCCGTGCAGGACGCCGAATGTGAGGTCAGTGCTGCCATATGCGACGCTATCAGTCGGTGGCCAATCAAGTGTGACCAAGAGACAGCCAACTGTGCATAGTGAGATCACGCGGTGTATGTGGGATACATCACCTCTGCAAGATGAGCAACTCATAGGGAGGGACAACTGCAGGCTGCTGCGATTTTGGTCCACTGCAAGTGCATGATGTGCAACAATTGTATTGGCTTAGCACGCGCACCGGGGCGAGGGAGGGGCGGGGATGGCCGAGTGGTTAAGGTGTCGGGCTATGGGTACCAAAGGTCCCAGGTTCGGCTCTAGCGCCACTCAAGACATTTCCCAATCCCGCGGCCCACCGGCGAAACAATGTGGGCGGCGCCATTAGCCGTGAATGTGCATAAAGTGTGTCGTGAACCAACAAATAAAACAAAAACAAAGAGCGAGGGAGTTCGGACTCTTGTCATCCCTCCTCATCTTCGAAAATATATACGGGCATGGATATTGCACTGTAATCGTGTGACTCTGTTGGAAACTGGTAACCGCATCACACGCAAAGCGGGTTTCATAAATCAGATCCGCTTGTGAATGTATGAATCGAAAAGATGGAAATTCAACCGACTGGCTGCCTATGGTTCAAGGTCCCTAATGTTTCGTCAGCGCGGCGGCGTGACAGCTTGGCACGTCAGCCGCCCTCGACCTCATCTAACACTGAAGACTGTCTATATTCGATGGCTGAAGGTCATCGAATATATTGCGCAGGGAGTGCATTACAGCTGTAACCTCCCTCTCATATGTTACGTTTCTAGCTGCGGTAGTTTCAGAGATCTTAGGAGCGGAATCCCCCTTTCCCGTTCGGGTTATGTGAGAGGCCCTCCTGTGTTCGTGTTAAACGCCTTACGGTCATATTAATCCAGGTCGATAATAGGTCGAAATTCGACACGATGTTTGGCTCAACGTCAGATCCCAACAAGCCAGGAACATGTGGAAAAGCGGCAGCGATAGTCGGCCCGCGTGAAGGCTCTTCCCATGTAACATCCACGAGCTTTCGCAGTGGTAAAGACTCCCGAGAAACGGAGACGCATGATCGCGACACTTACCACACAATGCCCACCGTGTGCCTGCTGTGTCCCTGTTGTGTACGACGACAGCGATGTTGGTCGGCTCCACCACATGCTCCACCACCAGCTTCTGCTGACACGGCAGCTGACATGTCGACATGTGCCGCAGTCCATGCTGCTCATCGGAGGCTACATGGGGATCTTGTCGCCAAGCCACACCACAAACATCACTCTGCTCTACCCGAACCTTGTGAGTGCTGGCCACGACGGCTGGGGGGGGGGAGTGCTGCCGGGCGGACCTCACTAATGGTTACGTATACCAACAGTCTGGTCCGTCGTGACGGCATGACGGCATGACGACGGCATGACGAAACATGACGGCATGACGAATCCAAGTGTGACCATCACCACCGAGGAAGTTGTCAGCTGCTCAAGGACGTGATCGGACCAATGAAGCAAGGATGTTGTGGTCGGATAAATGCAGCAAGAACGTTGTGGTCAGACCAATGTAATAAGGCAATTGTGGTCGGATGAATGTGCCAGACTTCGTGGGTTTCACATTTCACATTGGCCGGATTTACATTTAAGCCGGTATGTTACATTAGTCTGTCTTAGCATTTGAGCATGCGGAATTCATTTGTTTTGTTTGCCATCACTAAGGAAAATTCCTCGAGACTTTTGCAATATATGACATGTTTGGAGTGCTCAATACCCAGAAGGGTTTCGGTGAGCCACTATTATACCGAATGCATGGCAGCATCAGCTATAAATAATACAGAATAAATGCATAGTGCTATTCAGAATCACACAATGTTTCTCCATACTTGCGATCACATTGGAACTAATTGGTTAGCATCCTTCTAAGTGGACTGGGGGCAACACCACTGCCTTTCTTCAGTACATCTACAACTGAAGGAAACTTCGCCGGCTTGTTTCAGTACATCTACAACCGCGTTGGCGAATGCGAGATCACCATCCAGTACAGCGACCACTCGTTTCAGCACACCATTCACTTCAACACCACCATCAGCCGCTATGGTCCCGTCAGCTCTGTTATGGAAGGTGAGACCAGTGTAAGTGACAGAAGCATGTGTGTGTGTGTGTTTGTGCGTGTGTGTGTGTGTGTGTGTGTATGTGTGTGTGTGTGGGTGTGATGTGATGCTCTGGCGATACGTCGGCACTGCTGTTGCAGGTGCAACTACAAACCCGAACTTATGTTTGTCCACACTCACCGCCTGTGACCCTCACACTTTACTTCTTCACTCACATATATTCTCACAGCCGTAGATGTACATTGCTCGGGCACTCCCCCCCCACACACACACATAAATGCACACACCCACACACATATATTTGTATATATATATCTTTACATATATACATATACATATATATATATATATATATATATATATATATATATATATATATATATATATATATATATATATATATATATATATATATATATATATATATATATATATATATATATCGTGTGGGCTAAGACATTGTCGAGGGATTTATTGACTTGTCCAAGGTTGTGAGTTGTAGTACCTATTTCTCCATCTCACCAGCCATTAGCGTCCCGGCATCATCTGTATCGTGTGTGCTCTGTGGCCGTCGGTGTCCCTCAGCCGTGCAGAAGTCTCGGCACCATCTGTATCGTGTGTGCTCTGTGGCTGTCGGTATCCCTGAGCCGTGCAGAAGTCTCGGAATCATCTGTATCGTGTGTGCTCTGTGGCCGTCAGGGAGCCGTGCAGAAGTCTCGGCATTATCTGTATCGTGTGTGCTCTGTGGCCGTCGGTGTCCTCAGCCGTGCAGAAGTCTCGGCTTCTGTTCGGGGTCGTGGGTCCGGAGAGTCTGGCATTTCTGTCGGTGTGCTCTGTGGCCGTGGGGCGTGCCGACGTCTCGGCATTCGTATCGGTGTCTGTGGCCGTAGGAGCGTGCCGACGTCTCGGCATTATCTGTATCGTGTGTGCTCTGTGGCCGTCGGTGTCCCTCAGCCGTGCAGAAGTCTCGGCATTATCTGTATCGTGTGTGCTCTGTGGCCGTCAGGGAGCGTGCCGACGTCTCGGCATTATCTGTATCGTGTGTGCTCTGTGGCCGTCAGGGAGCGTGCCGACGTCTCGGCATTATCTGTATCGTGTGTGCTCTGTGGCTGTCAGGGAGCCGTGCAGAAGTCTCGGCATCATCTGTATCGTGTGTGCTCTGTGGCCGTCAGGGAGCGTGCCGACGTCTCGGCATTATCTGTATCGTGTGTGCTCTGTGGCTGTCAGGGAGCCGTGCAGAAGTCTCGGCATTATCTGTATCGTGTGTGCTCTGTGGCCGTCGGTGTCCCTGAGCCGTGCTGACGTCACCAGCGGCTCCCCGTCGGCCGGCAGACTACTACTCGCCGTTAGATGTCAGCACGTGTCCGTCGGTGGACCAGGACCCGCTCGACAGCTGCTCGGCCGTCAATTGCTTCCACAAGTACAACGGCCACCGCAACTACTTCAACCCCAGCAAGCTGCGCTGCACGCCGGTGCCCAGGTGCGATTCGGCCCGGCGGGGCGCCGGCTCGCTGCCCACCATGGTGAGTGCTGCGTGCGCGCTGTGTCTGTCGGGCACTGCTGTGTATGCCGGGCACTGCTGTGTATGCCGGGCACTGCTGTGTATGCCGGGCACTGCTGTGTATGCCGGGCACTGCTGTGTATGCCGGGCACTGCTGTGTATGCCGGGCACTGCTGTGTATGCCGGGCACTGCTTTGTATGCCGGGCGCTGCTGTGTATGCCGGGCACTGTTGTGTGTGTCGGGCACTGCTGTGTCGGTTGAGCATTGCTGTGTCTGTCGGGCACTGCTGTGTCGGTTGGGCATTGCTGTGTCTGTCGAGCACTGCTGTGTCTGTAGGGCATTGCTGTGTCTGCCGGGCATTGCCGTGTCTGCCGGGCACTGCTGTGTCTATCGGGCACTGCTGTGTCTGTTAGGCATTGCTATGTCTGCCGGGCACTGCTGTGTATGTTGGGCATTGCTGTGTCTGTTAGGCGCTGCTGTGTCTGTCTAGTATTGCTGTGTATGCCGGGCACTGCTGTGTCTGTCGAGCACTGCTATGTCTCTCGGGAATTGCTATGTCTGTCGGGAACTGCTGTATCTGTCTGGAAATTCTGTGTATGCCGGGCACTGCTGTGCCTGTCTTGCAATGCTGTGTCTGTTCGGCACTGTTGTGTCTGTGTCTGCTGAGCACGTTGTTTGTCTGCGAACGATGCAGCAGTCAATTCTTACAAGACTGACGTAGTCAATGACTTGAAAATGCTGAAATCGGTACGAGACGCACGTGAGTTCCTTCGAATGACATTACAGAAGACGCGTGCTAAGTTTCAGCAAATTAGGAAACGCCTCACACCCAAGGCCAGGCAATGTGCAAAATTGCATTGGAATTTCGAGGCTCAGCAAGCCTTCGACGCTTTGAAACACTGTCTGCTAGAGGCTCCAGTATTGTCGTTTTCGAACATGTCGTGAGCGTTTGGCTGATATACAACCTCTTCCGTTACTCTATATAAGTAGTCAGTCGGAGCTGGAGACTTCCAAACTGAATAGGATCCTTCCCTCCTGGTTACAGTCTTACCTTCATGGAAGTGGCTAGAGTACCTAGCTCTGGTTTGTTATTTCACGCTAGATGGCAGTACCAGTAGCTTCTTCGTCGTGCCCTGCATTACACATTGCTATTGGCTGAGAATGTGGGAGGAGTCTGATGGTGCAACGTTGGGAGCAGTTGTCGTCATCCGTTTCACAGCCTCCGCAACAACCCAGACAAGCACCTCCCAGCAAGCATTTGCATCGACCCGATGGGCGTTGCATAGAAAGCATCAACTTAAAATGGCACCCGCCCATGCCTCCCCTTTGGATAGTTCCTACGCCACCGCCTGGGCGTAAGAAGTTTTAGCCCCTCCCGGAGCTGCAACTGCAACACTTCTGAGAGACACCTTCCCTCCCGGAGATGCCGCTCAGCAGTTCTGGAGAGGCACCTCCCCACCCGGGAATACCGCTGCACGAGTCCTGGGGGACATCCCATCTCTCCGACATTTTTGTAGGAAAAGCCCCGACAGAACCAATTCTCCTTCCGGAGATCCCCGCTACTGAAGGACCGACAAACACTCCTCTCCTACCGGAGGTGACGCCACGGCAGTCCAAAGTCACGTCATCTCTTGGGGACACAACCCAGGATGTTGATCGTGCAGCGACTTTACTGCCGGCAATGCTCAGAGCCACCTCTCGGCCTTACCCTTCGGCCGGGGGAGACTTCATTCGCACGTGTTCCGACTTCGTGCTCTCAGTCCTCTTCCAAGTTGGCGGACAATTCACATTTCCCCCTCCTATCTGCTAGCGCCAGCCCACTGCACGCTGACAGGCGATTCCTCCAGTCCACTTCATGCCGACAGGGTACACTTCCAGACCACTTCAAGTTCACGGGCGCCTCATTCAGCCCACTTCATGTTCGCGGGTACCTCGTACAGCCCATGACCACCTTGGCCACGCACCAGCCAACTGTGGCAGGGGGTGTGATGTGCCCAGACGTAAGCCGAACCGCGATACGCTGGCGACCAAGACGTCGGAAAGTACCATTCGAGTTGTACGTTTTTTTGCAACATCGGCTTTCATTTCGGCAACATTAGCTTCTTTATTTGTAGCAGCAGCTATAATGGGGATGTGGATGGGTATTTTACGAGGTATTCTATGGGCGGTATAGACATGGTTGGCGATATAGCTTATCTATCCAAAAAGTGGGCATTGACAGTGGCATTTGCGAAATAAGTTATGCAGGACTAATCTGTGCGTGGACACCGTGCGATAACACAAAGCTAGTGTCAATTTTTGGCTGATCATTCCTGATCATTGCTGAACGATTGATCCTAAATCAGGTTTGGTATGTATCTATAATTAAACAAGGATAAGTGAACTCGCATTGCAGTTTTTCCTGATAGATCATGCTGAAGAGCAGTCCATTTGTCACAGGAACATGGCATACACAGCATGCAGCCCGGTGCATGCCTGCCCCTCACATTGAAGCACGTGAAGCAAGAACACAAACCAATTCACCGTCTGCGATTTGTGTGCTTGTCATCCCATTCTGTACTTACATATCGACATCAACTGCATCTTCAACACGCCCTCCATTGCCAGTTCAACAGCCTAGTATGCGCAATCACACATTTTACTGAGCCGTCTTAGCTTACCGGTCGTATTTTCCCGTGCAGTGTGACAAGTTGAAACGACCGAATATTAAAGATGCAATTTTCGCAATGCGAACCGCATGTCTACCCCAAATGCAATAAATTCCGAATCCTAATGGTTGTGATCTACAGAGGTGAACGGAATGATCAGTTCGTTCCAAGTACATTCAACTTGCGTTTCCTCAGTGTAACCATCACTCGAGTGGTGCATCGAGTCCTGTTTTGAGCCTTGAACCCACGCCCTTATGTTTCCTTCTTAGGGACGATGAGTGGTCCAGCAATACCGTGGAGTACAGTGGTCCGCAGAAGCTCTCCAGACAGAACAATCCTCTGACATTTCCGGCCATGTGCATGCAGTATTATATTGTCTTCTTACGCGCGTTGTGTGATATTCAGCGGCGACAAAGACCAGCATTGGGCATCACAAACACGATGGCAGGATACCCGAACTCGAGTGCAGCCAAAAGTCTGCCGATTTAGCGAAAGTGTGTACAGCCTGATCCGATGGATTCAGTGTTTGCCTGCATGCATTGCATTGGAGAAGTGAAGTAGCAAAACTTTCATGTCGTATTTTTATCAGCGTGAAGCGTGACAATGTCGTGCTTGAGCCCTCCGTGTCCGAAGGGCGTTTGAACCGCAACACCACTGCTGCCGCAATGCAGCTGAACCAGCTGCACCGCAGCCAGCTGCCTGCTGCAGCATAGACACCTGCCAGCCACGCTATAGGCAGCCACAGCGCAGCACGATCACGTGCAATACCACCGCAAAGAACGCTTCCATCACGCAAAGTAGCATGCTCGCATCCTTGAGTAAGTTTCCACAAAGATGGCCACAAGGCTCTTCCTGAAACGGGCTTAGGATTTCTGTACGTGCCATGTGCGTGACTGAGTCCATTCACCACGCCAAGGAAGGACACTGCCCTCTGTATCCTCGCTGATTCAACACGTAATTGGCGCTGAACGCAACTACGAAGCGTGCAAACTGTCACCCGGAGAAAACGCAAATCAGCAGATTACCACCTGGCTGCGTGCGCTGCATAGCTGGATTAAAATGACTGTGTATGCGAGGATTGTGTCGGCTTAACGCACTGTCGGTGCAATGCGCTCGTGCGGCACGAGGTGCGGCCTCTTACACAGCCACCCGTGTCTCGTGCATCACGTGGACTGTCAGGCGACACGTGCTTTCGGTGACGTGGTAGCACGTCAACACCAGACATGAGCCTTTCGCCGAATACTAGAGCCACCCTGACACGTCCGTGGAACGGCTGTGGAATCTTCATCTCCTATTACGGTAGATGCTACTGCGAAGTTCAGTCTGGAGGCGTGCCACCACGCGGTGGCCTCCTCACTTATTTTGACAGAATGCACACGGGACAGCTGGGAACGTCGTCACACCTCCGACGTCCAACATGCACGATTCCAAGATTGCTCGGGAAAAACATAGCGGGGGTGGGGGAGATTGGCGGGATCATCCGCGTTTCCGCACGTGCAGGCCCAGCGCCGGCATTGTTGGTACGGCATGCTGGACAGCATGCTGGACAGCATGTTGAGGGCTGGCCGGCACCTGTGGCAGCCCGTCGGATAGCTACTAGTCGGTCGGCGGCCTACTAGCCGGCTACAGCTACTAGCCGTGTTGTCCGTGTTGTCCGTATTGTCCACGTTATCCGTGTTGTCCGTGTCTGTGCTGCCCGTGCTATCCGTGTTGTCCGTGTTGTCCGTGTTGTCCGTGTTGTCTGTGTTGTCTGTGTTGCCAGTGTTGTTTGTGTCTGTGTTATCAGTGTTGTCCGTGTTGTCTGTGTTGTCTGTGTTGTCTGTGTTGTGCGTTGTCCGTGTTGTCAGTGTCGTCCGTGTCGTCCGTGTCGTCCGTGTTGTCCGTGTTGTCCGTGTCCATGCTGTGCGTGTTGTCTGTGTTGTCCGTGTTGTCCGTGTTATCCATGTTGTCTGTGTTGTCCGTGTATGTGTTGTACGTGTCTGTGTTGTCAGCATTGTCCGTGTTGTCTGTGTCTGTGTTGTCCGCATTGCCGCTGTTGTTCGTGTTGTCTGTGTTGTCTGTGTTGCCCGTGTTGTTTGTGTCTGTGTTATCAGTGGTGTCCGTGTTGTCTGTGTTGTCTGTGTTGTCTGTGTTGTCCGTGTTGTCCGTGTTGTCCGTGTTGTCCGTGTTGTCCGTGTGGGCAGTCGTCAGTCCGGCTCTGGGTCCGCTCAGGCGTGAACTACAGCGCCACAAATGCGCGGCAGCAGTCTCGCCACGTCAGGGAGCTCTGCTGGACCAGTTAGAAGGGGCGGGGGCGCCCAATGGCCACAAGTTGACAAATGCTGAGATTTGTCAGATGAGGAAAGCCGGGAGGCAAGCTGCAGGAGGCAGTTGCATCAGCGAATATTGCAGGCGGCTCAAATGTGTTCATCTTTTAAGCTGAATTTCGTCGCATTTCGGAATACTCATAGCATTCTCATCATAGTCTTGCAGGCAAAATGCGGCATCATTTTAAGCTGAAAATGGTCGGATTTAAGAAATTTGAGTGTCATTATGATCGCCTTGCACATAAAAATCGACCCAAGGCCCTCTCGCCATCCGATCCCAAATCCGTGTCTGTTGCACCAAGTACCAAGATTCCTAGCAAACCATTCATCGCGAAAACTAAAAGACGAGAACACCTTTGCGGGCTGAATGACCGCAACTTTTCGCCAACACCAATTACTACTCCACCGAAACAAAAAAGATGCATGCTCGGCGCCGACTGCAGCAGTGCCAGGCAGTGGATCGGGGGCCCGCTGGCACAGCATCGGCACAGGCGACGGGTCTGAGAGCCGGCACAGTATCGGGACAGGTGACGGCTCGGTGAGCCAGCACAGTATCGGCACAGACGGCGGGTCGGTGAGCCGGCACAGTATCGGCACAGACGGCGGGTCGGTGAGCCGGCACAGTATCGGCACAGGCTACGGGTGGGAGAGACCGCCAGCACAGTATCGGCACAGACGGCGGGTCGGTGAGCCGGCACAGTATCGGCACAGGCTACGGGTGGGAGAGACCGCCGGCACAGTATCGGCACAGACGACGGGTCGGTGAGACCGCCGGCACAGTATCGGCACAGACGGCGGGTCGGTGAGACCGCCGGCACAGTATCGGCACAGACGGCGGGTCGGTGAGCCGGCACAGTATCGGCACAGGCTACGGGTGGGAGAGACCGCCAGCACAGTATCGGCACAGGCTACGGGTGGGAGAGACCGCCAGCACAGTATCGGCACAGACGACGGGTCGGTGAGACCGCCGGCACAGTATCGGCACAGACGGCGGGTCGGTGAGCCGGCACAGTATCGGCACAGGCTACGGGTGGGAGAGACCGCCAGCACAGTATCGGCACAGACGACGGGTCGGTGAGACCGCCGGCACAGTATCGGCACAGACGACGGGTCGGTGAGACCGCCGGCACAGTATCGGCACAGACGGCGGGTCAAGGCTGTCGTCGGCCTGGACGCGACCTCTACTCGTGTCGGCGAGTGTGCGGTGCGCTGATGGGTGTCGGCTGCCCATTGCAGCAGCGCCGGGTGACCGCAGGTCGTGCCTCATAAATCCAGGTTTACGACTGACTTCGACAACTCGACTCGTATTGCACCGCGTACGCTATCGTACGCCAATTAGTTTCACATACAGACGTACGGCAGGCCGCCAAGTTTGGCCGTATTGCTGGCGATTTTCCCCATGCTAAATGGAGGGCGATGAAAACATCATGAATGAAAAAGCGTCATGAATGATGAATCAAGGTTGTACGAGACACACATCGAAGTTGTGCTAACAATTCGACAAGCATCCAAAAAGCATGTATTTGACGAGAAGGGCGAAGGAGAATCAGTTCCTTGTATCAATGCAACGGAGATAGGCGAGGGAATGTAAATGGGCAACACTTGTTCGTTGTCGACACATACACCAAAGAACAGTACAACCAAATCCATCCATGCACCCAAACAACATGGGAGAGTGACCTTGATTTGCAGAGCAGTTCGCACAAAACCGCTGCCAATTGGATGGGTGGGGGAGAGGGGGGCCTGTCATCTGGCAACCAAAAATGCACTGGCTGAAATAATATAATTTGAGATTTTCACTACTGAAAACCAAACTTTCTGTTCGCGCGCGAAACGCGCCGAAAGCGTTCCCAATTCTATGACAGTGTTTGGGGTCAAGCCCCTCAAGAAAATCCTGGCTGCGCCACTGACTTCGCAATCCTAGCTAGCGCTTCCCATGTCGAACACGCCAAGCCCAGAGCTTTCGGCTAGATGGATCGCGGAAGTGGAGGAATTTTTGTTTGTTTGTTGCAGCTTCTTTCCAGCTGCAAATCCCCGCGGTGCTTTTGCACGGTCGCGCACGCCTGTGCAGCCCCAACGCTCTCCGGATGGCATTTGTCAAGCTTCATGCGTCTCCACCACAGATGGACCTAGCCGATTCGTTCCGCTTCGTGGGGTATCCATAGACTGAAAATGTCGCCCCACGTATGGAGAGCATCCTGGTGCAACGCACGCCTGTATGCCATATAGTCCCTACGTGAAGTCACGTATTTCCGGAACCTGCTCAAATCATCACACGACATGCATGAGTCGTCCAGAGCACCTCTTCAGCTTGGCGGAGTCTCCATTCCTTGTGTTCTCTTCCGCTGAGCACACCTATACTTTGGTGGTGAGTGAGGTATTGGTATGAAAACGCTTTCCGGTGAGAAGCCAACTTTTCACCTCTTCCGTCATCTTTAGCCCTTCCTTTTTGTAATCTTCAGAAACGGCTATCCCTGTCGTAAGATCCACTTACTCCACCTTAAAGTCCGGCTCGTAGTTTATGCTGCCTACCGATCCATCTGGATCCAGTCTGAGGATAAAAGCATTCAGCTCGACAGATTCACCTGGTCCATATTCTTGTTTGTTTGTTTGTTTATTGGGTGGTTCACGACGCACTCCATGCCCATTCTCGGCTAATGGCGCCGCCCACACTGTTTCGCCGGTGGGCCGCGGGATTGGGAAATGTCCTGAATGGCCCTGGTGTCGCACCCGGGGCCTTTCGTACCCATAGCCCGACACCTTAGCCACTCGGCCATCCCCGCCCTGATCCATATTCTTCAGCTTGATCTTGACTATGTTTCATAGTACTTGTTCCATTCAGTTAATTTGGTCGTGCAATCCATGTTTGATACCGTTTAGGCCGCGGTAACTCGAAATAAGGCAACAACAGAAGTGCCCGAATAGGTTTTTCCCACATAGCGCACTTAATTTTGACTTTGCCTCAGTTTACTCGACAAAGGTCAATCAAATTCGAAAAATAACTTTTCATCGAATGGCTGTGTGAACATCAAGGACAAATATCCGGTTAGAAGAGCATACATATTGCAAATAAAAATAAAATTGATCCAAACTTTTCCATGACCTCAGGTCAGTGACCTGGCATCAATGAAAAATCCGTCAGATACGGTTTGTTGGCTTTGGTTAATTTTTATAACATACCAAATGTGATTCCAACATATTTTCATTTAGATGAGCTATGGATCCTGAAACAATCATAGATGTGATCCAGTTTTACCTAAGCCAGATTAATGGCCTTACGTGACCCGAGATTAAAACATCCGCATCAGACGCAAAGAAGAATGGAAAGATGCTTACAATTTCACACCACTGCACGCCACCGTTTTTCGCTATCGGGGAAACCCGCCGGGCGAAGGGGGTACATAGAAAGACATCACGAAACCGTGGGTCCACTGACGTAATGACATTTATAAGCTCATCGGGGTATCTCGTGTGTTTAATCATCTCATCCGCTACGAGCTTAAAGGCTAGAGCATCAAGATTAATAAGTGCAGTGGGATGCAATTGCGTCGAGTCTTCATACAGCTGTGAAAACGCGCGCAGCATACTTTTTCATCTGTGATAGCTTTGTTTAATCTGCGGTGGAATTGTCAGATGGTGTCATAAACAGATGCAGTTCAACTAGCCGAACATCCATGATGGCTCTAGCTTCACATCTTACCCGCAGGTATTCCCTATCTTCGAAGCAGCGGGCAACGCATGCCATTTGACTGGTAACCTGTTCGCATTTGCGCGAGGTGGCACACACATCTTCATCGAGGTACAATATGAGTGTGCAGTGGCAGACAATTGCATTGACTGGCTCCTTCTGCAGTCTCGCTGCGCGACATCTGTCCTCGAGTGAACGAACAGATCGAGTGCAACCGCGCGATTTCACGACGAGTGGCCCACCCAGCCCGGCAGCATAATCTCCAAACGGATCCGTGATTGAGTTGTGGGCGTTCGTCGAACTGACGACGCGTGCTGCGAAAACTTCGCCCGCACCAGTAATGCATCGAGTATTTCAGCGTTCTCCACAATCTTTCCGTTTAGGATCTTGGTTCGATGAACTTCCAATGGGAAATGTTTTTGGAATGTGGCTTCTCCGGCCCCGATGACGTCGTCTCTCAACACCTACGGTGTGGTAGGTGGAATCCGCCGGCACGAAGTTTGCTTATTTTTGCACAGCTCTTCCGGTGAAACTGTCACTCGCCGCGGATAACGTGCAAATCCGAGGAAAGTTTTTTTTCAAGACGTCCTGTTGAAAGTGGGGACGGTGTGATATTCGTTTTCTATTTTCACTTCTTATTCCAGTCACTGACGCCGTGCCTTCGTTTAGCTTTCAGGAGCCATAATCCTGGTATGTAGCGGTGGCATCCTCGCTTGCAATCCTCGCTTGCTATCACCTCAACAATCTGCGCCATGGCCGCAATAACTTGTGCCGTCACCCTTCCAGAAACAAAGCGTGCCGCCGCATCAGTATATATTTGTTTCGGATCATCTTCGAAATATTTCGCCTTCCTCTTCGCATGATTTCCTACTGCAACCACTGTTGCCGTCGCCTAAGGACGCGACATCCAATATTTGCCATCAATTTGTGTATGACAAGGCGATATTCTTCTCTTACTTCTCGACAGCTTTCTCTTGCACGTCCGTAAAGAAAGGTAGTGGATCATCCCGAGGTGTGTTCTGGGCTGCCGGTTGCAGCTGCTGGACTGCCGTACTGATATGATCCGGAATGCTGCCGCACAGTTGTAGTTTCTTACTCAATGTCTCTTCTTCTTCTTGTCCGGTTCACTCCTCATCGCCTACTTCCAGGTACAGGGTCCATGTTTATTTCACCATGCTGAATGTATTGAGCTTGTAGATAGCATCATATATCATGATTATCTGCATGGTTCCAGTGTGGCCACTCTTTCTTTTGTCTTTCTTCTTTCTTTTTTCATGTTTTCTTCCATTTTCTGTCGACATATGTGTCGCGATATATTTTATCTCTCTCTCTCCATTCCGGCCCTCGAGAAATCCTCCACTCGGCTTCAGTTCATCTTCACCTGGTGAAGATGAGTCCACCTGTCCATGACGGATTTGTCTTTACACGCTATGTCAATAAGACCGCTTTTCACATATTTGTAAATGTATTCGCACTTTCATGTCAGTTCTCATTCCGCCCCTCGCTGGAAACTAATTGAAAGTAGCGAATTTCTTGCAGAGTGCCCTGCTTTTGTTGCAAGCAACGCGATGGCTTCGCAGCCGCAAGCTGCATCGTACCCAGTGCTCTATGCTATTGCAGGCAATCCGCTATGAAGCCTTATCCCTGCTGAGCTGAGGCTTCCACGATGCTGTGGCATGTGAGACGTGGTAACTTGAATGCGATCTCCTTCTCAAGAACCAGACAGCCGCCGTGAAAGGACAGCTTCTCTGTATCCTGCGCCGTGCTGTTTTGACGTCGACCATCTCCCGCATTGTGACGGACGCTAGTGGTCTGACGGTGGGCAAAATGCATGGGAAACAAATCTGGAAAGGACAACAAAAACGACCAGTACGGGATTAAAGGTCTAGAGGACAAATGAAATGAGCACCAGATGACGTGAAGATGGATCACTTTCGCATTGCATCGCAGTTTATTTCGAGGTTTGGAATATATCATGGCTGCAAAGGTAGAGCAAGCATCATCGAATTACTCCATGTACTGAACTGTGATTCCAATTCCTATTCAGAGACAGAATGAGGCCAATATGATATTATATGATGGCTGACGAGTGGGGGTGGGAGTGTAGAGAGTGGTGACTTGGTGGTTGGTGGAGGGTTGTAGGTTGCTGAGTGTTGGGCGAGTGGTGGGTGATGTCATGTGGTTGGCGGTCGTGTGGATGGATGGGTGGATGGTGAGTGAGTCTTTAGTAGGTGGTATTTAGAGATTTGGAGAGGGGCTGGGTGACGGCATGGCGTGTGATGGGTAGGTGAGAGGTGGGTGGTGGCATGTCGTGTGATGGCCGAATGAGAGGTGGGTGGTGGCAGACTGTGGGACGGGTGGGTGGGTTGGTGATGGCATGTCGTGGGACGGGCTGGTAAGATGTGGGTGGTGGCAGGTTGTGGGACGGGCGGGTGAGAGGTGGGTGGTGGCAGACTGTGGGACGGGCGTGTGGGCGGGTGGTGGGTGGTGGGTGGTGGGTGGTGGCAGGTTGTGGGGCGGGTGGGAGGTGGGTGGTGGCAGGTTGTGGGATGGCTGGGTGGATGATGGCAGGCTCTAGGACGGGCGGGTGAGAGGTGGGTGGTGGCAGGTTGTGGGACGGACGGGCGGGTGGGTGGTGGGTGGTGGGTGGTGGGTGGTGGCAGGTTGTGGGACGGGCGGGTGGGTGAGAGGTGGGTGGTGGCAGGCTGTGGGGCGGGTGGGAGGTGGGTGGTGGCAGGTTGTGGGACGGACGGGCGGGTGGGTGGTGGGTGGTGGGTGGTGGGTGGTGGCAGGTTGTGGGACGGGCGGGTGGGTGAGAGGTAGGTGGTGGCAGGCTGTGGGGCGGGTGGGAGGTGGGTGGTGGCAGGCTGTGGGGCGGGTGGGAGGTGGGTGGTGGCAGGCTGTGGGGCGGGTGGGAGGTGGGTGGTGGCAGGCTGTGGGACGGACGGGCGGGTGGGTGGTGGGTGGTGGGTGGTGGGTGGTGGCAGGTTGTGGGACGGGCGGGTGGGTGGGAGGTGGGTGGTGGCAGGCTGTGGGGCGGGTGGGAGGTGGGTGGTGGCAGGCTGTGGGATGGCTGGGTGGATGGTGGCAGGCTGTGGGACGGACGGGTGGGTGGGTGATGGCATGTCGTGGGACGGGCGGGTGAGAGGTGGGTGGTGGCATGTCGTATGATGGCCGGGTGAGAGGTGGGTGGTGGCAGGTTGTGGGATGGCTGGGTGGATGATGGCAGGCTCTAGGACGGGCGGGTGAGAGGTGGGTGGTGGCAGGTTGTGGGACGGACGGGCGGGTGGGTGCTGGGTGGTCCCGGGGCGGGTCAGCCGGACAGTGTGGCCGACCTGCGTGCTGACCGCGGCGGGGCGGTGACAGCCGGGGTTGGGGCCGGGCCCGCCGTCGGCAGAGGGCGGGCTGGGCCGTCGGTCGTCGTCGGCGGCCAATTATAGCCGGCCGGCCGGCCGCCACGCCACTAATTAGCCTGTCACGTGGAGTCGGCGCAAAAACAGCGCCGCTGCCGAGGTGGAGCCGGCCGTCGGAACTGTGCTCACGGAGACGCGGAGACACGGAGAGCCACGGGGAGACACGGAGAGACGCGGAGAGACACACGGAGAGACACGGAGACACGGAGACGCGGAGACACGGAGAGACACGGAGAGACACGGATATACGGAGATGGGGAGACACGGAGACGCGGGGACACGGAGACGCGGAGACACGGAGAGACACGGAGATACGGAGATGGGGAGACACGGAGACGCGGGGACACGGAGATACACGGAGAGACACGGAGAGACACGGAGATGCGGGGACGCGGGGACATGGAGACGCGGAGACACACGGGGAGACACGGAGACACTGAAACACGGAGATATGGGAGACACGGAGACGCAGAGAGACACGGAGAGATGGAGAGACACGGAGACACGGAGACACAGAGAGACACGGGAAATAGGAGACACGGGAAATAGGAGACACGGGAAATAGGAGACACGGGGACACCGGAAACACAGGGAGACACGGAGACACGGAAAACACTGGAGACACTGGAAAACACGGAGATGCGGAGATGCTGGAGACACGGGGAGACACAGAGAGACGCGGAGACGTGGAGAGACACGGAGAGACACGGGGAGACCTGTAGATACAGGAGACACGGAGAGACATGGGGACGCTAGAGGCATGAGGACGCTAAAGACACGAGAAACACGAGAGACAGGGGGGCGCTAGAAGCGCGAGGACACTACAAGTACGAGTACGTTACTGACACGAGGATATTGGAAGAACAGAGTCACAAAGAAACTCTGGTGCAAATGGTGTCGCCATTTTTTCTTGTGGAACGTACGTGTTCACCCTGGGTGATGCACACATGTCCATGTTGCCATTTTCATTTCTGGACATAGGTGCTCCATATAGGTGGTGCGCAGGTCATACGCGACGTTTCGGCAGATATAGCCGTTTTGACTCAGCTTAACAGAATGTGCTGGAATGATGACCATCTCGAACACGCCAGTAGTAAGCGATGAAATGGAAGTATGAGTATTGACTATGCAGAGTGGGAGTGAGAGTGAGAGTGAGAGTGAGACAGAGAAAGTGTGAGTGAGAGTGGGAGTGAGATAAATAATGAGAAAGATAGAGAGCTAGAGATAGAGAGGGAAATAGAGAGAGAGAGAGCGAGATAGAGCCAGATGGCGTGCGCTAGATGGAGTGAGCTAGGGAGAGTGAAAGAGAAAGTGTGTGAGAGAAAGAGTGATGGTGACAATTACCGCACAAAATTGCATAGCTACTCATAAAATTGCACATTTGTCATCCAGTTGTTTAGAGCGCCAGCCTGTACTGGTTCCACTGCCCTGGCAAAACAGGGTTCGAGTAGCTTCGCGCGCTCGCATTTAGCGCCCGGCTTGGAGAGTCAATTGGCAACTTGTCCGGGTGGATCAGGTTAGTCGGCAACCGGATACCTATGCAGCTCCACTCACTCGCCATGTAGCTCCACTCACTAGCCATGTAGGGCACCCATATAGCTCCATTCACTTACCATGCAGAATACCTATGTAGCTCCACTGAATAGCCATGCAGGAGGCA
Source organism: Imbricaverruca yamaguchii (assembly GCA_034440575.1). Classification (NCBI taxonomy): domain Eukaryota; kingdom Metazoa; phylum Arthropoda; class Thecostraca; family Neoverrucidae; genus Imbricaverruca; species Imbricaverruca yamaguchii. The sequence goes on from JAOTOL010001452.1 coordinate 232,020, forward strand.
TATGTCGCTACATTCACTAACCATTCAGGACACCCATGCAGATGCACTACTCACTTATCACGCGGGTGCCAATGTAACTTCACTCACTAACCACGTAGGATAACCATGTAGCTCCACACACTAACCGTGCATGGTGCCTATGTAACTCAACGCACCAACCATGCATTTGAAGCGCTATCAGTTCTGTGTTAGTCAGGCGTGTAGATTGTGTTCAATAGCTCCAGTGTATCGGGTTACGCAGCACAATCGCTGGAGGACACCTTGAGACTGCGAACCTGATAGTCTCCATCCGACCGCAGCAGGAACCTGTTCTCGGTCAAACCATTCACGGAATATTGACGCCCTGGCGGCGATTTTCCTTTCGAGCAGTGTGTTTATCCTGGTCGGGCGGAGGTCACTGATGATTACTTCACACGAAAAAAACTTTTCGGTGAAGATTTGAACGGCGCTGTCCCGCCCCCGCCGGCGATGGGTAGCCGAGCGTTCAGTTCGACACATTGCTGCCAGATTCATCACCACGAGAGTGACCGTGGCGGGGCGCCGTGCATGGTTGCTGGAGCTGTGTCAGCACGCTTCATTGGGCGATGCCGTGGCTGGAGCTGTGTCAGCCCGCGTGATTGGACAATGTCGTGGCTGAAGCTGTGTCAGCCCGCGTGATTGGACAATGTCGTGGCTGGAGCTGTGTCAGCGCGGCTCATTGGGCGATGCCGTGGCTGGAGCTGTGTCAGCCCGCGTGATTGGACAATGTCGTCGCTGGAGCTGTGTCAGCGCGGCTCATTGGGTGATGCCGTGGCTGGAGCTGTGTCAGCCCGCGTGATTGGACACTGTCGTGGCTGGAGCTGTGTCAACGCGCACGATTGGACAATTTCCTGGCTGTGAAGCTGTGTCAGCTCGTATTATTGGACAATGTCGTGAGTGGAGCTGTGCCGGCCAGTGCTTGTGATTGGACAATATCGGTGAGTGGAGCTATTTCAGCTCGTGTGATTGGACAATGTCGTGCCTGGAGCTGTGTCAGCCCATCTGAATGGACAATGTCGTGGCTGGAGCCATGTCAGCGCGCCTGATTGGGCAATGTCGTATCTAGGACTCTACCACCCCATCTGATTCGGCAATGTCGTACCTGGACTCTATCACCCCATCTGATGTGGCAATGTCGTACCTGGAATTATATCACCCCGTCTGATTGGACGATGCCGTGGCTGGAGCCGTGTCAGCGCGCCTGATTGGACGGCGTCGAGGCTGGCACCGCACAGCCACCGTCAGAGCTGACGGTGGCTGTGCGGTCAGACCGTCAGAGAGGACCGTCAGAGATGCGGTTCTCTCCAGCTACACTGAGCTCACGCTCTGTGTGTGCTCACCAGCACGTGGCCGGTCAGGCGTGACGACAGCGGCGGCCGCCTGCACGCCGCTTCCGGCCCACCGGCGGCCCCTGAGCGGCGTGACGACCGCGCCACGTGCCCGCCACGAGCCCGTGTGTCCGGCCGGCCAGCACGGGCACGTGCGCCGACGGCCAGGTGCCCCCCCCCCCCCTCCCCCGAGACTGGCGGCCCGCGACCGCGGATGATAACAAAATCAATGAGTGGACGGCACGGTTAGCGGCTCGGTTTTGGGGGGTAATTATGCGTGGCGGGGTGCGGCAGGGGGTAATAATTACCGCGGTGGTGACGTATGATCGATCCCGGGCCGGCGTCGGAGACCATTTATTTCAATTACGCCGCACCTAATGAAGAAAGGGCGCTCGCGCAATTCCTGCCGCGCCTGCCGACACGGCCGTTAATGACCCAATGATGACCCAATGGTGAATCAGTGATGACCCGCACCTCTACCGCTGATAATATCATGGGGAACAATGACCTTTATCAGCCGTGTCATCTGAGACACGAGCCTTTTGGATACGTTACCTGTGTACATACGGAGGTGCGCCAGCACCAATGGTGATCACCATATGGGCAGATGTGGGCGACCGTGGGCTGGTGGGCGACCGTGGACTGGTGGGCGACCGTCAGCCTATGGGCGACCGTCAGCTGATGGGCGATCGTCAGCTGATGGGCGGCCGTCAGCTGATGGGCGATCATCAGCATGTGGTCAATCGTCAGCTGATGGGCAATCGTCATCTGATGAGAGATCATCAGCCTATGAGCGACCGTCAGCTGATCGGCGACCGTCAGCTGGTGGGCAACTGTCAGTTAGTGGGAGACCTGACTGCCAGTATTGGACAAGGGACACATGCTTGCAAAGCTGCATGGAACCACTCTCAGTATATTTGGGGATGCAACAGCGCAGTGCCTGCATGGTGTTTAGTGCTTACACGGTGTGCAATGTTTACATGGTGTGCAGTCCCCACATGGTGTGCAGTACTTACGTGGTATGCAGTGTCTACATGACATGCCGGGGGACGTGTGCCTCCTGGGTTGTACACACGTCGCCTTCTGCTCTTGGCCGGTTCTGTTCCGTCCTGTCTTATTGCACTAACCATGTTTATCGGTCCTCTCGCGGCATTTCGAGACCACTTGATGTTGGGAGAGAGAGAGAGAGAGAGAGAGAGAGAGAGAGAGAGAGAGAGAGAGAGAGAGAGAGAGAGAGAGAGAGAGAGAGAGAGAGAGAGAGAGAGAGAGAGAGAGAGTGAGACATAAAGAGAGACAGCCCGGGTGGGAATTTCAGCAGAGCCAACACCATGTCTATAGCACGTCTAGCTGGGCGCCATGGCGCGTGGTACGTTCAGCACGGACGCCACAGGGTACCCGGAGGAGGAGACGTATCTGGAGTAGGAGCGAACGTCTGATGGTCGGTCTCCGCCTGGCGGAGACCGACAGCCGCAGCAGGTCGCTTCCACCCGGTAAACCACCAACCAGAGGCCACGCACGTGAGAGCAGCGAAGGAAGGTCAAGAGCGTGGGGTCGAATCTCGATCAGTCCGGCATCTAACTCCATATGACTACGCCGGCGCCCAGCATGACGTGGCCAGCCACATGACTGACCCCTTTGGTGGCGTCCACCGTCAACTGTTCAATGGTGACGTCAGAGACGCTGCGATGACGTCATACTCACGATCCGCGTCCAGCTGGGCGTCAATTCCTGACACATACTGACATCTACCGGCCGCCTCTGTAACTGACTTGCACCTGCGCTGGCTCTGGCTCTGCTTGTTCGAAAACAAAGCGAGACACCGCCTGCTCCCAGCAGGCAAGCGGGGTCATAAATAATCAGATCGCTTGTAAATAACCCAATGAACGCATCTGGAATTGTGTTAGTACACGATGGCGCAGCAGATATAGAATACAGAATATATTTAACCGTATAGACGCGTGCCAGTTTAATTAAATATATTTCATTCAATGCATAACTATAGTGCTTACGTACATACCAAATTGTTTTCAACATGTTTATTTCTAAGCTATGTTTGCGCCTTTTTGAAATGATCAAGCACCAAGTTTTCCCGTATTTAATATTTTCCAATGTAAATCCCCGTGCCACTCTGTTATATCTTTGAAACATGATTGCTATCACAAAAATATCTTCTTGTTTTGGAGCTTAGTGTAATTTTTAGGATACGTCATGCTGCCAAATTTTCCTGCACCTTAATATGAATCATGCAAACGTGTACTGCAACAAGAACGTCAAACCTCTATCTTCTTCGCAAAAACACAAACCGGCCAATGTTTTTACCATTTGTGCTTGGTTCCCCGGATCGCTTGGTTACAGACGTGGTCCGGTAGAACCGAGTGGTTGGATGGCTGCACCTAGCCCTCCATGTAACACATGGCATACTACATGGCTGCTCCGAGAGCACAAGCAATCGTCCAACCACCTGTATTGGCATTATGCGTCAGGCGCTGATCCAGGAACGCTCATCGAGTCGCATTTTGTTTGGAGGGGCACATTTGACGGAGAGTCGGAGAGAGGGGTGCACTCGAGCCTTTCTGAATGGGCAGGAGTGCCTCCTATCCATGACATGCGGTTACGTGCCTCCAATGCCCCTCCCCCTCCTGCATTCGCTCATATGGTGTGTGCGTGGACTGGTGGTCAGAATCGCTCGTGCGGACTTACTCGTCTCCGAAACTATCCTCAAGAGACACCGCATCACCAGGAGAACACACTTCAAACAGGGGACGTATATCACCAAGGAGGTATATCACCAAGGACGTATATCACACATAATCAGGGTGATACACATCATCATGGAGACAATATAATAAGGGCGACACGTCATCCGGAAGGCACACATCATCATGGAGACAATATAATGAGGGCAACACGTCATCCGGAAGGCACACATCATCAGGAAGTACACGTCATTAGGGAGACATCTTCAGAGGGACACACATATTTCTGACACACACTATTAGGACACACACCATTAGGCCACACATCACTAGGACACACATCACTGGGGCACGCATTACCAGGACACACATCACAAGGACACACATCATTAGGATGCGCATCATTAGGACACACACTATTAGGACACACATCACTAGGATACACACCATTAGAACATACATCATTAGGAGACACCATTAGGACATACATCACTATGACACGTACCATTAGAACACATACCATTAGGACGCACACATCGTCAGGAAGACACACATTATTGGGACATATATCATTAGGACACACATGATTATGATACACATCACTTGGAAACACATCACTAGGACACACATCAGTAGGACACGCATCAGCGGGACGCACACGTCATCAGTAAGGCACACGTCATTGGGACATACATCAATAGGACACATCATTAGGACACACACCATTAGGACACACATCATCAGGAATACACACATTAGGAGATAAATCATTAGGACACACGTCATTAGGAAAAACAGCATTAGGAACACATCATTAGGACACGCATAATTAGGACAAACACCATTAGGGACAGACACCGTTAGGACACACATCATCAGGACACACATCACCAGGAAGACACACATCATCAGGGGACACACCTCATCATGGGACACACACCATCAGGGGGCACACCAACAGGGGACACTTCATCAAAGGACGCACATCATCATATGACACACATTAGTGTAACACACGTTATCAGGGAATTACACACTATGGGGTGACTCATATCAGGGAGCTAAATATCGTCGGGGTGAAGAAAGCTTAGCTGAAGCTTCTGCTTAGCTGAAATACTGTAGGGCTGGTCAAATATGCTGCTTCCCGATTTACTTACGTTCTCATGAGTATGTTTATATGACATCGGTCAGCGCATGTGCGGAGGTATGTAGCTAATTATTGTGTCCGGCATTCGACTTCCGTCATTATTGCAATAATAATTTCGTATGTAACTGGGTGTGTACCATTTTGCGGTATGACCAATAAATAAACAGATGCATAGAAGGACGCATGACAATGATGTTGATACTACTTTTTGCCCCGTATAAATAGTCATCATGAACCAAAAATGTTCGAATCCCACTCTTGATGAATGCATTTCTTGCAAAGCTACGTGTTACTTCTGCTTCGCTTAGGTAAATCTATGGTGGTGATTTTTGGTATATGTTGCGAACATCATGACATCTTCGAAAACACAATCAACTACGCTCGAGGAGCTGAATGCCGCCTCGAATCACTTCCTCATATCATGTGTTCCAGTGCAAATGTTCCAGTGCTCATTCGATGCAAATGGCAATCTATGTAATAGTTGCACGTGATGGAAACAGTCGCATCTTGGCCAATCATTGGAAGCTGCACAAAACATCAACAATCAGACCGAATATTGACAGCTGGACTGGACATTGACAACTGGACCAAACATTAACAGCCGGACCAAACATTGACAACTGGACCAAACATTAACAGCCGGACCAAACATTAACAGCTGGACCAAACATTAACAACTGGACCAAACATTGACAGCTGGACCAAACATTAACAACTGGACCAAACATTAACAACTGGACCAAACATTTTAACAACTGGACCAAACATTGACAGCTGGACCAAACATTAACAGCCGGACCAAACATTGACAGCTGGAACAAACGTTGACGGCTGGACCAAACACGAGCCAGTGGACCAAAGGCTGACAGCCGGACCAGCATTGGCTGATGCCCGTTATAATGACCTCAGCGTGGCCACTGTACGTCAGCTCTGACGTCACTGACGGTCTGGAAACGACTGGAGACGCCGCTGCGCGGTTGTTTTATCGGGAACAACACGCCGTTCTTTATTTCGGACGGCTGCTACCCAACCGCGCTGCCGACCAAATGGCAACATAAATATCCAGCGATGAAGACGCGGCCGGGCAGGGAAGAGGTGTAGCGACCGGTAGCAGCGCAGCACGGCCAGTGTAGCGTGCAGTAGCAGTACAACACGACGGTCAGTGTAGCGTCCAGTAGCAGTACAACACGACGGTCATTGTAGCGTGCAGTAGCAGTACAACACGGCCAGTTTAGCATCCAGTAGCAGTGCAACACGGTCAGTGTAGCGTCAAGTAGCAGTACACCACGGCCAGTTTAGCATCCAGTAGCAGTACAACACGGCCAGTGAAGCGCCCAGTAGCAGTACAATTCGGCCGGTGAAGCGTCCAGTAGCAGTACAACACGGCCAGTGTAGCGTCCAGTAGCAGTACAACACGACAGTCAGTGTAGCGTCCAGTAGCAGTACAACACGGTCAGTGTAGTGTCCAGTAGCAGTACAACACGGCCGTTGAAGCTCCCACTAGCAGTACAACACGGCCAGTTTAGCGTCAAGTAGCAGCACAACACGGCCAGTGAAGCGCCCAGTAGCAGTACAACACGACGGTCATTGTAGCGTCAAGTAGCAATGCAATACGGCCGGTGAAGCGTCCAGTAGCAGTACAACACGACCAGTGTAGCGTCAAGTAGCAGTACAATACGGTCAGTGTAGCGTCCAGTAGCAATACAACACGGCCAGTTTAGCGTTCAATAGCAGTACAACACGGCCAGTGAAGCGCCCAGTAGCAATACAACACGGCCGGTGAAGCGTCCAGTAGAAGTACAACACGACGGTCAGTTTAGTGTCCAGTAGCAGTACAATACGGCCGGTGAAGCGTCCAGTAGCAGTACAACACGGTCAGTGTAGCGTCCAGTAGCAGTACAACACGGCCGGTGTAGCGTCCAGTAGCAGTACAACACGGCCGGTGTAGCGTTCAGTAGCAGTACAACACGGTCAGTGTAGCGTCCAGTAGCAGTACAACATGGCCGGTGCGTCACGGTCGGATTCCCTAAGCTTCACCGTGTCAATCTGGACTTGCACGAAAAGCGACATACAGCTCTCTCGCCCCACCCCTGGCCCTTGAAGGTGCTATTCCTACCGTGCGAGGAAGTCCTAATTCCAGTGCACTGTCTTTGTGTACGTCAAGGGTGCCGTCATCGATGGCAGTGGCAGTTTGGTCAGCGGCATCGCTTTTCCGCCGAGCATGACACCTCGCAGCAACCCGTTCCTCGGGGAAAACACGTGCGTCGCCCGTGTGACAACAACCTGTCGCCGACGTGAACTACTACGATACCGAAGAAGGAGATATCTGCGGCATTGCGTCGGACATACGCGCAATACGAGGGAGAGACGACGACAGATACTGTCCGTGACCTTGACCATGTGGACGAGTTCCGAATGAGTGACGTTATATTACGTTCGCCATCACCTGTGTCCACCATCTCACCACTGAGCTTGTCTTCTGCACGCCAGCGCCAGAATTCCTACGAATATCTCTTCCTAGTAATGCTAATATCTCTACACTTCAGGCAGCGTTATGTGCCACTTTCTTCTCCGTTGCGTCGTTTTGTGAGGCTTTGCGTGTATCTGGAAACGATATCGCAGGCTGACTGACTCCGGTGCAATTCAATAACCCAGTCCAGATTTAGCCCCCCAAAGCATATGTGGCGGCCCTCGAGGTGGCTTCGCTTTCTGCCTCAGCCGACTTGAGGACATCGTGCACGTCTGCTGTCTTTCTCTTACGAATTTCTGGCATACGTTGGCCGTCCGAGCTGGTATATGTCTGCGGTCTGCGCTGGTATATGTCTGCGGTCCGAGGTGGTATATGTCTGCGGTCTGCGCTGGTATATGTCTGCGGTCCGAGCTGGTATATGTCTGCGGTCCGAGCTGGTATATGTCTGCGGTCTGCGCTGGTATATGTCCAAAGTCCGAGCTGGCATATGGCTGCCATCCGAGCTGGTATATGTCTGCAGTCCGAGCTGGTACATGTCTGCGGTCCAAGTTGGTATATGTCTGCGGTCCGAGTTGGCATATGGCTGCCGTCCGAGCTGGTATATGTCTGCGGTCCGAGCTGGTATGTGTTTGCGGGCCAAGCTGGCATCAAGCACATCATATTTCCAGGTTTTCGCTCTGCGCTTGGTTTGGTGTGCCTCGTACTTACCGCCACATTGGAAGTGGTAACATAGAGCCGAAGTCAATGTTCTACTCGATTTCACCTTATTTCCAGAGCGGATCGTCGCTTGGTGTTTGGTACATTCACGAGAGCCACACTATGTGGCTCGCAATGGAAATGCAATCGTACGATGTTCTTATATACGTTGCCATGATGCCACCACACCGAATGCCACCCCAACCACAATACCACCCCACCGAAGAAAAAAAAACATCCCGACACAACAGTCCAGATGTTCTGAGGACTTCCTCGTGGCACGCCAGATGGAGACCAATTGGCTCGTGTGTTCATTGTGTGTGCATCATCGGGGAGAATCATCGGTGTGCAATGATTCAACGCCATCATCTTCTCCGCTCATTGGCGGCCGTGAAAATTGGTTCGAACGTCCGTCGCGAAGCCGGTTCAATCGCAAGGCAGGTACGTGCTTCGTGCCACCTGAAATTGTGTGCATCGCTAATGTCGGAGGGCACTAGTTCGATTTCTACGTTCACTACCGAGTGGAATAGAGTGCACACGTGCACGCGTGCACGCGGCACATGTTGCCGTGATGTCAGTGTGGGAACGGATGCTGGACTGATGCATGAGCTGCACCCTCACCAATCTGCCCGCTCAGACGTTAGCTACATATAATGGTCATAGGTATGTGAATTACTCTCATCCGACGCATGTCGAGGGGTTCCCGAGCTACCGCGTCCATGTAGGCGGGCTCCGCCGGTATTTTGCAGCGTTTGTCCGGTTATACTTGCCACCCATCACCGGCGGTATTTGGCAGCATTTGTCCGGTTGCACGTGCCACCCACCACCGTCGGACACGTCCACCTCCATGTCGTCCCTGTGTCCGACGAAAATCCTTCCAGACGGTATGTATGACGGACGATGTCATCGGCTGCGTAATGGCGCGAACAGATGGAAGAAGTTGGTAGTTGCGCTCCTTCGTCGTGAAGCAAGAAGAGACAGTTGCGCGTGTCCGACTGTGGCCCGCTCGGGACGCTGGCTCGCAGTCGCATGAGACAGTGGCAAGTCAGGGGAGGTTGGTGTGACGTGCAGTCTGACGGTCCGCCCACCCCACCGACCCCTCCCCCTCCCGTGGGCGCTGCATGACCTCTGCAGTTGAAGCGCCCTTGAACCCAAATAACTAGACTCCACAGACCCCAAGTCTTAACCGTTGTCGGCATGAGGTTCGGGCTTCGCTCGGCACCGCCGAGCCCGCGTTTTCTGCTCGGCGACTTAGACACCAGCTTCCGACCACCGAGTAGCACGAGTGTCCGGCGGCGTACGACAATAATCATGGGCCGGCTTCCACTAGCAAGCCAGGCAACAGAAGAGCAATCTTTTGCAGACTCCTACAGCACTTGATCATGTCATTACAATGCGGCAGTAAACCCGAATGGCAACGACCATGTCATTACTACTCCACGAGATTCGCTACCATTAGCTGCTGTCGGTCTGGACGGACTTGGCGATCGAGATGTAGTCTTCAGCGCGGGGCCAGGCAGCGAGAGGCGAGAGGTTCGAAGCGCGTCACCAGAGGCTTGCTCCATGCCGACTGGAATGTTGTCTGCCTGGTTATGCTGGCATGCGACTGGAATGTCGTCTGCCTGGTTATGCTGGCATGCGACTGGAATGCTGACCGCCTGGCTTTGTTGGCACCCAGCTGGCTCCCGTTGAATGACGCCACTAAAACGAATAAGTATATGCGGCCTTTCGTGACTATCGAACAACACTGCCGCTGGTAGAACAAGACACAAAAATGGCCTCTTCGCTTCAGCTCGCAACTTGTTAGTTGTGGGCGCAGTGTAGCCGAGACAGCTAATCCATCCAAACATCTTAGTCCACACACACGCACACAAAATCTGTCCAGCTGCCCTTGGCTGCACGACAACCCACAGCTTCCGGGTGCGACGTCCTGAAGGTGCAGCAAGACCAGGCGCAGCGCGGTAACGTGCCGTGCCCTGAGCAGAACTCAGGCCACTCGGAGGTCGTGTCAACGGTCGCCTAGCAACTGCCAGGCTCGTGCTAATGTAACAACATGGCTTTTGTTTATCAACGCCGTACCTTTCGGTCGATTTTCAAGACGTTTGAGTCGTCGTCCACAGCGCCATCTAGTGACCCGTTCGCGAAGCTGTTTGACCTGGCTGATGATTTCAACCGCAGTTTCTCGACGGTTGGATCGCGCAACTGGGCTCCAGTCGCGGGAACCCGTACCCGCAACTGGTGTGTCGACATAATGTGGCCGCTGGTGGCATCATTATCAGTCGGGGACAAGTAGCCAAGGGGTAAGTTGCTCGTCTCACGATCGAAATATTGTGGGTTCGTGTCTCACCTGTCGCTACTCTTCGCCTGCGACCAATCGGCGTGAGAGATTGGCGATGCTACATGACTCAACGGTCGATGTGTCGTAAAACCAATAACCAACCATTATCAGTCAAAATGTAAATTCAAGGCATGCTTTGGGCTCTCATTACCAGATTTTTTAAAGTGGTATTCTGCATTTCATCCTAGCCACCCAGATCGGAAGTTAGAAGGCGGTTTTCAGGAGTGCCACCCCCACCCCACCCCCAGCTCGGCGAAGCTGGATTTTCTGGCCGGCCGGGCAACGATTAATGCATCACTTTACGGCTTAAGTGCTCGAAAGACTCGAAACTCATGCAACCAACTGCTGTTGCAAAGAATAAAAAGCGCTAGCAATTTTGCAGCCAGGCTTGTAGCTGGCACTAAGCATAGCGACCACGTCACTACTGTTCTGGGCTGGCTCCCTAAGGTAGCTTCGAACAAACCGATTTGCAACACGGCAGAAGACGCTTTGGAGACTTAACCATCGCTTGGTTCGGACCTTTCGCCGTCTTCGTCTTCGAAATGAGGGATCCCCACCCACGTCGACGTGTCGCCCCCCCCAATTGAGCTGGGGACACGCTTGACTCACGTTCTGCCTAATGGCACGACCGGCCATGAATGACATTGTAGTGAAAGACATGCTCCTCAATCCCTACAGCTCATTGGACGATGAATGCATTGTCATGCAAATATACGATCATCCAGAAGCAAGTTAAAACAGATAGGAAACAGTAATCTCGGTTCAACCGCACCGTATTCAGAGGTGATCACCTCCCTTGACACTCCCGGCCCACATTTCATTTTTCGCTGGCGATATAATTGAACGGCATACCATCCAAGTGCGCGGCAGCTTCGTACGACCCGGTGCTGAGACCCGCCTCGACGGTGCCGTCGACGGTGCCGTCGTCGTTCGGCCGGCCGACAGACACGGTGCCGGTCGAGCTTCGATCAAACAACTGCCGCCGGCACTGCGGCGCCATCGCATCGGCGCGCCGACGTGCGCCGCATTGGCCACCCGTCCGACCGGCACGTGTCGACATGGTGCGCCGTCAACGTTTCTGCTTACGAGAGCGGCGCGCCGCCTTCGCCGGCGGCGGTTCACACGCGGCGACCTCGCAGACTGATGAGCGATGAGTGATGAGTGATTAGTGATGAGTGATGAGTGATGAGTGATGAGTGATGAGTGATGGCTGATGGCTGATGGCTGATGGCTGATGACTGATGGCTGATGGCTGATGACTGATGGCTGATGACTGATGTCTGATGGCTGATGGCTGATGGCTGATGGCTGATGGCTGATGGCTGATGACTGATGGCTGATGGTTGAACTGAGTGCGTTGGCCGGGCCGGGCCGGGTGCGGAGCGGCGGCGGGCCAGCCGGCGGCCAGCTCGCAGCGGGAGACAATAGGCCGGCGCGGCGTCTCCCGGAGCGCTGTTGGCCCATGGTAGCCGGCAGCCCGCTGCGCCGCCCACCTCTCCCCGGGGCGCCGGCAATAACCGAGCCGGCCTGATGTCTCAGTTCGGCTCGGCGGCCGCGGCGGCGGGCCGCCGCCGACCGGGAGGCTCGCCTCGGCACCGACCGGCGATCGGTCAGCGTGACCGGGAAACATCCGAACACATGGAGAGGCGTCGAAATGGGGAATCGGTGTCTTGGACGGAGACGGGACTGCTGGCCAGATGATGGTCTCCGGGTGGGAGAGGAACATTCCACAAGAAGCGGACGCAGCTGGAGAGAAAACTGAGAAATGCGGATAGGAAGCGGATATATCCGAGTAGCGGAACGGCACGTGCGCTTGGCCGGGTCGGTTCGGTGCCTTCTGTGGACAGCAGGTGACAGAACGGCACCGTCCCCAGTCGGGTCCGGGCCTTCTGTGGGCAGCAGAGGACAGGCAGCGCGCCCGCTCGGAGGGGAACCGACTGCACACGATTGGATGGTCCGTCTTGAGTAGGACGTGAATAACTCCCGGCGAAAGATGGATAGGACGGCTGCGACCACAAAAACAGCACATAACCTCGCGCGCCCACTGCTGAGACCGCGCCGACCGCAGCGCCTCCCCAGATAACCATTACTGATCCCGACCGTACCGGGCCGGCTGCGGCAACGACTGCGATTGACCTCGTAATGTTTGTAATTGACAGTGCCGGAGAGGGGCGGGCGGCGGCGCGTGCGCCATTTGCATAGGCTGCGTTAATGGCACTGGTCGGGCGGCCGGTAATAAGGTCGGCGGAGCGCCAGTGCCAAGCCCGACACTGCCGTAATGAGGCGGGAGACCGGGCGGCGGCGGCGGCCGAGGAAGTCGCCTCGTCCCGGCCCGGCTCGTGCAATTACCGGCCGGCGGGAGGAGGCTGGGGCGACGGCTCGGCCGGGCCGGCGGGAGGAGGCTGGGGCCGCGGCTCGGCCAGCGGGAGGAGGCTGGGGCCACGCCAGGCCGGCGGGAGGAGGCTGGGGCCGCGGCTCGGCCAGCGGGAGGAGGCTGGGGACATGGTCAGGCCCGGCCGGCGGGAGGAGGCTGGGGCCGCGGCTCGGCCGGCGGGAGGAGGCTGGGGCCGCGGCTCGGCCAGCGGGGAGGAGGCTGGGGACATGGTCAGGGGTCAGGCCAGGCCGGCGGGAGGAGGCTGGGGCCGCGGCTCGGCTGGCGGGAGGAGGCTGGGGCCGCGGCTCGGCCGGCGGGAGGAGGCTGGGGCCGGCCGGGCGGGAGGGAGGCTGGGGCCGGGACGGCTCGGCCGGCGGGAGGAGGCTGGGCGTGGTCAGGCCCGGCGGGAGGAGGCTGGGGCCGCGGCCTCGGCCGGCGGGAGGAGGCTGGGGCCGGGACAGGCGCAGACCGGCGGGAGGAGGCTGGGGCCGAGGACAGGCCCGGCCGGCGGGAGGAGGCTGGGGCCGCGGACAGGCCCGGCCGGCGGGAGGAGGCTGGGGCCGTGGCCAGGCCCGGCCGGCGGGAGGAGGCTGGGGCCGCGGACAGGCCCGGCCGGCGGGAGGAGGCTGGGGCCGTGGACAGGCCCGGCCGGCGGGAGGAGGCTGGGGCCGCGGACAGGCCCGGCCGGCGGGAGGAGGCTGGGGGGGCCGCGGGGGCTGGCCCGGCCCGCCGGCGGGAGGAGGCTGGGGCCGTCGCCAGGCCCGGCCGGCGGGAGGAGGCTGGGGCCGCGGACAGGCCCGGCCGGCGGGAGGAGGCTGGGGCCGAGGACAGGCCCGGCCGGCGGGAGGAGGCTGGGGCCGAGGACAGGCCCGGCCGGCGGGAGGAGGCTGGGGCCGTCGCCAGGCCCGGCCGGCGGGAGGAGGCTGGGGCCGCGGACAGGCCCGGCCAGCGCTGCCCCGGACGGTGTGCCTGCCGGACACGGGCGGACACGCGGTGGTGCAGGGGACACAGAGGACACATGGACACCGGGTAGAGACTGTGGTATGTGGTACACACGGTGGTACAGGGGACACAGATGACGCAGAGAACACACCGTGGTACAGAGGACACAGATGACGCAGAGAACACACCATGATACAGGGGACACAGATGACGCAGAGAACACACCATGATACAGGGGACACAGATGACGCAGATAACACACCGTGGTACAGGGGACACAGATGACGCAGAGAACACACCGTGGTACAGAGGACACAGATGACGCAGAGAACACACCGTGGTACAGGGGACACAGATGACGCAGAGAACACACCATGGTACAGAGGACACAGATGACACAGAGCACACACGGAGGTACGGGGGACACAGATGACACAGTTGGCACGGGATGCTGGGGGATGTAGGACATGATTATATGTCCACGAAGATGGGCAAGGAGATAAATGCAGGATAGATGAGAGCGATTCACCATGTAACTGTAACACTGTAACACGCATGTAACCTTGCTAACAGTGCATCCTCAATTGTAAGTGCATCTGCCAGTCCCCTGAAAATGTTGCACGATTTTTTCCACCCCTGCGCAGTGGCCCGGCCCAGCTGCGCCTGTCTGCATGGCATAGGGACGCCCTTGGGAGCTGCTGATCTTGTTCTCCACAGACATCCGCGCGCAGACGCTGCCAGGCGCACTAGGTGGCAGAACTACCCGCCACTGACGTAGCCGTTCTGTGTGTAGGACGGGTGGTCGGGTGGCTGTGTATGACAGCGAGTAGTTACGGGCTAGTCATGATGGCGAGGCGCGAAGACTACACCGGCGCAGGTCCCAGTCCTATGCAGACAAGCTTGCGTAGGTATGAAATACTGAAATTCTGCATGCCTTCGGCCCTGTTATTCAAGGGGCGTCTGGGCCGCCTTTTCAGGTGTTTTGCTCCTCGTTTCTTATCGCCTTATGGTTATCTTGTCTTGTCGCCTCTGAAATTTCGTGACGTTTCATAATGTTCCCTTGCACGTATCATGCGAACAAACAGGCTTTCTTTGTTGATCAGAGGCGGGTCCAGGCATAGATTTTGGAGGAAATGTTAGACTAATTTGTACAGTTTCTAGATAAGCTTTCGAAGCCAGTAAAATATTTGCAAGGTATGTTCATAGGTACTAGCTCCTAATAGCCAACACCATTGATGCAGAATACATATATGTTGGACATATTGTGCTGCTCAATATGTATATCAGTGGGACACACAGTTCCAGGATAAGAAAGGACTTTTTTTTGGAAATTGCTGAGGTATGCAATATGATAATAAAGGAAGCCTGTGGCGAAATCATCGTTTTATTGCTAATTTCTTGGGAGCTCCTATTGCGGAAAGCGCATTGATTTTAGGCATAGGAGGATTGAGCTTTGGGTGGAGTGGCATCAAAACTTTGTACGATCAAGTAAAAGAAATAGTTCATAGTATATAGAGACTGAATTCGAACAATTAAACAATAAGTGGTTCATTGGTGTTAGCGAGATCTAAAGGAGGCCGAGTATGCGCCGACTTAATTCTGGCATGATTGTGCCTGCCTTGCACAGTAGGGTGAAGCAATTGTATACAGTTTTTAGGCTTACAGATGCTTTTAGAAATGGTGTACTCTGCACATTTTGACATCTCACAAGCACACTAGAAAGCACAGCCACATTGAGCACCTCGCCTCCACTCCCACGACCATTTCCCGCCCAACTCCCTGCAGGAACTACAAGCAGCACCCAGAAGTTTTGGAAGTGGACCGCCGACAAAATTGAGCAGCCTTCTTCTGCTGGTTCGCGAATTCGTCGTCACAGATGTTCCTTGCACAACAAATGCCGTGCGCGCTGCTCTAGTCCGCCCGACGTTCAGCAGGGCCAAACGCGCCGCTGGCGGAGTGTTTGTTCTTCACCGTGCTGCATATTCGCGCGATTAGACGGCGGCGTCAGCTGTTCGACGTCGGGCTGCGCCGAGTCAGCTGTTGCGACCGTGACGTCATCGGCTCGGCGTTGACTCCGGGCGCGCGGCGGAAAAAGGCGCCAAACCACATCGCCTGGCGTCACCGCGCATTTTTCCTCATCGATTATGCCGGCACAGCGGTATCTGGTGGAGAATCTGGCAGCGGGCGGACTGCTCGAGCGACTGCAAATCGCCGCCGCCTCAACGCGCCGGCCGAATTCAGTGCTGGTGCCGCTCACAAATCTGGCCTGCCATCGCCGCCGCGCCGTTGTCGGCCCTTAATTGGATGTTTATGGCGGTATATATTCATGAGCGCATGATCTTTGAGTGCTCACAAAAAGCCAGCGGACAAAGACGGCCACTGGCATTGTCCGTTCCTTATTGGTTTCCAGTTCCTCGAGCGACTCGGCCATTGCGGGCCGCTGCAGGCCGACAATCACCGCGTCGGTGCAAGAAAACGGCCGACGTCGGCACTCGCCGGACGGGTGCGACTGCGGTCGTCGTCATGGGCGAATAATCGGCATGGGCGAATAATCGGCATGGGCGAATAATCGGCATGGGCGAATAATCGTAGCGTTTTGGCGACCGCCGCGCGCACTGCGCTGCGCCGCATTAAGCGTCGCCCGGGCTCTCGGACGGCGCAGGAGATCCACGCAGAAACGCGTTTGTTTTATTCACACAACATAATTTTCTTCTTCACACGTAGAATTCTTCACGCGTTTATCATTGCTGATAAACGCGTGTTTGTCAGTAATGGTGTTAGCCCTCCCGCAACCCACTGCTTTAATTCGCACGCCGCAGGGTTTCGCGCATAACGCGCACCGGAGGGGGGGAGGGGTGGATTCGCCCCTCTCCCTTCCCAGAAACAAATGGCCGAGAACGGGAGCGTCCCCGTCCTTATCGGGCCAGTTGCTAACTGACCCTCCCAACCGGGAACTAAAGTGAGCACGTGAAGTGACCATGCATTGTATTGACTCTACCTAGTGGCTATGCATTGTTCTTCAATGACTTGAAGGCAAACTAAAAACAATGCTGTATTATGAAAGCTCATATTGCTTCCTTAGCTAACTGCGTACGGATTGCGTTAAAGCCATCGTTTCGACATCTAATATTATTACATTTATTCAAATAAATACACTCAGCTAACTAAAGGTAAACAATATCCGACATTACCGAAACACAAGGTAAGCATTTAGATCTGCACGCAGTCAAAAACTGTCCAAGGCACAATTACTGTCGTTGACTTCATACCAGATGTTGAAATTGGTTCGGTTTTTATCACTGTCCATCATCACGAAAGTAGAAATTGAGCGACCACACACTATTCTACGTCAACAGAAGCAGAGAACAGCGCAGGATAATGGCCTCAATATTTGCATGTTGCCAGCCCTCTTAAAAATTGTATGTTGTGATAAGTGCATGGTCCACTTTTCCGCCACAGATTAGTCTATTTACGATTGTGTGTCCCATTTTAGGTCATTCAGGGCTTCTGGTAACGCTTTTACCGTACAACCTAATCGCCATGTACCAGTTTCACGTTTTCCTCGTCTAATATTGGCAACGCTGATCCTCAGTCGCACAATCTGATAGGTAGCGTCATAACTTTGCGCATGTTATATTATCAAGAACGCAGCAGTTCCATCGCCAACCGTCCCCATCGGCTTAATCCGGCTTAAGTAGTGTTGCCATAAGTGAAGAGACTGTGTTTGTATGCAGCTATTTGAGTTTGACGTTGCTAGTGTCGATAACAAACCGGTGCTGTGTGTAAACAACACTTCCGGAGCGTGGACATCGGCTCCTGCTGTCATTAGTTTGTCCTCTATAAACGTTTGGTTATCTCAGGGAAATGTTTGAATTCAACAAATGATGCTATTAGAGGTCATCAATTCACAATTAAGGTTACCTACAGCAGGACAAGGTTAAGATAGTCTTGCATCACCAACAGGGCAATAGGACACTGGAACCAGCCGTCATAAACCATTGTCAGTAGCAGCACATTGAACATTGTTCAAAACAGCATAGACAATCATTATAAGAATAGAGGGCTTGCCTTCCAGTATTCCATGTATGGCTAATCGACGGATTTGGTGGACGACTGGTTGAGTGTCCAGAGTGCAACCAAGAATGGCCCTTGTGGCTCATAGTTGCACTGATCTTTTGTGCCTTTGTGCCTTTATGTCAAACCTACACCTAATCATTTAAGTGTTGCGCAGACATTGCGCAATACTCGACGGACGTAGTATAACGTTAAGCGTACGGTATTAACGCATCCACGAGTAGTACGTAGTCCGGTCATGCCGCTGTCTACGTCATTCGTCACAGTCATGCTGCTGCCTACTGTGTAACCACTCTGCTGTGTAGCCGCTGTGCTGTGTAGCCACTGTGCTGTGTAGCCGCTGTGCTGTGTAGCCGCTGTGCTGTGTGGCCGCTGTGCTGTGTAGCCGCTGTGCTGTGTAGCCGCTGTGCTGTGTAGCCGCTGTGCCATGTAGCCACTGTGCTGTGTAGCCGCTGTGCTGTGTAGCCGCTGTGCCGTGTGGCCGCTGTGCTGTGTAGCCGCTGTGCTGTGTAGCCACTGTGCTGTGTGGCCGCTGTGCTGTATAGCCGCTGTGCTGTGTGGTCGCTGTGCTGTGTAGCCACTGTGCTGTGTAGCTGCTGTGCTATGCAGCTGTTGTGCTCCGTAGGCGCTATCCTGTGGAGGTACTGTGCTGTGCAGGCGCTGTGCTGTTTATCCGCTGTGCTGTGCAGTCGCCGTGCTGTGTATCCGCTGTACTGTGTAGCGGCTGTATTCTGCAGGTGTTACGCTGAGGTCTTCAGTAAAAAAACCCGACAATTTCTGACGTATTGCAAGCCATTGTTCTCGGATAACAGTTTGCAATGTGAGGAAGCAGCAGGATGTTTCCGTGTCGAGTTCTTAACAGCTTTGAGAACGCAAGCTGATTAACTGGCCACACATCTGCGTGGCTACACAAACTCGACCCACAGAAATCGGAAAACATCGCAAGCTGTGGCTTAGATGAATGGTTATCGATTCTTTCGCCTTAACACATAGACCGCAGAGAGCGGATTCACCAATCTCTCAAGTTTTTTTTTAAAGATAGCTCATACACGGAAGGGAGGGTGGTAATAAAATGGTGAGGCTTCGTTCAGAATTGATCAGCGCATCCCGTGTAGAATTAGTGTTTAATATCAGTTGGAAAATATGAGGACTGAGGGGTGCAAAGTCGTCCGAACAGCCGCCGGCCTCCGAGTGTCCATGGTGACAAAAGGTTCGTCGGTCTGGTGGCGCGGAGGTGTGGTTTGGCGGCCGATCGCGACCTCATTTTCCTCTCAATACACTGACCTTTCATCATGCAATTTACACTGAAGAGGTTCTAACAAAGAAAAGACGTAATATACCTTACAAATTGTGTGCTCCTAGTTTCTGCAGCCTCCAAAATCTTAGGGAGAGGGCATTCCCCTTGCAATACACCTGCAAAGGTCTCAGTTGTGACCCAGTTGTTTCCCGGTTGTGTCACAGCGCCTCATTTGTGGATGATTCGTAAACGTAGACGATTCTTAGAATGAAGACACATTACAAGACGTATGTGAGTCTTTGAAGAAACTTTCACTGCAATTAAATGTCTATGGTTCTCCAAGATCGACAATGCACGTGCCTGATCTTATCGATGGCTAGTATTGGCTGAAATTGATATCATGATTGCACATTGCACACCATAATTCGTCACCAGAATGGACAGCTGTTGGCCGTGCAAAGTGATCTACTTACGGATAACTACTCACGAACGCAGCTGAATGAAATGTCAAATACAAAACCGTAGTTGCCGAGTATTTTGCAATTGCTCTCCATAAATCAAATGTAACATTATTCAATGAATACAGTATTCTTGGCAGCTGGCCCGATAAGGCCGGGGACGAGCTAACGGACGGTCGTGTCGGTGCATTGGCGGCACGTTAAGCTTTCGGTCAAAATTCTGCCGTTGAACTGGAATTCATGGATCGAGTGGTGGGGCCAGGGTTCATGAAACAAACCCTGCTTAGCAATAGAACACTGGTGCATAAAGCCACCCCAGCAAGAACTCGGATGAGTTTGTTTTATTATTAAAAATGAAATCATTGCAACCCTTGAAATCTAGTGTACACTTTCAATGAATATATGTATTCAGAAGACCATTAAGCTGACTTGCATGTGCGTGACGATATTTTGTATACATTTGCACTTCTTCAGATGCCATGGCGACGTCAGAGATACTTCATCACGATCTGGTTCGTCAACAAACAACATATGGCCCGGTTTGGGTGATATTCGTACCTACAGAGAGTGAGATCCACTCCTGGATGCCGGCTGTAGTATTGTATGAGTGCGTTTGAAATTGCCAGGGAAGGCAGTAGTATTGTTTTCTTGAACCACGACAATTGCAATGCATGTTGCGTGCTACTGACTGACTGTAGTACGTCATTGAAACGTTAGTTTACAGTTATATCTGGCTCACTTTAGATTTGGGGTGGGATTCTGGTCCGCCATGCATGCACAATGGGTGTGTGAAATGTATGGAATACGTCGGTCGGTGAATATGAATTTTGATGGTCCAAACGCCCATTATCAACATGGTGATGACAATTTCTAAGTTGCATGCAAGTTTAATGACGGCTACAAATTAAAAGAACGGTGAATAATTCCGGCCCAATATAATTATGCATGTGCTTCACATCAAGAGTGCATGCGAAAATGGGTATCACGACGTATTTGCTAATTAGTATCATCACATATTTTTGGGACAATTAAAAGCACTCTGTATGAGCCAATCCCGAGCAATTTATTAGACAAAGTTGCATAACAGACAAACAGAAGGAAGTAGGATCACATTTGTTAGATTTTCGTTTCCACAACAGTTGGGAATCCGTGTACCCTCACCAAACTCTGTCCAATCTTCTGCATAATCCGTTTCAAATGGATATCAGTACGAGTATTCATTCCGTATTAACCTCCAGGTCACCCCACGTTAGCATTATACATAAAAATAACAATGACGTATAATCCACTTCTTTCCAAATTGCTTTTCGGTCACACTGTCAGTCTACTGATTGCCTAGCCCGGATGTTTTTAGCACGCTTTCATGTGCACTGTGTTTTGAACACACGAAATCTCGGGGTCACGTGCCCAACGTCGTGACCTTGAATTTGATGTCAAATTAGGTAAGCACCGTCCAAACACCGCACGTGCTGGGTTTGCGTCGGATTTTTGTTTCCAGATCTTGCGGGCCGAGCTGCACGGTAAAGCGTACAGAGCAGGCATAATGAGAAGCATAGAGCAGAGGCAACATGCAAACTTGATATCGGCAACTCAACAACTATGTTCTCAGCGATGCTGTTCAAGTCAGGAGGGTCAAGCGCACACACACGGACAGCGATTGATCAGCCTGGCGATCTCCGCGAGATTGCACACACCTCTACTATCTCGGGGAAGCTGCGACCCGGAGGGCAGCCGGTTGTCGCTGTGAACGCGGCTTCTGTGACATTGACTTCCGGCAGGCTGTCTGCCGCTCCCCGATGTCGGCATCAGTCCGGTGTGGCTGGAATCATAAAGCAGTCCATCCTCCACATTATTCCATCCTCCACATGTCAAGGTCAAGTGCAATTTTGCTCGAAAAGTAGGCGAGTTCTGCTCAAATATGGCCGAATGTGCACTTTACGTATAGGCACATGGAGCACTCATTGATAATGAGTGCTCCATGTGTCCATGCTCCAATGAGACGCGCGTCGTCTCGGGGAGGTTGCTATCCGCCCCCTCCTAAAGTTTCCCGCGGACAGTGAAAGAACGGCGTGCGGAAGCGCGCCGAAATTTTGCGTCCATTTTACGACATAAATTTGGTACATTGCGTCAAAATGTTGAGGTCAGGTGATCGAAGGACGAGTTAATCAAGGTCAAGTGAGGTCACCTCCAGAAATGTTCAACCAATCATTCATGCTTTAACGCATAAACATATTTTAGTAAAACTGTCAGCGTTTGCTTATCTTTAGGGACACAATAAATAGCAGCAGATTATTTTTGCCGTTTTTGATTATTTATTAGTTTTACATCTTTGCCAATTAGAGTTATAATCGAAGATTCTCCTGAAGTAGGCATTTTTATCAGGGCAAGTTGTCTTGGAACTATGTTTTTCGATCTGCTCTACCCATTAGAAGCATAAAATTAAAGAAAACTCGAAAACTTTTTTTAGTTTCACAAAAAAAAATTTAATGGAGGATTTTGGTTGGTAAAAAATTGTCTGGCCATGGTCGATTTCGCCTTCTTTTTCTGATTCCAAATACCTTTTCTTCTTCAAATCTCCCCCAAAATGAATTCCCGAGAGCCAAAATCATGATGTAAGTCGTGAAAACCTAGGCCCTCTAGTGACGTCATTTTATGTGGGAAAATGTTGCTGGTGGTGTCTGACCCTACTCGTCAAGCGCTTTCCGATGACACCCCTTTCGTTTTCGTGCGACGCTTAGTTTGGAGATTAGGAGCGGGGTTCCTTTCACCCTTCCCCCACGGACGTGGTGTGAGAATGTGATTGGAAAGACGGGGAGGGTTAAGATTTCAGTGATGCGCTAAACTGGAAAAGACAGCAGCGAAATATTGGGACGCATTTTGCATCACTTCTGATGTTTTGTCGCGACTCAATAATGTATACTATTGAAGTTTTCCTCACTTTAGCCTTAATTGACGTTGGCGAGGCTATATATAATCAGTCAGTACTAACGGCAAGCTTGTCGCGTTCACCTTGGACTTAACTCCCGACCAGGAAATTCCAGTCCTATAGCATAATTTTGACCGCAAGCTTAACATACTCACAGTGGAGTGCATCCGGCTGGTGTCACCCCCCCCCGACCTCGCTTAGCCACTTGCCAACTGGCCAGTCAAGGTTGGGAGCGTTGATAGCATGTGCGTGAAACTGCCTGAGCCCGTTCTGCCAAGACGCGAAGACAATTACAAGCCAGAGTTCCATCTGCTGGGCTTACCAAGCGGCCATCAACCAGCTGCCTGTCGATGTTAATCATCATGTCTGACAAATTGTTTTTTTAGGAACAAGCTGGTAAATTTGCATAGTAATGCAAAATAACATTTGTCATGAGAACTCAGCAGCAACAAGCAAAAAGGGAGGTCAGGCCCGGCCAGATCTTGTCTCGCCAATTTATGCAAAGTTTGGGCACCGCCTCACCCACAAACAGGCCCGGCCCCATGGCTGTATGGCCTCTTCGGGTCAATTCGAGTTGTGTACGGTCGTGCGATTACTCCTACTCTAGGCAATGGTGTCATTGCTCCTACTGACAATGGTGTTATTGCTCCTACTCGAGGCAAGGGTGTTATTGCTCCTACCGCCAGCGGATCTAGTGAGCCACGGTTGCTGTGCCCCCCCCCCAAACGGCCTGAAGGGGCAAAATATATATCTTGGTCATGATCAAATGTACCTGTAAAATGACCTTAAGATATCAGTAATGCAGGAATATGAAGAATTTGGATGGGATCGGCGAAGTTGCTCCTTAAAATGTGAATATACTGTGTATTGCCACACCAGGAGTTCACGCTACATAGTGTTCTAAAATAGACCTGAAAACATATGGAAACTTTCATCAAAATACAAGAAGCTGAATGGGCAAAAGTTTCTGAAGTACAATTGCTAATTGCATATCCATATCCAAAGCACTTGAAAGCCCTGCCTCGCCCTGGCTGCATGAGTCCGACGTAATATTAGCGCCGTTCCCAAAATTAGTGCAATTATATTTTATATAGTTGTTGAAAGTGGCGCAGAGGGGACAATGCCAGTCGTGAACAGCAATTACAACAAAACAGTAAGCTTCTGCTGCTTGTGAAGTGCTTGCGGAGCATCGCCACTTATGGCTCTGGTGTGTGTTGGGGTCGCAGGGAAACGCGGAAAGCGACCCAGGCTCCGACAACTTCAGAAGAGGTCTCGAAAAATTGCGTCTAGCCCAGACAATTCGTATTTGGCCCGGACAACTCACGTTGCAGCCCAGAAGACTCGCGAATTTGTCACAAAAATAGCGTGGGGCTCTCCGAAAAGAGGTCGCGTCTGAACTCTTAAAATGCCGCTGGGGCCCAAAAATTCCCGTCAGTGGTAGAAAATAGCATGAGATTCTAAATATGTATGGTGGGCTCCCGAAAAAGTCGCAACGTTGCTCCAAATATGTAAGCCTGGGTCACAACCAAGTGAAAAGGGACCAAAAAATATATCCGGTCCTAGACAATAGCTCTAGATATCATCACTCAAGAGTCTCCAAAATCGTGTATAGAATACCGAAAAACGTCCCGAGCCCGCGAAAAATAATAATGGGAACCGGAGAAGCGTTCCGGATTCGTGCCAAAATGATCGCGATACAGATGATACAGATGGCGTGCCAAACAAAAATCGCATCGAGCCGAGAAAACTCGATTCGGGACCCCGCCAACTCTTTGCGTGGACACGAAAATCCTTCTGGATCCACAAATTCGCACATGAACCCCAAGAAATCGCACCGGAGCCTCGAAACAACGCCTTGGAGCCCCGCAATCGCACTGGGATCTCAACAAATCTTTCAAGGGCCTCAAACATTACCGTCAAGATCCAAAGTTGCTTTGAGGTCACCAGCGTGCAATCAAAGCAACTTTTGACCCGAAAACCCACCGGATCCCTTCAAAACCGACCGGCTCTGGAAAAAAGCGACCGCAATTTACAATATAAGCCAGGGCCCTAACCCGCGCACGTCCGGGGGCAGATATCTGCCCCCTAAGGTTTTTCCTCATTTGCCGACGAACTAAGAGGGTTAGCAAGGCCAAACGTCGCATAGCTGTTCATTGGTCTTTTTCGCATATCCTCATATATTTTTAATCCTGGATCATCTCAGGTCAGGTCACCAGGTCAGGCGAAGTGACCCAACTACACTCTGAGTTCTAGGTGGCATAACGTCCACAATAATTGGGTGATTGAGTTCAAACTTATAGCATGTAATGACCTCATCAGGAGCCATAATATATATATATCGTTTTTTTCGTAGCATTGACCTTAGGTCAGGTCGCTGCCATGGCTTCCCCATTATAGAGCTATGATAAAATATACAGATGTTTCCTCGTTACAGATTTGCGCTCGGAATTACCTCACAAAGGTTGTGGCATGTAGATGGAAGCTATGCTCAATGTTACCGCTGACATTTTTGCTCAGTAACCTCACCAAGGTCTTTGAGGTCACCTGAGATCACTACACATTTATGCGCATTACATCACACTGCATTGAACTAGAAGGCTGAAGTTACCAGCATTGTGCTTGTATCGTCAAGACGTGACGATTGATACATTACATAACCTCCCTAGGCGACTTCATGACCTTGACCTGAGGTAATGACTTCATAACCTTGGCCTGAGTTTCGGTTGACCTGGCTTTAAATTACGCCGCGTATTGTCGGTAGCGCATTTCAAGAACTGTCGATTAGCGTTCGCCATTTGTTTCTATCTGTTACAGGTCCTGATATATGTGTCAATATCTGAGTCCTACCTGATCTGGTCGAATTTGACCTGTGATGGCCCAGGGACCTAAATGTTGACTTGAGCGAAAAATTCTCAAAACACTTTCGATGGAGCCCGTCACCAGCTATCCAACGCCGTTTTACATTTTTCGCTAGCTAGCATAGTTCCAGAGATCTTAGGGTGGGCAGACATCTGCCCTCCCCCCCCCCGGACATGCGAAGTTGGCGCGGACCGCCGGACGTGTGAGTGCTAAACAAACACACTGGAAGCACTCCAAGGCACACCGGAGACCCCCAAACCATGCTGGGATCCTCAAAGCACACCGTGGCTGCACACATGACATGATGATCTTACAAACAGGCCGTGCCCATAAGAAGAAATATGGTCATACAAACACACCGGAGCAGCAAATATGCACATCGGGATCTTCGAAAACGCGCCGGTCAGAAAAATGCGAGTACACAACAATAAGGAAGCAAAGAAAGACACCGGTACTAAAACGGGCTAATTAAAAATGAGCCCCTTTGGAAAGATAGCGGTCGACGTCCGGTGACGTTGAACAATAACGGTAGTTGAAGGTTTGGTACCTTCAAATCCGTTACCTTCTTTCCATTGGGGTAGTCAGGGGGCGCTTTATCAACGAAAAACACACGAAATCATCCAAGCATTCCTTAAGGGAAATCCTAGGTACACCATTGAATGATAGTTTTAGGCCGCCTCTGAAAGCTTCCTCCCCCAAACCAGTGGGCTAGACCATCCAGTGACTCCTATTCTAGACAAGGTAGTCATTACTTCTACTCTAAATACGGGTGTCGTTGTTCCTACTCTAAACGAGAAGATCTTTATATCGAAGTTGTCAGATCGTCACATAGATGCTACGCAGTATGCGATAATTATTACATCAATGCGTGATCCATAATACCTACAAAAATAACAGACAGAAACGAAAGGGAAAGCTTAATGTAAGGGAAGTTCGTTGAAACCAGTTTAATCGGTTCAATCCAGTTCAAAACCAGTTCCGTCCAGGCTTTGACACATTTTCGGCATTCGCCATCCCCAAGGCGGATCAAGGTAGGGAGTGGGAAGATGGGAAAGAAGGAGGGGTTGGGTTGCGCGACCTCCTCAGGAGTCAGTGCACCACTGCCCGTTTTGGGCGCTTAAAATGAGCGCGCGCCAAAAGCGTGGATGTACAGCAGTGCTATCTATATTGGACATGAGCACCTAGTGCTCCCATTTTCCGCCTGGTGCTAAATGAAACAACGAGTTGGCTGGGTATCCTGTTTAATGTTCAGACATTCTTGACAGGCGTTTTCTAATTAGTAGTGCTTCGGTTGTTTTTATGTCGGCTCCGTCCTTTCATCTGCTTAGAGTGGCGATGTGCATGTGTCCAGCTGTGTGGTGATGTGTAGGTGTCCAACTGTGTGGTGATGTGTAGATGTCCAGCTGTGTGGTGATGTGCAGGTGTCCAGCTGTGTGGTGATGTGTAGGTGTCCAGCTGTGTGGTGATGTGTAGGTGTCCAGCTGTGTGGTGATGTGTAGGTGTCCAGCTGTGTGTGTAGGTGTCCAGCTGTGTGGTGATGTGTAGGTGTCCAGCTGTGTGGCGATGTGCATGTGTCCAGCTGTGTGGTGATGTGTAGGTGTCCAGCTGTGTGTGTAGGTGTCCAGCTGTGTGGTGATGTGTAGGTGTCCAGCTGTGTGGCGATGTGCATGTGTCCAGCTGTGTGGTGATGTGCAGGTGTCCAGCTGTGTGTGTAGGTGTCCAGCTGTGTGGTGATGTGTAGGTGTCCAGCTGTGTGGTGATGTGTAGGTGCCCAGCTGTGTGATTATGTACAGGTGTCCAGATGTGTGGTGATGTGTAGGTGTCCAGCTATGTGGTGATGTGTAGGTGTTCAGCTGTGTGATGATATACAGGTGTCCAGCTGTGTGGTGATGTTTAGGTGTCCAGCTGTGTGATGGTGTGTTGGTGTCAAGCTGTGGTGATGTGTAGGTGTCCAGCTGTGTGATGATGTGTAGGTGTCCAGCTGTGTGTGTAGGTGTCCAACTATGTGGTGATGTGTAGATGTCCAGCTGTGTGGTGATGTGTAGGTGTCCAGCTGTGTGATGATGTGTAGGTGTCCAGCTGTGTGGTGATGTGTAGGTGTCCAGCTATGTGGTGATGTGTAGGTGTCCAGCTGTGTGGTGATGTGTAGGTGTCCAGCTGTGTGGTGATGTGTAGGTGTCCAGCTGTGTGGTGATGTGTAGGTGTCCAGCTGTGTGGCGATGTGTAGGTGTCCAGCTGTGTGTGTAGGTGTCCAACTGTGTGGTGATGTGTAGGTGTTCAGCTGTGTGGTGATGTGTAGGTGTTCAGCTGTGTATGTAGGTGTCCAACTGTGTGGTGATGTGTAGATGTCCAGCTGTGTGGTGATGTGTAGGTGTCCAGCTGTGTGGTGATGTGTAGGTGTCCAGCTGTGTGTGTAGGTGTCCAACTGTGTGGTGATGTGTAGGTGTCCAGCTGTGTGGTGATGTGTAGATGTCCAGCTGTGTGGTGATGTGTAGGTGTCCAGCTGTGTGGTGATGTGTAGGTGTCCAGCTGTGTGGTGATGTGTAGGTGTCCAGCTGTGTGTGTAGGTGTCCAACTGTGTGGTGATGTGTAGATGTCCAGCTGTGTGGTGATGTGTAGGTGTCCAGCTGTGTGGTGATGTGTAGGTGTCCAGCTGTGTGGTGATGTGTAGGTGTCCAGCTGTGTGGTGAGGTCTGTGTGGTGATGTGTAGGTGTCCAGCTGTGTGGTGATGTGTAGGTGTCCAGCTGTGTGGTGATGTGTAGGTGTCCAGCTGTGTGGTGATGTGTAGGTGTCCAGTGTGTGGGCTGTGTGGTGATGTGTAGGTGTCCAGCTGTGTGTTGTGTGGTGATGTGTAGGTGTCCAGCTGTGTGGTGATGTGTAGGTGTCCAGCTGTGTGGTGATGTGTAGGTGTCCAGCTGTGTGGTGTGTGTAGGTGTCCATTTAGGTGTCCAACTGTGTGGTGATGTGTAGGTGTCCAGCTGTGTGGTGATGTGTAGATGTCCAGCTGTGTGGTGATGTGTAGGTGTCCAGCTGTGTGGTGATGTGTAGGTGTCCAGCTGTGTGGTGATGTGTAGGTGTTCAGCTGTGTATGTAGGTGTCCAACTGTGTGGTGATGTGTAGATGTCCAGCTGTGTGGTGATGTGTAGGTGTCCAGCTGTGTGGTGATGTGTAGGTGTCCAGCTGTGTGTGTAGGTGTCCAACTGTGTGGTGATGTGTAGGTGTCCAGCTGTGTGGTGATGTGTAGGTGTCCAGCTGTGTGGTGATGTGTAGGTGTCCAGCTGTGTGGTGATGTGTAGGTGTCCAGCTGTGTGGTGATGTGTAGGTGTCCAGCTGTGTGGTGTGTGTAGGTGTCCAGCTGTGTGTGTAGGTGTCCAGCTGTGTGTGTAGGTGTCCAGCTGTGTGGTGATGTGTAGGTGTCCAACTGTGTGGTGATGTGTAGATGTCCACCTGTGTGTGTAGGTGTCCAGCTGTGTGTGTAGGTGTCCAGCTGTGTGTGTAGGTGTCCAGCTGTGTGGTGATGTGTAGGTGTTAAGCTGTGTGGTGATGTGTAGGTGTCCAGCAGTGTGGTGATGTGTAGGTGTCCAGCTGTGTGGTGATGTGTAGGTGTCCAGCTGTGTGATGATGT
The DNA here is from genome assembly GCA_034440575.1 of Imbricaverruca yamaguchii. Taxonomy (NCBI): domain Eukaryota; kingdom Metazoa; phylum Arthropoda; class Thecostraca; family Neoverrucidae; genus Imbricaverruca; species Imbricaverruca yamaguchii. Next base: position 261,209 of record JAOTOL010001452.1, read on the forward strand.
GCAGGTGCCCAGCTGTGTGGTGATGTGTAGGTGTCCAGCTGTGTGATGATGTGCAGGTGCCCAGCTGTGTGGTGATGTGTAGGTGACCAACTGTGTGGTGATGTGTAGGTGTCCAGCTGTGTGGTGATGTGTAGGTGTCCAGCTGTGTGGTGATGTGTAGGTGTCCAGCTGTGTGGTGATGTGTAGGTGTCCAGCTGTGTGTGTAGGTGTCCAGCTGTGTTGTGATGTGTAGGTATCCAGCTGTGTGGTGATTTCGTAGATGATGGAACATTCCATTTATTTTGCTCGTATTACCATGCTGTCGTCATTTTCAAAACGATCTGATATCAATCAACGATCAAAATCAATCAATCAAAGCTTTTCCATTTCCGGCTCCCTGGCACGGGGATGTCAGACTTCCATTACCATCTTAACACGAGCCCTGGAGGGCCTCTGAAAATTACGCGCACTGGAGGGGGAAGGATTCCGCCCCCCTAAGATCTCGGCTCCCATTAAGGCTCGAACAACGAAATTCGCAGGGTGGATGGGCACGATGGTTAACTCTATCGTGTGCAAATTTCGTGACCTTAGGCAATATCTTCAAGGTCAAATGAGCAATATTTTCTGGTTTTGCGTGCCTTGGCTTGTCTTGGGTATGGATCGCTGTGATTGTGTGTAAATGCTCCAAAGTTGGCATTAATGATGCTTTGGACATTACTAATGATGCAATATATGTGTCAGATCCGCCATTTAACCTCAGGTCACCTATATAGGAGCACTTTATTAGGTCATTACCTGCTCCAGTTACCTGAACCGGGCTGCCCACCCGACTGCTCCGTTGGGCGGCTCGGCACAATCGTATTTCACTCCCTCGCAAAGAAAGGAGTGAAATACATGAATAAAGTACAGAAACACTTAAGCACACAATGACAAACAGTAGGAAGTGTAGGGAGGAACATGCAAAGTGACGTCAATCGCATGACAGTCATTTCCATTTATGACAACATTCAAGTTGACCATGCTTGATTCCATTGGCCTGTCTTGATGACCTCGGCAACCTAACATAGTTTTAAATTATATAGCATAACAATATGCATCAAGCAAGTCGCTAGTGTTGTCATGAACACTTCCCTTTTGCCAATATACGGAAGCGCATCAGTGCAGATTTTTTTGTGGTCTGGCGCTGCAATTTTAAAAAAAACCTTTAACGGCCCATAACTTAAAAACATTTTCGCCGATTTTCATTTTCTTACTTTAAACAATGCGCCGGTCATTTCTAAGCAGGTACGGAAAGAATGGCGCATATCGGCCGGTACAATATGTAGTTGTGTACGAAAAATCGGAGGGGTGGGCGGACTTCGCCATCCACCCCTCCAGGGCGTGTGCTAACCTGTCATGAACTTGACCTGACTTGACCTTGGTGACCTGCCAGGACTTTGAAACAATGTAGCATAACAATATACATCAAACAAGTCGCTAGTGTTGTCAAGAAAACTTTGTTTTTGCCGATATACGGGAAGCGCATCAGCGCCGATATTTGTGGTCTGGCGCTGGAATTTTTTTTGTACTTTACCGACCCCTAACTCGAAATTTTTAAAGTCGATTTTCGTTTGTCTTACTTTAAGCAACGTGTCGTTCATTTCTAAGCAGGTGTACACATAATCGCTTATATCAGCCGGTGAAATCCGGAGTTATCTACGAAAAAACGGAGGGGTGGGTGGATTTGGCCCCCCCTCCAGGGCGCGTGTTAAGAGGGCCGCTGGCCCCTGCCCCTCGTAACGCCGGCCGTGTATGCGGACCACCTGGGCACAGCGACAGTTCCACTGCGACTTGAACGTTATTCTGTGTGTTCTGTTTTACTTGACAACATCCAAAGATATGCCTAATTATCGTACAGTCTATTCGACGTTCTTGCATAGTGTTTAGTCAATACGGGGAAGTGACACAAATTGGTCAACACAGGCTCGGTAAATTGGTCACATTTCAAACTCCGGCCAGCAGCGCGAAGTCCAGAAAGTTTAGAAATGGATTATCCACCTGCGTTTGGACGCGACCCCAGCACTCAATGATAAGCGCAACGTTCTGGTGTTTGTTGTTTCAAGAACATGGCACAGTTTTCCAGTGTTTCTGTTCCACGGGCCCACGCCTCCATTACCCCACTTATCCCCGCCAATGAAACGGCGGCAAGAGGCTGCCTGCAGTGCCGGTGCAGTCAGAAACAAAACGTCCAGTGTCCAGCAACGGAGGTAAAGGGATGCTGCAGCACTGGTGCGGAGGTAAATGACTGGCTGCAGTGATGGTACGAAGGTAAAGGGTTGCCGCAGTACTGGTACGGAGGTAAAGGATTGCTGCAGTGATTGTACGGAGGTAAGGGTACTGAGTTACTGCAGTACTGATACTGGCTGCAGTGCTGCTCCTGTACTGGTACAGTCAAAATTAAAATATGTGTTCGAATGAAAGGTGATCAGAACTGCAGAAACCCATCTGAGTTAAGCTTATGTAGGAAAGATACTATAAGACGAGAAAAAGAGCTGAAGTCCTCCAATTGCTGGTATAACCTTAGTTTAACCCTCGCCCGTGTGAGCGACTTTGCAACCTTCGCCAATGGACGGTGGTGGCATAACCCACTCCTGGCGTTTCCAAAGGAAATTTGTTAGACAGACGAAACAAAAAAACGGACGTGTTGGGTGGAATTTATTTGTAATTAACATCAGGGCGATTGGCGATGCTTTGTGGATGTAATGACATATTTCAAGATCCATTTATAGCACAAGTCCCAGATTAGATCAGACTAAGGGCTGACCCTGCATTTCAAAACGTGATTTAATGTGGGCTAAAACCACTGGTTCCACCCGCCCAATGTAATTCTGGACGACACAATCAGGCTTAGGACTTAACAGTAACCTTGTGCATCCCATCAAGCTAAGAAAAGTTTGTCAAAGATCACCGTAAGTACATGACATTAAGTGACCTTGAAATGATGCAGGGGCTACATTCGGACATCAATCCAGTCATCTATTTGTATAAACCGAACAAAATGTTGTTTTTTAGGCCACAATGTCGTGTCAAGATGGGACGATCAGCGATTTCCTTGAAAAGATAGACGGAGTTGCTCCCCCTTATGGCGTCGTAGCTTCGCGAAGTGACACGAGCTGGCAAAACATTACCAAAAGCTTTGTAAGTGCGCACCAAGGGGTAGTGACAATTGTAGAGATCCGTTGCACGATTTCGAGGCTATCCACAAATAAATGTGGGGGGTCGCACCCCTGCCCCCACCACTGGCGAAGCTCAAAAGACACTGCCTTCTCTGTGATGTTGTCATGACCAATCTATTCAACATCACAACATCCCATACCCAAAGAGGCCATTCGACCACACCGCCAGGCACCCATGTTACCAGCGTAATTTCTCATAAATAAGCATGAAATAAAACGCCCTTTAGTAGAAATCTGAACTCATTATTCCCAATTACTCTCCACCTACTGCACGAGTTGGAATTCAAAAGTAAGGTTCTTGGGGTTGATTAATTCATCAGCCTAGTTCTAGCGAATAGCATATAAGGATGTGAATATGAACGCTCGAATCAAAGCCGTGCTTGCAAGGAAAGCAGGTGTTGTGCAATCCGAACCTGGTGTAGCCGACAGAAACTGGGGGGCTTTGACAGTCGAAGCCATCTTTTCCTCCAACCGATGCTTAATATCGCCTTAGCGGAAACACAAACGAGAAAAATGTCGCTGGCGACCCTTTTGCAAACCTGTTGTGGATGTTTTCCTGGCAGGTGAGTATCTTTTGCGTCGGCGGTCTCGCCTTTTCCTGTCCGCTCTCGATTCGTATAATTAGTGACGTTTCGGTGTGTTTCGCTGGCGGCCGTCAACTTGATAATAAGACTTCGTGACGTCAATAACATATATCAAAGCTGTGCAGATCCGTGACTAAAAACATAGATAGTGCTACACATCTAGCCAAAGAAGAGTAACAGTTGCACACGGTGGACTGATCGGTACACAACAAGTCAGAGCATCACCACTGCTTGCCACGCACACCGTAAGCTCTCCTCAACGTTTCAACTACCCAACTTCTTACGAAATGGGCTTTCGTCGAATTCCCTTGCACCGTGTCGCCTGCTGTTCCGCCGTTTCTCCGAGTTCCCGCCGTTTCCCCGAGTTCCCGCCGTTTCTCCGAGTTCCCGCCGTTCCTCCGAGTTCCGGCCGTTTCTCCGAGTTCCCGCCGTTTCTCCGAGTTCCCGCTGTTTCTCCAAGTTCCCGCCGTTCCTCCGAGTTCCCGCCGTTTCTCCGAATTCCCGCCGTTTCTCCGAATTCCCGCCGTTCCTCCGAGTTCCCGCCGTTTCTCCGAATTCCCGCCGTTTCTCCGAGTTCCCGCCGTTCCTCCGAGTTCCCGCCGTTTCTCCGAATTCCCGCCACGACATCCCGCACGGCGGCGAGCCGGCGCCGCGGACGTCGCCAGCGTTCGTGACGCGCTGTCCTTGTCGCTGTGCCGCGCGTGCACGCGGCGGCCGGTGCACCGTGCACGCTCGCGCGGCGCGTGCACGGCATTGCCGGATCAGTGTGGCCAAGTGATCATGTGCAACACCCGTGGCGACGGTGTCACGGTAACGAGGCACGGCATCGAGCCGGCGACCACTGGTAGCCGGCGTTCGGAGAGGCCCAGGAGCCGACCGACCGGCTGCGCCGTCGGGCGTCAACTCGCGACTGAGGCGACCATATCGGCACACCAGCACCGCCAGAAGTCAATCTCAGCAGCATTGTGATCAAGTACAGCAGCACCGCCAGAGGTCAATCACAGCAGCATTGTCAGTGATCAAGCACAGCAGCACCGCCAGAGGTCAATCAGAGCAGTATTGTCAGTGAGCAAATACAGCAGCATCGCTTGATGTCAATCAACGCAGCATTGTCACAGGTCAATCACAGCAGCACCGCCAGAGGCCAATCACAGCAGCACCGCCAGAGGTCAATCACAGCAGCATCGTCATAGGTCATTCACAGCAGCACCGCCAGAGGTCAACCACAGCAGCTGTAGGGGTGGCGGCTCTGCCGTCGGTCGGGTGTCGGGGGTGGTGGCGGGTGTGGGTGCGCGGTGTGTAGTGGGGGTGTGGGTGTGCGGGGTGTGAGTGGGGTGGGCGTGTGTGGGGTCAGTGTGGTGTGGCTGATAGGTGTTCCAAATTGGATGTGGGTGTGTGAAATGTATTTCTGATGGTGCTTCAACTCGGGGTGAATGGTATGGGTGTGTAAAATGTATTTTAGAATCAGCCTAACCTAAACTCGACTGGAACTGATTGAACTACTTGAATTGACTGAACTTATTGAGGGCTTGACCTAACTCACTTCTTTGTTGATTGTGCCTATGTCAATGGTGTATTGTGTTGTTCTTCGCTGCCACCTCCACCACACATTCCCCAAACCCCAGCCGACGTGATGTTTGTTTGAGTTGCCGTCTCTAACACGAATTTATATATGTGCGAGGTCAAAGTTTGGGTAACACCATATAGGTAAGTGAGCGTCTTCACCCAGACTATAATTAATACGTTGCATTAGATAATTGATGATAATGATATTTCCCATTGGTTTAAATGACATGCCCTGTGTTGGGACATTTTGGACGCTAGTAATAGTATAATTTTGTGCAATGTTCCGCACGAAATAGGTGCCTGTGTTGAGCCCCAAGCGACTTCCGCTGATCCTTAACGCTACCTACTCACATTAATTCCCCTCATTCACTTCACATTCGCTCGCCCCATTCATGCTCTCCGTATTAACTAATGAATTGCTTCGTCCCCAAATTTAGCTCCTGACCCCCCCCCCCTCAGCGGTACACAAACACGATCGACAGACCATTGCTCTAATTTTGACGGTACGTTGGTGGAACAAATACACCTTTCACGGCCAATCATGGCTGACCTAGGCATTATTGGCAGCGTCCTCGCCTGGACAAAGTCTAAATTGCAACGAGGGGGCTCATCGTACTGGCTCCGAGGGCTGATACAAGTGCTCTGGTGTCTTTGACCGACATACCTAGCCTTAAGTTCGATCGATGCCTCGCCGGGCCTTATTCGTCGTACACTTGCGACCAGGTCTGACGTATACCACGGGCGGGCACGGATCCCTACCACGTTGGGCACGTACCCGGTCGTCGTTATACCCTAGCCGGCCCTACCATTTTTAGCTTCAGGGCTTATGGCATGCCAAACCCGTCCCTCGAACTGTTTGTGTCCCTCGAACTGTCTGCACCAACCGTGCCCACTTGCAGAGTTCGGGGATGAACAAATTACCGAGCAGTGTTTTGCCTATGCCCTATAGTCCGGCGCCAGACTTCCGGCGAATGCAAAGTGGTGGCCCCTTTATCGGCCTCCCACATGCATACCTTGTTCGCCCCCTCACCTGCACCCCTGGATCGCAGAGGCCAGCGTGATTTTGCAGTCAAAGATCCAGAGCAGGTGAACTAATGCCCCCAAAGTGTCCGTTCATCGCAACCTCTCGCAATTAGGCATTATCCAAGCGCACTTCATATATATATATATATATATATATATATATATATATATATATATATATATATATATATATATATATATATATATATATATCTAACCTTAACATTCTAGATAACTTAACCGGCTTCAACAGTCACTACCACCACCCGGAAACGTTCAGTCCATAGGAGGACGGCTCACAGGTCGGCTGCCTCACTTATAAATTCACTTCATATAGTACAAATTAATATCATGCACATAGCCAAGCATCATTGTGCTACACTCTGTCTTATTTTATCCGGCCTTGCTCTGCCGCTCCTCCTGCCCATCACCGCCGAAATTCTACCACCGGTCTTTGCTGATGCCACCAGATAATTTATATCCTTAATCTAATATATTTACATACGCCGCATCGCATTACGCACACACACTGCTAATACATTTCTCGCCATCTCCGACATTTCCGTCTACTTCCTCCCCATCCTGAATGTATCCTATTTGGTCCCCCCCCCATGAGACATATCGCTCACAGCAATGAATTTGGTGAGAAGGTAGAAGCTGCGGAAGAGAATTCAGGTTGGTTTGGAAAGGCTTGGAAAAGAGGAAGGCATGTCAGAAGTATAACACGCACATGTCCGATGGTGAGTGGCGAATGGCCTCAGCTGAGCACTTCATCTCCTCCATCCGAGAACTCAGCCATCTGGCCACCGCTGGACGCCCCTGAGGCGTCGGTCCGGCGTCCACCGCCGCGCGTCTTCCAGTCCCCTCTGCCCGTCTCTCCTCTTTTATCGTCTGTCCTGTTCCGCCCTCTTGAATTTTCTGTAGCCCCACCTCCTTTTTTCGCTAGCCCACTCCCAGGGCTTTTGAGTGAGCTCGCGCTCCTGATTGGTTTTGGCTTTTGGCGCCTGGGCCTTCATGGCGTTCTAGAATGTTCCCCTGAGCTTGGTCGCCGACCTCACGGGCCGATGACCCTTCTGCCGGAGGTGCTCCAGCTGGTGTTTGGACTCCTGTCTGCCAGCTGAAGGTGCCAGGCCATTATTCGGGTTGTTGTTTCCGGAACCGCCTTCTGATCTTGTCGCCGGCGCCACTCGCGTTTGCTTTTACTTTTCGGGGAAGATATTTGTAAGGGAAGGGGAAGGTGGGAAACAATGTGAAAGCTTCACGAGGAAAAGAAATGTAAGCCTCCTTACACAGCGCCGCCAGAGGTCAATCACAGCAGTATCGCCAGAGGTTGATATATATGCTGGGATTTGCCGCTTCCAAAAACTCACGTGGGCACACAAATGAGTTTTTCTGGTTTGGTGCAACATAGACGGAACGGAGTCCAATTTAACTCAACACGTTTATCACAGCATATATATGTCAACATGGATCATATTGAGTTAAGCCTGGCCTATTATCTACACAGCAATTATCCACCCAACCCTTTCGTGAAATGTTACAACAGATGACCAAAATACACAGGTGAAACAATCTCCCAGCCAGATATATTGAAGGTGATGGGTACACATCTCCCAGCCATGTGAGATTAACCAAGCGGCAAACAGTTGCAGTGGCGTAACCAAGTGGGAGGGGGGAGGCAGGCTCCCTCCTGGAGTGTTCACTGGGATTTCCAGGCGACCGTCTTGAGGTTCCAGCAAAGTCCCCACAGGGCGTAGGCGCAGAGGTACCATGGACTGACGTGAAGGTCCTCTGGACCGACTACAGTGGCTCGCGACTGACGGATATGGCCCGCAGCCAACATTAACCCGCGCCGTCTTTCCGGTCAAATCCTCCCACCCCGTCTCGGGGGGGGGGGGGAGGGGGGCGGTTGAAGAACCCCCTCTAAAATCAAAACTGAGCATCGCACAAAAACAAAAAAGGTGTCATCGAAAAGCGCTCGACGAGTAGGGTCCGGGTCCACCCTCCAAAGTATTTCCCCCAAAAGTGACGTCACCAGGGTGGCTATATTTTCACGACTTTTCACAACTTGCGTTATGTTTTTGACTCTGGGGAGTTCATTTTTGGGGATATATGAAAAACAAAATGCATTTGGAATGAGAAAAGGACAGCGAAATCGACCAGTCGTATAGTTCTTTTTCTCGCAGACCCAATTTTTTTTTCTTCAAAATTTGGGGTTCTCAAGTTTTCTTTAATTTTCCCTTTCCATTGGGTAGATCAGACCGGGAAAAGTTGCCAGGAGTCAACTTGTCCTAATAAAAATTCTTACTTTAGCCAGCATCCTGCATTTGATCTGCAAGATGGCAAATACGCGAAGTTTGTATGTAGTCAAAAACAAAAAAAAAATGAAAAATTAAACTCGTACGTTTTGTTGTATCCGTAAAGAAAAGCAAACGCTGAAAGTCTTATTAAAATATCTCTATCCGTTAAAGCGTGACGACTGGTTGAACTTTTTTGGAGGTAACCTCACTTGACCTTGACTAACTCGTTGACCCTAGATGACCTGACCTAAAATGTTTGAATCAGCATGTCAAACTGATGTGGGAAAAGGTATGCCAAATTTGGGCGCGCTGCCCGCGCCGCTCGTCCGCTATCCGCGAAAACTCTGAGGGTGGCGGCTGAAGACCCCCCTCCGAGACGGGACGGGTTAAGCTCCCTGAACTGACGGTGGATCCGGATTGAAGAAGGCGTCCAGACCCGAAACTTCCCAAAAGGGCCTCCGGAATAGGCCCTGGGCCGGTCAAAGAGACGGATGGACGACGGAGAGGGGCCGCAGTTGCGGGAGAGGGCCTCGGGCCGTCAGAAGGAGCCCTACAGAGGCGTTCTGCTCTTAGAGCCCTTAAGAGCTGAAAAGGGATGGTGAGAGCCAAACAGTGTTGGATGCACATAATCCCACGTGACTTGGGCGTACTCGCGGTATGCACGTGATCCACTCAACGGATCCTCATTGTATGCACGGGTGGTCTTTACAGGTCACTATCATTGATCACACTTGCCCTCACCCCTCCCCCATAACGTTCCAATCTGAATCGTCACGAATGGCCACTGGGAGCGCACGCCATGTGCGCCTGTGTACCCCGCCAACTGCTTGTCGCCTTGCCGCTCCTGCAGTTGTGCAGTACTGCAGTGCTGTATTGAGAGCGCACGCCATGTATGCCTGTGTACCTCCACCAACTGAATGTCGCCTTGCCGCTCCTGTGGTTATGCAGTACTGCAGTGCTGTATTGAGAGCGCACCCCATGTGTGCCTGTGTACCCCACACCAACTGAATGTCGCCTTGCCGCTCCTGCAGTTCTGTAGGTCGGCGGTCGTGCGTTGGAAGGTTCCCATTAGGTAGCAGAACGGCGAACTCTGCTCAGGGTGAAGTTTGTGCAGTGTATTGGTCCAGTATGGTGGTGTAGTTGGCATAGTATGGTGGCGTGGTTGGCGCAATGCGGTGGTCTAGTTGGTGCAGTACATTGATGTAGTTGGTGCAGTACATTTGCGCAGTACATTAATGCAGTTGATGCACATCATTGTTATATTACATTGGTGTAGTTAGAGCAGTGCATTGGTGCAGTTGTTGCAGTACATTGATGCAGCTAGTGCAGGACATTGCTGTAGATGTCGCGATGTGCTGAAGCGTCACCGCAGATTGAGGCGCCTGAGAATACGCCTCGCTGCACGCATTACTTTACGTCTGATCCGCACCTTGGAAATTGTTATCTTATATGAGTCGAGCTGTTTTTTGTTGTTGCTATTGTTGTTTTCCTTCTTGATAGATCATCTCAGGTTTTACTACTTAGTGTGTAGCGCTATGACGATTAGATAGACAGCGAGTGGTGCTCATGGAGCACCACAAGATGTCCGCCTAATTGTCATTGGTAGTTGTCCATTGGCATTTTATCCATAGTTGCGTTTGCTTTCGGTTGTCTCCACCTTATTTCACTTTCTCTTCGTTCCTGCCACTGCATGGTGCTTCTTTCGAGCTTTGTCGTGTGTGAAGCGTCGTCGTTGCCTGTTCTGCCACACCAATCGTTGCCTGTGTTGCCACCAGTGTAGCTTCCGATCGCAATGCGAACACGATCCGTCTTGCAGGCGTACGTGCCCGAGAGCAACCAGTGTCGTCAGCTGATGACGTCACTTTCCGAAGAGGATCTGCAATTTTTCCACGACTCTGCTAAGGGCGAGGTGCTGCGATACGACAAGGACCGACCGCAGGTAAGTCTGGGTGACGTCACAAATGCTGACGGCATACTCGGCTGCGTTAATTAGTGTCAAGCTTCGGGAGTTTAAGAAAGCGAATTGATAGTTAAATATGTGGTGAGCAACGCACGAATTAGCACTGCAGGTGACGGGTATACCATTGAGAAACATGCCACGTGCAACGTTTGTATGACTTATTTTTAGCTACAAAAAGTATCACAGTTGACAAAACCCCGGTTGGATAAATATACTGTTTTTCTGACTCATTTTCGAATTCACTTCCAGTATCATGAGCATCAGGTTAATTTCCATTCTTACTCCGAAATTGAGGTGTATCGGGCGCTGCATTGCACCTGAAGACAAACCAGCACCATGCTGTGCTGCAGATCATGCCCGATGTCAATAATATCATGTCGGCAATGACGCATAACTGATAACTTGGTGTCCGGTGATTCCTCTGGCATTCCAGGAGTAGGCAAGCTGCGGCTATTGTACACCTAACCATACACAGATTCATACATTCGTTCAGAAATGTTTCCACTTTTCGTGCGTAATTCTCTCCTGTGGTACGTAAATATTCCGGTGTGTAGTGTATAGAGACTTTTGGATTATGAAAGGACCGCCACATGATGGAATCCTGAATTGATATAATGCTTTTGCGAGTGTCGAATATTATTAACTTTTCAAATGCGAACAGATGTTCTGCTTGATAATACATACGCATCACGCTTTGTGCAACAGACATTTGAAAACGAACTGCGTTTGTACCTGCATAAATATTTGCGAATGGGAAAATAAACCATTTGTGGTACATACAAGTTCATTTCGGCATCATTGTATTCCATTAGAACATCACGTTGGCAAGCATAAGTCATTCCTAGCCTGATTTTGTTGGCTTAAGTTTGTAGTGCACACAGAGTGCTGGATGATTTCATTAATCTTCCGCTACTCTATCTTTATCGTTCACTAATGTTCACTAATCATTCACTAATGTTAACCAATCGTTCACTACTCTACCCCGATGGGCATAATTTGCCCTTCATCAATTATATTGCCATACCAAGTAATCGTGAATGAAATTCGATGAAAGTTGTACCCATGCTATGCGGGCCAGATCCGTCGGTCACAATGCACACCTGGACACCAATCAGTGCGAGAAAGAAGCTAGCGAGAATTTCGGCCTGCGTGAATGCCATCATCATCCGACAGACGCATTTTTCCCGCTCGGCCACCGCATCCACCTGTACATCGTGCTGGCGCAACTCGCCTAAGCGCATCGTTTCTCGCCGCATTTTGTCCAAGAGTGATGAGTTGTCTCGGAGCAGCGAGGAAGCCGTCAACCCCGCCAGCAAGGCGGGCCATGCAGCTACGCTGTCAAAAATAGCAAACACAGCAAACACAGGACTTCACAGGGAAAAGGAAGTGAAATCGTCTCGAGCGAGCAAGCTGCCCCGTTGTCACACGGGCCGGGATTATTGCGGGCCTGCAGCGCACGGGACTTTTGTGGGTTTGAGGGACGACAGGCAGGGCTGCGAGCCTGTCTCTCCGTCCGGGGCGAATGACCCTCGGGCGGCCTGGCAGACGCTGCGGATCAGCCTGCAGCTCAGCCTGCTGCCTGCGACGCCGTGCGCACGCGACTTGAGGCCGCCGCTGCGGAGCCGCTGACCGGCCTCGGCTCCGTTCACGGCCGTGTGTGTGTGGGTGTCACGCAACGTCTGAGGGACGGGCCGAGCTGGGACGGCCGGCGGCCGCGCCGTAATACTAAGACACTTCATTGACCTAGTTCAGGTCAAGGAGGACAACCTTTATCAATGCTTCAGGATCGATAACGCATCTAAATATAAATATATTGAAATTAAACCTAGCACGTGAGCACAACTAGGCTGTGCTTACGAATCGTATATCTCAGATTTATCATAGAGGTGAGGTCAGTGACCTGAAATTACAGCATTTTGGAGGAATTTCCTTTTTTGCAGTATACATGTCCTTCTAATCGGATTTTCCCTTGGTATGCATGCAAGGATATGGAGGACAAGTAGCTTCCCCAGCTTGATTAACCTTCACCAAGTGACCAGTGGCCAGGTCAAGATGATGTGCGCTAAGTGGGAAAAGTATGTATAGACACTCTTTTTATGGTTTATTTCGATATCACATGTGAAAAAGACTATCAAACTTGCATTGCATGACCTAAATTACTCAATGCAGCTCAATTATGGATCATAGTTAAGGTCAATGTTATCTTAGGGCATTGCCCTATAACAATTTTTAGATGCTTGTATTTCTACATGGCTCATACACGTGAAAATATATTGAACTGAACAGTTTGGCAACGCTTACAATGCGTATGCATTTGCTTTTGTGTTTCAGGTCAAGCCAATGACCTATGGTCATCACCAATTTTGGCTCTTGATGTGCCACTGCAACTATTTGTGTGGTATTCGCTGTGTAATGAGCTCTGAAGTGGTGTGAGCTTTGAACCTGTGATTACCAGAAATGGTAATAACATTACTTCCTCCTCTCGAGACAGGTTGTGTGTATCTAACCGAAGATACGACGCAACTTGAGTTGATTTCAAGTGTCACCTAAGTTGAGGATTCATTCATTCGTGTGGCCACTACCATGTTGAGCAAGTATGCAAGTAGTTATATTTTGTTTGCATCAGACCTACTTACAAACATCCTCCACAGGATTCGGTGGTGGCAAAAACCACCTTTCATGTTCTTTTATTTCCCAGACTTGTTTTAAAAATTCAAAGTCTCCAATACAGTATCGCGCCACTACTTACACAAGGAGTGAAGCTTGTATGTCGATTGACCATCCGAACCCAATTTTTTCGACGGGTTTGCTTCAGCAGGTTGCTTATTTTTCCTGTGTGGATGCGATTCTGACGTCCTAAGTCATGTTCTAGTGGCTTGAGGCGATTTTGACGGCGTTCGGAACAGTAATAGAAAGGCATGCTGCCATTCCTTTTCGCTAGTTTTTCTAATATATTAACACTCGTCGGGCAGGGGGAGGGAGTGGGCCTGAGAGAGGGATTTCTCTCGGGTCCACACGATACAGGCCCCTCGAGTTTTCCCCTCAAGTTTTCCCGTGATAGCGGCAGAATGAGTAGACGCAGAGACACCGAATTTTGAGTAGCTTATTATATATCGGCATCGTGCAACATGTAAAGATGTCAGGTTCAAATAATCAAATTTTATTGACGTGGAATTTCATCAAATAATATAAGTAACAATAATAATGACAGCATAGGTAATTAAATAATATCAAGACGAATACACTCATCCTGAAATACTCTTTAAGGATACGGTTACTGACCTGAGTTCAGGTCAACTTCAATATATTTGCTAACTGTATTCAGTGAGAAAAAAAAAACCACAAATATAATTGTGGATTGCCCACAGTTATATTTGTGGGCAATTTGTCATGCCAAGTATGATACAAGATATGACATCAGGATCCTGGATGAATGCATGCGTCAAAGACATATGACAGAAAGTCAGACCGCTTTTCATATATATCCTACACGATACATCCCACGCAGAACGTTGTTGTTCCTCGCAGGAGTGGGAAAAAGTGACCTGAGGTCTCTTGTTGTTCGACAAATTACATTTTTATCCGATGTATGCATATAAATAAATATATATGTATATATATATATATATATATATATATATATATATATATATATATATATATATATACATGTATATGTGTATGTGTATATATATATATGTATATATGTGTATATATGTTTATATATGTATATATAAATAGTAATATAATACATATTATCTATATATATATATTGCATATACATGTGTATGCTTTTCCAAACCGCTTCAGAATCGAATATTTTATTTTCTCAAATTACATATCCACAAAACTTCCCATGTCGCTTTCTAAAATTTCAGGTTTTCATCGCGCTGAAATGTTTTTGAGTAGATGTGCCAATGCCATTCTCGACTTATCCCTCTGCATCGGTGAGCTGAAACTGTAGATTCCTGTGCCAAAGCTAACATTTTCCTGTAGAGCATGAATCTGCAGTGTTGCGTAGAGTACTACCATCAACAGGGCTTCAGTGGTGTTGATAGGGCTGATGTTATTTCTCAAATAATATGGAAATGGTTGCAGACAAGTTATCCCGCAGTGTCTATTTTGCAATGCTACCTTCTTATCGAAATAGATGAGTCATTAGCATTACTTCTCAAAACGATTCACTACTCCTTTCCAGATGATCATACCCTATCGTATGATATATATTCATGCTATTACAATTATATAAATTATTTGTCTCTATCCGGCGCGGAATATCTCGTCGATCAATAAAGTAAAATTCGTTGAATATTAATCGCATCGTCTGTCCCGTCCATTAATGCAGGCGACAGTACTGTCTGATGTATGCTCCTGATAATGCACATAGTCACAGACTTGACCCGTGGACTTCAGCATTCTGGTGGAGCGACATGGTACGACATGATGTATTGACATATTTGGCACACAAGTATGTTGCACCACGGCGTACTATTAGATCGTCGCAGACGCCACGACCAGCAGACTGCCATTTTCCGCCAGGCGAACGAGACAATTTGACAGTACGAGTAAATGTGACAGCCAGGAATAAATTTTCCCGTCGACTTCGCAAACCGCTAACATCCGGGAAAATGGTCCACGACCATTTACACTGGCAAATGCACTTTGGCAACCGATGTATGACCGCGTAGCAGTAAGTTGATGTTGGTCAGTGGCATACTATTTCTAGTTCAAATATTAAAAATGGAACAACCATAAACTACCAAATTTCGCATTTCGAACACTTCAGTTCCTAAGAAAATACTTCATATGAATCACTCTAAAATAAACGTGTTGCTTCCAGGTTGATTTCAACTTCTGAGAACATGTCCAATCTGTGTTCAACGGATCAGTCTTGGAATCATGGTCGGCATGTTCGATCTCTGGATCTATGAACGCCTGTCTTGTCATTATCGCACATAAACCCACGCCAACTTGTGTAATGAGCCTCACCGTCCAGCACCAATCACTAATAATTGAAATCGGAAATTACTACATTAGCATCAAGCCATCCATCTATCAACTGTATCTGCTCCTGTAAAAAAACGTACATGGTGTCTGCCACGGTTGCCACCTGGTTTGATGCTCCCATCAAGTGCGGCTACAGAGTTGTTCAAGCTGGACTGGAAATTGGTATTTATCGTAACTTGTAACACCTGAGATGGGATTTACTTCGCATGAAATGTGCAGGTAATAGTCTGAAGTACTTCAATCGCCACACTTCTAGCGAGTGTATGTGACGAACTAGTCAACCCGCCTCCCCCTCCTGGGGCCAACCCGCCTCCCCCTCCTGGGGCCAACCCGCCTCCCCCTCCTGGGGTCGCTGCCACCAGGCTGTCCCCAGAAGGGCAGAGTGTGCCCCGCCTCCCCCTGCCACCAGGCTGTCCCCAGGAGGGCAGAGTGTGCCCCGCCTTCCCCTGCCACCAGGCTGTCCCCAGGAGGGCAGAGTGTGCCCCGCCTCCCCCTCCTGGGGTCGCTGCCACCAGGCTGTCCCCAGGAGGGCAGAGTGTGCCCCGCCTCCCCTGCCACCAGGCTGTCCCCAGGAGGGCAGAGTGTGCCCCCCTCTCCCCGGCGCCGGGGGCGGGGCCGCCCCCCTGCCACCAGGCTGTCCCCAGGAGGGCAGAGTGTGCCCCGCCTTCCCCCTGCCACCAGGCTGTCCCCAGGAGGGCAGAGTGTGCCCCGCCTCCCCCTGCCACCAGGCTGCCAGTCTGATCACACGCGTCCCCGAGACTAGCCATAGGCAGACACACAAAACCAGGCAGACTCGCACATTGCACCGGCAGTAATATACAGAGGATAAGAAATGCTGTGACTTGTCGTTCGCGAAAGGCCAGGGAGTAATTGCATTGCTAATACCGATGTTCCCAGCAGGTGAGATATGTCGTCGCCATTTCAGAAGAGAATGGGTGGTTTCGATACTTTCCTTCAAACACCAATTTGTATTCCTTGTATTGTTACCAAGAGACACTCACCATCAAATGTCAAAAACGCTAAAAAGGGGAGTGGGACAGGAGGCTACTGAAACATTAAGAAACACACGCATACAATACTCAAACATTCTCATGTACAGCTCTTCTCAGCGCCTCCTTCAGCTTAAACTTAAAAGCCCGTCGCATATTCTCTGCCCTAACTTCCTCGGGGAGACTGTTCCAAAGAACTGCAGCACGGTACATGAGAGAGCGTTGCGCAAAAGAAGTTTTCAGGCGTGGGCGCTCTACTGAAAACGGCTCTACTGAAAAATTTCCATGTGCACAGAACAAAATCCAGCTAAAATCTTTTCCCCGCTCCCGTCCCCATCGAAACTCCTGGTCGCCGCTTTGCCACCGGGTGGAGCAATTCCCACCTGCCGTTCCTGGATAAAACCAACTTTGTTGCATGAATTAGGGGAGTGGGGGCGGGGGGAGGGGCAAATTGTCGGCAGCGCCAGCGACCACGCCACCGAAATACAAATTTCGCAATGTGGCCATCGTGGTTCCTGTCGACTCGTCGGACCCGGAGTTGGCAATGCTTCAGTGCCGCGCCCTGATGCCGAGCTAGAGAGAGCCGGTGCCGTTCTTGTGTGCGGCCGTTCCAAAAGTCGTTGCTTTTTAGCGCTTGTCGAAGTTGACAGATCCTCCGTTTGGTGATCCTGGTTTTTCGTTCGTTTTTTTTTTGGGAGCGTTGTGTTTCTAAACGCGGCCTAGCTATGGTGCACTCATGGTGATACTGATGCGCTATATTTACTGATTGGACTCCAGTTCTGTTCGACGTTCGTCAACCACTGATGATTCCGTTCGGATTGCTGTGATCGCCCACACGTTCGTGTTCAAGTCGGGGGACGATTCGACGCTGAACCTTCAGACATACAATGAACGAATGAAATAGATGAAACGTCTCATCAAAGCAAATGAGTTCCGACTAATACTACACGGGCCGGTAGCGCCTCAGCGTGCGTGGTACTCATGTCAGTTAATGATGGCATCCATCCACTTTGGCCATCGCGTGAGCGTATCTTATCGCAATCTTACGCTCCGCTAAAGCGAATGTGTTGACACGAATCCGGACACTGTGACTAAATATACTGCTCTGTCGGACCACTTTGACACATTACGCATGCTGCCCCCGGAAAATGTGGGCGGTGGCGCGCGCGTTTCTACACACCTCAGTTCAGCAGCACATTGTAATGTGTGCTGTATATGCCTAGCTCGGCTCTCTGGGAATACTTCAGACGATTCCTAAAACACAAATGTCATGCGCCTTAGCTCGATATATGCATAACATGACAGAGAGGGGCAAATGGAACAGTGACACTTGTGCTCTTGTACGGTGATGATAATTGTAACTTGATCTAAGCTACCACTAAGTGCAAAATGGTTGTCACAATAATTATAGAACGCAAGTGATCACGTCAGATTGCCCAGACGCAGTATGTATCTGCTGACATTTTCACTGGTAGGTGAAGGCTGATATGTCGACACCGGAGGATAGGACATTGCTCCTCTACGTGACGGATCCTAGGCGACCAACTTGGTCACATCTGCGGCAGTGGCGATGATCTGAACCCCGTCCACGTGCAAGTTGTGCACAGTCACTGTCGTTAGACCAACGCCTAAGCACTTGGTGCACTGTTACAGACACATGCGGACAAGACGATAACATTTCTGACACATTCAACTTCCTACGCATGTTATATATCGGTGTAAAAAATCCACATGCATCAATATTCCTCCAGTATTTGTGCGGATTGGAACATGGTTAACAATGAAATACTGAAGATACATGCAATGCGTTTGAAGCTGTTTTGCCCGAGAGTTTTATCATGTGACGTTGATTAACAGATGAGCACAGTGGTCGTGATCTATGATGATATGAAAACTGCAATACGTGACTTAATATTTTGCAGCTACCAGTGAAAACATGTGCAAATGCTAAGGACATTGCTACCGGGAGTAGCTACAGCGTATTCGCACCACATTTATGAGGTATAAAGCAATTGCTTACTGATGGTAGATGTCATTTCCCACTCTGAACTAGCTGCCACTCACATCATTCAAATGACGCACTCGATTTCCATTAACTTGTCGTGCTCATTTGAGAGCCTGCGATTGCGCTAGCTTCAGCATATTGAACGGAAGGGTTGACCTACAACACAGCTAGCCAACGCGCTATCCGGCCAACGCGCCGGCTCGCGCTGTGGTCTGGCTGTTTGTCTTGCAGCCGCCCTAGTCAGAACGCCGTGCTGGACCCTCTCACCGCCGTACATGGCTGCTCACTGTGATTTGCTCAGTGACCAATCTACCACAACGACCAACAAGTGGACGGGTGTTATTTTGTTCTGTTGGGATGGAGAACCGGCGCGGACTGCGCAATGCCTTCACTGGCGGCAAGTGGCACAGTGCCGGCTGTGGCGAGGAAGCCCAATTTCGTGCACCCTGTCCATCCTCAACTCCTGTCCAACCCGTCGCCAGTTATACACGATGGAATGGGCAGTTGGGTAATTGACTCCCAGCTAAGGAGAGTGATGACCAAGCTGCTGCAGGCGGTATAATTAAGATTGTCTCCTTTGCGCGAGGTGGTTTCCTTTTTTGACGGCACTAAAGAGTGTGATGGCCTATCTACTGCATGCGTACAATTTAGGATGTCTTCTTTGCGTGAAAAGGTTCCTCTCCTGAAGGCGCTAAGGAGTGGGATGACCAAGCTATTGCTGGCGGCATCACTTGGTTGTCTCCATTACGTGAAAATATTTCCTCTCCTGAGTTTATGTCTCGCTCTCTTTCTCCCTCTCTTTCTCTCTCTCCTTCTTTTGCGCACTCTTCCGCTCTTGCACCCTTCGCAGCTAAAGTTATCCTTGGCCGAAGCTGCACAGAAAAGCAAACCGGAACCACGTCACGTTTTTCGTTTGCACATGTGCGATGAGATTTCCTCGGAACGGTACTTCCAGCAACAGAAATTAAACTAGTTCCAGTGATAGACGAGTGTCAAGCAATAACTCATCAAGCAATGAGTCAATTCATAGTAGGCATCGCGGAAAACTGAAAGCCCTTTAACAGTGCTGGCGAGACTCTCATTAGAGCTGACTTCGCGAGAGTGAGCGTGATGATGTCCTAGCGAGGATTTTCCAATTATTCTCTTCCACGTTCGGTACATCATCGAATGCAGTAGACGAAGTTTGTTGGCTTCAGCTGGAATGAATTCCCAATGCCTAAGATGAACTAGCTTCCGTCCAGCCACCAGCACCTGCTTCAACTTCGCTCTCCGGACAGCATGGGGAGCGCACAGGGCTGGGCCGACAGGAGCGGGCGATTCGATGTGGCCAGACACAAGGTGATGCGGACCAAAGGTAACGTAGACCACAGGTGACGCCAGACATCGGAAATTGAGCCACATTCTCCATCTGCAATGGGAACGTGTGTTGATACAGAGACGTCCTGGCAGCGTGCTTTAATGTCCAGGTATCTCGTAGCACAGAGTGTGACGGGACTCGCAGCACTGTTCGGTGGTGTGCTCTGCGCTACACAGAGAGCATCACCGACAAAACGGACGGCTTCAGCAGAAAAATACACACATTGCCTGCCTTGCACTTCTTTCAAGGTCTGTCGCACGGTGGAATCAAAGGGATGAGTAGTCTGGGGGTAAGTTGCCCGACTCACAATCGAAAGGTTGTGAGTTCGAGTCTCACCTGTTGCTACTCCTCGCCCGCGACCAATCGGCGTGAGAGATCGGCGACGCTACAATGACTCAATGGTCGATGTGTCGCAAAACCAATAGCCAACCAACCGGCGGCATCAGCACGTTCGCTCAGGTCTGGCACCCGATTTCCGGTACCTACACGTCTTCTCTCCTGTATAATAGCAACTGATGTTGGCGACAATTTGTTGTCATTCAAACAACACATTGGGATATTTTTTATCTGAAGATGATTAGCTGGGATGTGTGATGACAGGTGGCAAAACGACCACATGGATTTTGGATCGGCGGACCAGATGGGCTGTGGTAGATTTTCTTCACGCAGGGCTATATCACGAAGTTCTAGAAGCATTACAGATTTCTTCTTTAAGCTCATATTCAAGCAACAAGACATAAAATGATTTTCCTTATCGATGCCAGGAGATAAAAACTCTCTAGCTTGTCGTCAGCGACAGTTCTCATCACGTGCTGACCTATGCCTAGAGCCCCACGAGCATGCATGCTTGCTGTGTTATCACACCTTTCATTGACTGTGGTCTGGTGCAAATTAGTTGCATGCGGAGATGATCGGGTGCATTTAGTCTGATGTTGCGTGCGATATGCAGCCACCTTTCGTTTTTAGAATGAGTCAGAGCCTGTGTCTCGTGTGCCCGCAGGGTAACTTTGTGACGGAACCAGAGGAAAACTATGCCCTGATGATGTGCGACAGGTGACGCAGAAATGGATGCTTTAATCTAAAACGTTGTGTTGTTTTTGGCACATGATGTTTTTGGTGCAGTTGTGAGTTCTAGAGACCCGTGAATGACAAACGATGCTTTTGGGTGCAGTTGTGGGATTTAGATCATCGTTGATGCAAACGAGGAGCTTTTGCCGCAATTGTGGGATTTAGAGACCGTTTATGACACACGGTGCTCCTGGTGTAGTTGTGGGATTCAGAGACCCGTGCATGACAAACGATGAGCACCGAACGGTCATAAGGCCCTTGCTTTCACACACGGGCACTGAAGTGGGCATGGCATCACTTCAGTGCCCACATCCCTCGCAGTGGGACATAATATTGCACCATTCTCCGTCCCAGGGGGCAATTTGACCCTTCCGCCCACATTAACGTTTACTCTAAGCAAAATATAGCGATGTAGTGGATGTAAACATTATCTGGCCTCGGGTCAAGTAAAGTAAGTTGATGGGGAGGAGGTCGAATTGTGACTTTGAGTTATCATACAATGTAATTCATTTTCTGGAACATATTTTCGCAGGGATCTTAAAAAACTGACATACATATTCGTAATTGTTGCGGAGTTTTGCACATCGATATAATCTGCCATGATGCCTATGAGGTTGTGTCGGGTGATAATATTTGACTGACTCCAAGAGTGTATATTTTCACTGTAAATAAGGGCATTAAATTATTATAAATCTCAGGTCTTGTTGTTCGATACATGCATTTGTTGCCAATAATTATACAATTTGAACTTATCCTCGGATCAAGTGAGGTTATCTAGGGAGAGGATGCCGTTTTGGTTCAGTGTATAGTGCGTTATATTTGTATAGGCTATATTTATGTGGGGAGCTCGAAAAACGGACCAAAACTTTCGTGCGCACCACTTAGTACTCTCTCCCGTGTTCTGTCATACTCCTATCTCCTATTTGAGGTCACACGGCAGTCAACAACATCCCAAGAATATATATAGCTGGATTGACCTACCAATACCAGATTGAGTCGTAAAACAACAAGCAACCGCTTAAGGCGGGAAAGCCAGCAACCGATATCGAATTTGTGATGTCGATATAACATGATTTGACAGATATATGCATTATTGTCATATGATGACCTCACTTGTAAGGAAGTCTTCGGTATCCATTATATATATATATATATATATATATATATATATATATATATATATATATATATATATATATATATATATATCATATCCACTTGGATAACTTCTCAAATATTGAGAGGATTTAATATTTGAATGAAAAGAAGCATATCAGAATGACCCAGAATGCCCCAGTTGAGGTCGCACGGTAGCAAAACATTTTCTTATACATAAACTGTGCCTCCATTGATCTGTATGCATACTTTGGCCCGATTGTATCTCACAATAACAAGCAACCGTTTGAGACGTCACAAACAGCACCTACAGTGGATTTGTTATGTCATTAGAAAACCACCTAAGATGAGTTTGAGGTCAATTGTTTTACACTATGTAAAGAATGTCTGAATTTACAGGTGTTGACAGCCTAAAACTGCTGTCTCGGTTGGCTTGGCTATTATGGCAGATCAACCAAATGGGCGAGGGGAAAAAGTCCCCACACCCAGTGACTAGATGATTAAGTTAGCTCATGCAGCTATTGGAGTTTACATTTGCCTCTGTACTGAGCAAAAAGGGAGAATGTTCGAATATGAATGAAGTTATCTATTTGTCCAAGATGCACAAACTATATTGCTATAGGTCACAATGCAATATCAAGTTGGGATAATCCTCGATTTCCTTCAAAGTTGGTCTGAAGTATTCCCCATGGTGAGGAAAACTTCCCCGCCATTAATCCCGTAACCCGATTTGACCTGAAAATAAGTGTTTTCCAATAGGTCCAAGTAGCATACCCCAAACGGTACTGGAAACTTCACTTGATTTCGATGAGTAGTTCTGAAGGCGCCCACAAAAAAAGCACATGGGCGTTCAATGAAGCTCCTCCCGTCCACTGGCGATGGTTAATAAAACACTTCCAGTCGTATAAATTGAACATGGTGCATTTGGAACCGAACATCAGTATTATTTTTCACATTTCTCCATTCGTTCATTCCCAGTCCTCGCGCTCCTCTCCAAGTGACCTTCCCAGTCGACGTGCTCCTCTGCACTTGACCTTCCCAGTCGACGTGCTCCTCTCCACTTGACCTTCCCAGCCTGTGTGCTCCTCTGCACTTGACCTTCCCAATCGACGTACTCCTCTACACTTGACCTTCCCAGTCTGTGTGCTCCTCTGCACGTGACCTTCCCAGTCGACGTGCTCCTCTGCACCTGACCCTTGACCTCGCCCGCCAGACCGTCGAGTGCCACCACGGCCGGGCGGACGAAGAGCTATGGTGCGTGTGCGACAAGGGCTGGATGTCGTCGCCGCTCGACCGCGCCTCCTTCCAGACGTCCTCCTCCGTCTACCACATGTGCAACATCAAGGTGGTCAAGCCGGCCGACGAGGCGGCGCAGAACAGGGCGGCCTCCAACTGGCTCTTTGTATCCTTTTGCGCGATCAGGCTGCATGGTCTGTACGGCAAGACAAGCACAGTTTTGTGATGATTATTACGAATCGTCCTCAGTAGCAGTGGGCTGTGTTGCATAGCCGATATTTTATGAGTAGAAAGCGCAACACAGTGCTGCAGGGAATGCAGTGTTGCACCGCTTACACCTCCGATCTTCACAAGGGTCACTGTGTCACGCTGAAGGACGCTGTAGACTTCATGCTATCAACCGTATTCCTGCTACAATTAATGGATTCAGTGACGAGGTGTTGGGACCATTTGCGTGAAGATCAGCTAACGATATCAATGTGTGATATGGTCAGTTGCTGTCTTCGGTAAGTATAGGGATTTATTTCGGTTCGGGGCACATGGAAATAGCAATGTTCCACAATTAAGTCTGTCTTTGTTCCAACTTGATAATTGCTGCTTGACATTAATGTAAGCCATGGACACGCACCTGAAAAGGTATGCTTCGAATTTCGCTGCATGTTGTAAAAGTATGTATGCGGAACATTGAATGATAACCAGCGGCAAATACAAAAGAGTGAAGGACTGTCTCAACTTCAGTCCCGATGTTTGAAAACTTGATTGGTCTCAATGACAACGTAGCATTTTGGCATCGTCAATCCGGTTCATGTTTCGAAACAAGCCACATAGAGGTGACAGCTGAGGTGAGTAACTTTGCGTGAGACGAAATGTACGACCCTGAATACACCAGGAGGTGCTGAGTTTACATCAAAAGTAGCGTTAGGGATTATGCTATATTACTCAACGTTTCAGCCAGGGGCCATCGTCAGGAGTCTAAGACATTGAGAGCCATTCTTCGTTGTATTAAACAGTGAGTAGCTTTCCCAGCACACGCCAAGCAATGGTACCACCTAATCAGTAGCGGCATGGTAGCGTAAGTCGCGTTGATAGCTACCTATATTTGCATGGCGTTGCCACAGTATACGTCATTTTTTGGTGCCATGCGGATTCCCTACAACTGGTGCACCACATCCTGCAACTCAGCGCCGCACATTTCTAGCATGTTGCCGCGACACTCATCCTGATGGCCTACACGGCCTGCATAGCCTACACGGCCTACACATTCTGATGGCATAGCCCACCCACCCGATGTTGGACAACTCCAGGCTGAAGACGCTGAAAATCCAACAACTCTGTCGAAGTCGAACCGCGCAGCTTCGATTCGCCCGCCGCCCTTCTCTGTGCGGCGACTTCAGATACCGGGTACGCGCAGGCTGATGCTAATTCGGCTGCACCTCCTGCACCGCGGTGCATTCAACATGGCCGCGCCTCGACATTGCTGTGAGCGCAACAGACACCACGTCATCAGCTCGCTGCAGGCTGCCCAGTGCCGATTGCCCAGTGCCGAGTGCCCAGTGCCGAGTGCCGAGTGCCGAGTGCCGAGTGCCGAGTGCCGAGTGCCGTGTGCCGCGCCCACCCCCGCCCCCGCGTGACTCGCCGTCGTGCCGCAGGCGCCTCGGAGGGGGCGGCCAAAATGGCGAGGCCTCGCTCCGCCGGCGGACGGCCATAGGGCGCGCGGCGCGGCCCGCGGCAGCCCAGCCCGCGCAGCCCAGCCTTCGCAGCCCAGCCCGCTCGGCCGGCGTTCAGCGAACTGCGGCCGCCAGCCCGACCCCAGACGGCCAGATGCTGGCCGGCGCGCTCTTCCGCGAACCGCCAGCGCGCTGATGAGCCGACAAAACGCCGCTTTGGAGGCAGAACGACGCCGGCACTAAACTGCACACCGACGCAATAACAAACCGACTCGTCCGCTATTTGCATATTGATTAGCGCTCGCCTCAATAACAGACGGCATTGCGGGTATTTTGCAGTTGTGCGCCCAAATGAGCGCTAATAATTTTACTCATGGAATTATCGGACAATTTCGTATGGCGGGCTCTTAGTGCAGTGGCTGAGATGAAGTAACCCGCGATTTAATGCTTTCCTTTGTTCCCGGTAAAATTTCAAAAAATATATAAATGGCAGTTGACAGGTAACATGCAAACATAGCGCCACGAGAGATGAGATAGTCGGTTATGTAATTTTCTATATATTTAGGAGCTTCAACCTGACACCCTCCTCCAACCACCACCTCGAAGAATTCCCTTCATTCCCGCAGGGAATTGAGCCGTTCCAATTGCACTGGATCAAGTGGAGCTTGCAATACCTTGAATCTCTCGATCACTTTACCACAGATCCCCTCAGATCTGAACAAGCTAGCGTTGTAAAAAGATCATGAGAGTGTGTATGATAAGTGCATCACCAACTGCGCGCTACTTATACCTCACTTAGCCGATTCATATATCCAGCTGACAGCGCCGCACGCTATTTAAGGCAGGCACAGCTTGTGGCACGTGCTATTTTTTCGGGCAAGGTGGTCTTCGGGTTCACAACAGCGCTAAGAATTGCTCAGCCTGCAGTGTGAGCACGATCCGACGATAGCAGCTATTTATGTTTGTTTTTCAGCACCACCCACCAGTGTTTTCCGCCTTGGTGTAGAGCCTGTCATGCAGCATGTCGCTGTGCCGTAGGATTGCGATTGTATTCCCACGTGATTGTGATTGTGTTGCCGTGCCCCGTGCTGTGTGATTGTGATTGTGTGGCGTGTCATTGTGATTGCGTTGCCGTGTGATTATGATTGTGTTCCTTTCCCCGTGCTGTGTGAGTGTGATTGTGATTGTGTTGCCGTGTGAGTGTGATTGTGTTCCGTTCCCCGTGCCGTGTGAGTGTGATTGTGTTCCGTTCCCCGTGCCGTGTGAGTGTGATTGTGTTGCCGTGTCCTGTGCCGTGTGGGTGTGATTGTGTTCCGTTCCCCGTGCCGTGTGAGTGTGATCGTGTTGCCGCGTCCTGTGCCGTGTGGGTGTGATTGTGTTCCGTTCCCCGTGCCGTGTGAGTGTGATCGTGTTGCCGTGTCCTGTGCCGTGTGGGTGTGATTGTGTTCCGTTCCCCGTGCTGTGTGAGTGTGATTGTGATTATGATTGTGTTGCCGTGTGAGTGTGATTGTGTTCCGTTCCCCGTGCCGTGTGAGTGTGATTGTGTTCCGTTCCCCGTGCCGTGTGGGTGTGATCGTGTTGCCGTGTCCTGTGCCGTGTGGGTGTGATTGTGTTCCGTTCCCCGTGCTGTGTGAGTGTGATTGTGATTATGATTGTGTTGCCGTGTGAGTGTGATTGTGTTCCGTTCCCCGTGCCGTGTGAGTGTGATTGTGTTCCGTTCCCCGTGCCGTGTGAGTGTGATCGTGTTGCCGTGTCCTGTGCCGTGTGGGTGTGATTGTGTTCCGTTCCCCGTGCCGTGTGAGTGTGATCGTGTTGCCGTGTCCTGTGCCGTGTGGGTGTGATTGTGTTCCGTTCCCCGTGCTGTGTGAGTGTGATTGTGATTATGATTGTGTTGCCGTGTGAGTGTGATTGTGTTCCGTTCCCCGTGCCGTGTGAGTGTGATTGTGTTCCGTTCCCCGTGCCGTGTGGGTGTGATCGTGTTGCCGTGTCCTGTGCCGTGTGGGTGTGATTGTGTTCCGTTCCCCGTGCTGTGTGAGTGTGATTGTGATTGTGTTGCCGTGTGATTGTGATTGTGTTCCGTTCCCCGTGCTGTGTGAGTGTGATTGTGTTCCGTTCCCCGTGTCGTATGAGTGTGATTGTGTTCCGTTCCCCGTCCTGTGCGAGTGTGATTGTGTTCCGTTCCCCGTGTCGTATGAGTGTGATCGTGTTGCCGTGTCCTGTGCCGTGTGGGTGTGATTGTGATTGTGATTGTGTCGCCGTGTGCGTGTGATTGTGCTGCCATGCCCCGTGCTGTGTGAGTGTGAGTGTGATTGTGATTGTGTTGCCGTGTGATTATGATTGTGTTCCGTTCCCTGTGCCGTGTGATTATGATTGTGTTCCGTTCCCCGTGCCGTGGGATTTCTCACGTAGTTGTGCATGGGTCTGCTTCAACCTCTGCTGCCTCCCGGACATGTCTGTCTGACGGGCGGACGTCCATGCAGCCTGCTAACAAATAACGAATGAAAGGTATCCACAGTGCCTCAGCCGTGCCAACCACTCATACCGAGTAAGTGCAATTTCATGTGGGTTGTCTGTCTGATAGGCATGTCATGTATGGCTGGCGGTGCGTCTGACAGCTGGTGTTTCATCTGACAGTCACTGCCTGTCACTGAACCCGTCACCTGAAGCCGACAGGATATTTTGCGAGAGGCAGCCTCATTACCTGCAGCTCCGCAATGACAGCCTCTGTGACTGACGGTCGCTGTGTCTGATGATCCCTGTGACTGACAGCCTCTGTGACTGATGACTCCTGTGACTGATGATCCCTGCGACTGACAGCCCTGTGACTGATGATCCCTGCGACTGACAGTCGGCGGCCGGCAGTGGCGGCGCCGCGGGAAGCCATCATTGCCAGCCAACCGCGCCAAATGCGTCTGGCGCGCCGCTTTACGACCGGTGTGCTCACCGGCGGAGAGCCAGGCTGACCTTGCCCCGCAGCGTCGGCGGCGCCGGCCCAGCGTACGGCCAGTTGATGGGTCGTACCAGTACTGCTAGTACCGGTACCGTCAGTACCGGTACCGTCAGTACCGGTACCGTCAGTACCGGTATCGTCCGTACCGGTATCGTACGTACCGGTATCGTCCGTACCGGTATCGTCCGTACCGGTACCGTCCGTACCGGTATCGTCCGTACTAGTTACATCCAGTTGATGAATCGTACCAGTACCCTCCAGTTGGTGGATCGCACCAGCACGAGATATCCACGAGAAGGGGCAGATACCGGCTGCGGTGAGATGTCCACCTCTCACGGCTCTCGCGCCACCACAATGTGGCCGCGAACGCCTTCTCTGGAAACAGATTCAGAGCATGCGAGGATAAATGTTAAATGATGAGTGATCAAAGTTGGTAGTACCAAAATGCAAAAGGCGGTTCCGGTTCTGCGTGAGGAAAGTACACCTTTAATGCTGTATTTCACCTTGAATCACTGCCATGTTGCCTGCGAGAAGAGTCTCGCTACGGACCTGTTCGTTTGGAAAAGTATTGAGAGCGCTTCGTGAATGACATTGGTGTCAGAAATCGCGTAGCGAAGAAGGGCGCGTGCGCCTCTGGGTGAAATCGCCGGTGTGAGGCGACATAGCAATAAAAGAAGCCATCACAGTTTCAAAAGCGTGATGGTCGAGCCTAGCCGGCCGGTCCTCTCGGAACAGTTGGTGTAGTTGTGCATACCATATACACGGAAGTAGACTCTCCCGGCTTTCGCCCTCGCCCGAAATGAAGTGAACTACGTTTTTAGAAAATTGCACGCGCAATCTTCTACCATTTCCAACCTCTGTGCAAATGTGCTTATCCGATGGTCCTGAGTGGATATTTTTCAATGCACAGTTTAGTAGTTAATCGGAACTGTAATTGAGCTCCATTAAAACAAGACAAGACTATTTAGAGCAACATCTTCTGTCGTGCTGCGCCGCAATGACGTCATCGTGCGTGCGTGTCGCGCCGCGGCTGGTTTCCTTGACGACGGCCGCCGCAGACGCTGGCCATCGGCTCGGTGCTGGTGGGTCTCATCTGCATCGCGCTGACGCTCTACTGCGTCCAGTGGTGGATGGACCACCGCCACCGGCAGGGCGCCTCGCGCTCGCAGAGCGAGGAGCGGCTGCCGCTCACCGGCGACTCGCCCTCCGGCTCCGAGGCCAGTCTGACCTCTGACCTGTCGCAGCGGCGCAAGACGCCCTACTACCCGCGCGCCAGCACCGTCAGCCGCCGGCCGTCCGTTCCGCCGGCCAAGAGCGTCCGGATCTCGTCGCGGCCGACCGTGTACGGCGGCGAGCGTGGAGCCAGCGTCGGCTCCGACGTGACCGCCTCCTCCGGCACCGAGTGACCGCGGTCGGGTCGCAGCGGGTGGGTGCGGGGTCAGGCACGAGGTCAGGTCATGGGTCAGGTCATGGGTCAGGTCATGGGTCAGGTCATGGGGTCATGTGGGGTCAGGTCATGGGGTCAGGTCATGTGGTCAGGTCATGGGGTCAGGTCATGGAGTCAGGTCATGGGGTCAGGTCATGGAGTCAGGTCATGGGATCAGGTCATGGGGTCAGATCTGTGGCCTGTCGCACCGGGTAGTCAGTGTCGGATCACTAGGAATTTGGTTCAGGTTCAGGTCACGGGGTCGGATCTGTGTCCTCTTGCACAATGAGTGGTCAGTGTCAGGTCACTGATGATGGGTCCGGGGTCAGGCCACGCTGTCAGATATGTGCCATCGCGCCACAACGAGTGGTCAGAATCAGATCACTGGGAATTGATAAGAGTTGAGGTTGCGGTATCGTGCCAGGTCTACAGCATCCCCTGGCAGCGACAATATTGCTTCCTACAGCATCCCCTGGTACCAATAATATTACGTCCCGCAGCATCCCCTGGTGTCAACAACATTACGTCCTACAGAATTTCCTGGTACCGACAATATTACATCCCACAGCATCTCCTGGTACCAACAATATTACGTCCTGCAGCATCCCCTGGTGCCGACAATATTGCGTCCCGCAGCATCTCATCGTACCAACAATATTACGTCCTACAGCATCCCCTGGTACCAACAATATTACGTCCAACAGAATCTCCTGGTACCGATGATCTTACGTCCCACGTCATCTCCTGGTACCGACAATATTACGTCCCACAGCATCCCCTGGTACCGACTGACCGCAGTCGCACTCCAGAGCTTGTTCAAGCAGGTTCTGTCCTCAGATGTGCCATACTGCTCTGTGGTTTTCGGCCAGATGCGCCATATCTTGATGTGATTTGCGGCCAGATGCGCCATATCTTGATGTGGTTTGCGGCCAGATGCGCCATATCGTGCTGCAGTTTGCGGCCAGATGCGCCATATCGTGCTGCAGTTTGCGGGCAGATGCGCCATACCGTACTGTGATTTGCGGCCAGATGCGCCATATCTTGATGTGCTTGCGGCCGGGGCTGTGCCGCTGACCATGGGACCCGGACGTGTCCCTGCGCGGATCCTGAGTGGAGTCTCACGGCCTGTTGTGCGGGCCGCAGGGGCCGCAGGGGCCGCAGCGGCCGCAGGGACCGCAGGGGCCGCAGGGGCCGCAGGGGCCACAGGGGCCGCAGGAGCCGCAGGGGCCGCAGGGGCCGCAGCAGCTCTGCCTTTGACGCTAACTGGGAAGTCATTTTCCCGATACACCTTGCACGATGTCGGCGTGCATACTAAGGGTGCATGCTATTTGCGTTGTGTTCGTGGCGTTTCATGTTGTTGCTGATATATCTGTGCAATAAATCAACATGGGATCAGGTGCATTAGTACTGATATGCAAATGCTGCATCAACAGCATTGTATTGATGATATTGCTATTGCTACCAGCATTGATGCAAATGCTGCATCAATACCGGTAATTTGTTGAGAATGTGGAATTGGATGTATCTCATATACAACACCAACGCTGGTCATTAGTGGATGATGTGGAATTCCAAGTACCTCAAATGCAACACCAACACCGGTTGCTGCAGCATGACATGTTTCTCCAAACTTGCATTGGTCCATGCAATGAGCAGCACCAACTTCTTTCGCTGCACAACGCGCCATCTGCACAATTTGTTACACCGAAGTTGTCGGTGAAACTTCGTCAATGGCAATAGCGGCTTTACAGCTCATAACTGTGTCACCTGTTCATCTTGAGAATAAAGTCAGGTTTTGATTACGCACACGTCGTCATGCCCACCAGGGGTGTGTGGGGGGGGGAAGAGGTTGACAAGGTGAACATTGCATACCCATGGGCGGGAGCAGTGCTATGTTAAACATATATTTGTGCAGTGATGTTACTCGAAGTTAACCCTAAACATACACACTCCTAGGGGAAATGTCATGTTTGAACCTAAAACCCTAATAAACCTAAACTAAGCCTACAAATAAACATTAACACAAGCAAAAACGTTGGCTGCATGTTATTTCCGCATTTCACTAGAAATGCAACGAAATTGCCAGTTTTCTTCTAGACTTAATGCAGAGCCAACGGAGCGCATACGTTCCAATGAAACATCCAGCATGCCTGCAATTAGAATGAGCACAATTTCAACAAAACTGGCTGGATTGTATGAGCTAGCGCTGTACCTGTGACAGCACAAACACAATGCCGCCATGATGGATGCTCTCCCGCAACAACTTATCACGCAATTTAGTACATCCAACGTGCCGGACGTAAAATTGTTATCTATATCACAGACGGAAGTGCTGCACATGATCACGCTATGCGCGTTGCCACCTAGCACACCTTGGAGGCTGTCTGTGAGTGACACTTGTTCGCCATATCACATGGCGAGGGCATCTAGGACTGACACTTGTTCGCCATATCACATGGCGAGGGCGCCTGGGAGCGACCTCGGGGAACGACCGAATACGCCACCACCCAAGAGGTTCTCAAGCGCCTCCTTAACACGCGCCCTAGATTCTGCCCATCTGCACCTGCCAGCCATACACAGAGAGGCTGGCCGCAGGAGAGTTCTCTATTCGTTTGTCTTCCACTATAACAGACTTCCTACTGAAACAAAAACATCGAGGCTGTCTAACTTCAAGAAACATGCGCTAGCGTATCTCCACGAACAACACTAGTCGCACACAAAAAACTTACACCATGGATATGTGTACACTATGAAGTCACCTTTAGGCCGTCGCTTTCCTATCACTTCTACAAACCACTCGTGTATAGCTCGTGTGGTAAGCACGGTGTATGTAGTGCGGAGAGTGATGTGGGTATTGTATTATGTTGGCGTACGAATGTTTGTTGCGCATCTGCTCCCACTATTGACCACAAATCTATCCTTTCTTTGTAAATATCTGTGAGTTATGCCCAGACTGTCCATAACAGCCACTGCACGTGGAGGGCATGTATTGTGAAATAAATAAATAAATAAATAGGGCTTCTGAAAATTACGCGCACTGAAGGGGGGGTGGCGGATTCCGCCCACCCGTAAGATCTCGGCTCCTATTAAAGCTGGAGTAACGAAATTTACAGAGTCAGTGGGCATGGTTGAAAACTTTATTCTGTGCAAATTTTGTGACCTTAGGTCAATATCTTCGAAGTAAAATGATGTCAAAATATCAAAATTGTCCGACTTTGCGTACCTTGGGTTGCCATTGTTATGGATATCTGTGATTGTGTTTCAATGCTCCAAAATGGGCATTCATGATGTTTTAGACATTGCTAATGTAATACAGATGATAGACCTGTTATTTGACCTCAGGTCACCTATGTAGCAGCACTTTCTCAGGTCATTGCCTGCTCCAGTTACCGGAGCCGGGCCACCCGCTCCGTCTGGTGGCTCGGCGCAATCGGCCTCGCAAAGAAAGGAGTGAAATACATGAATAAAGTATGAAAATGCCTAAGTACACAGTGACAAACAGTAGTTTTCAGGATGTGTAGGGGGTAGCATTCAAAGTGACATCAATCGCATGATAGTCATTTGCTTTTATGACAACATCCCAGTTGGCCAAATTGGTTCCATTAACCTGTCATGAACTTGACCTGACTTGACCTCGGTGACCTAATATGACTTTGAAGCTATATAACATACCAACATACATCAAACAAGTCGCTATTGTGTCCAAGAACCCTTACCTTTTGCCAATATACGAGAGGCGCATCAGCGCCGATTTTTGTTTTCTGACGATGATAAATGTTTTCTTTTTACTTTAACGACGCCTAACTCGAAAAATTATCGGCCGATTTTCATTATTCATACAACGCGCTGGTCATTTATAAGTAGGTATGCAAACGATGGCGTATATCAGCCGGTGAAATTTGGAGTTATGTACAAAAAACAGAAGGGATGGGCGGATTTCGCCCCCCCCCCCTCCTCCTCCAGGGCGCATGTTAATAAGCGAATGCTGGCGGCGTAAGACACGCTTGCCTGTCTGTTTCACAAGCCACTCAGCCACACTAAATTCATGTTCCTGTCAAATTATGAGGAAGTGGACGGACTCCGCAACCCGTCTAACGGGCCGCTTCTCGGAATCCACCACAGTGAACGGTGTGAGCAGGGCCACCACAAGTCCTGCCCGGTGGTCCACGGCGTCGCGGTTGTTGGTGGGCTGTCCACCGATGCGGGGAGTGGGCACAGGGTGGCTGGGTGAAGTGAGACGTGACGGCGCGCACGCTGGTGCTGGTCGTGGCCGTGTTGACTGAGGTATCACATTGTTGTGTTATCACCGTCTGGAACTTGGAGTCTAATTGGCCGGAAGGGTTATCGAATCAGGTTCAGATTCGCAGATCATTGCATTACTGCTGATGTAACCAGGTCGTCTTTTTTTCTGCAAAATGAACGTTGCTAAAGAAAAAATAACTTGCTTAGGTACGCATTGGATGGTAGCATATTAAAACATATCTGTGTGCATGCGATTATGTTTTCATGTTGGAGGCATGTTATTTATTGCTTGTAAAGTGATGGTTAAACTGACCTTGGAGGCCGAATTTAACACAAATATTACAAGTATTGGACGGGGAACTATCATTTTTTTTTGGGCGCCACATTATCCTTCATGTTGCCTTTTTACTAGAGTTGTAACCGTCCTAAAGGTCAAAGTTCGCCACCGGTTACGATTTGAGAAGCGCGTCGGCAGAAGTTCCCAAATAGGCAAAAGATCTGGTGGTTTATGGCGAGTTCAGCAAAATATAGTTCCATAAAATTTGGGTTCCTATTCATCAAATTACTGCTCCATAGATGCCCCTGTCTTGTGGCTTCTCACTGAAGAATGCCAAAGGTCATGACTACTTTACGCATCAGTTCGCCCATTGAGAAACTATCTGCACATCTGACAGGCATCATAATCCAGATCCTGAAGAAAAGCGTACACCACGTGAAAACAAAGTCCGATTAGTCTGCCCTGAATGCCGGCTCCAGTGCCACCACTGACAAAACCTTCGTTACTTTCGACGTGAGAAATCTTTTCAAGAAGGTACCAACCGACGAAGCCTTCGCGGTCGTCTGCGAAAAAAAAACGCCAAGATCCGACTCTGTCAGAACCACGTCTCGTCGCTGGAAACTGGCGAAGTGATGTGTGTGGCGCCTACTTCCTCCGGGATGGGGACATTTGCGAGCGGGTGGAGGCCACTCGAATGGATCTGGCGCTCTCGTCGTCCTCGCCAACGGCTGCATGAAATTTTCCGAAGAGAAGGCCCACAGCGAGGTGGAGAAAAGAGAGAAGAGTCCGATTCAGTTTCGTGGATGATTGCTTTGCATCTTGGAGCCGCCGGCTCAAAGATCTCAACCAGTTCTTCCATCAGCTAAACAGCATCCGACCGTCAATTCAAGTTCACCGTATGGTTAAGGAGCAACTGCGGTCTTCCTTTTCTCGATGAAAATCTGAAGAAGACTGATGGGCAACTGCAAAGCTCCGGCTACAGGAAGCCACCCACACCAACGCTTAACTACGGCAAGAGTCGAACCACCCCAAAAAAGGCGAAGCATGGTGTCGTGGGCTGTCTCACTGAAAGGGCTCCAAAATATGTAACGGAGCTGGCACCAAGTTTGAACTTTCCACTTTCGACAAGATATTCGCTGCCACCGTCTACTGAGAAGAAAACTCTCGTCTTCTGTATGGGAACCCTTATAGGCGGACCAAGAAACACGACCAAAAAGCTAATAATATACGTCTCAGTTTCCTACTCTGGAACGCCTGGAACGCCATCCGAGGCCACTGTGAGTCGCCGTCGCTCCTGTGTTCAGACAATCTCCAAAAACCGAACTATGCCAACGCCTCAAAGACCGAAGAGATCTGGGAGAAAGCCGGGAACCATATACCGCTTGGCATGCGGGTGCAACGCAACGTACACTGACAGGGGTGGTTGGCCGCTGGACAAGCGTCCAAAGACAGCCGGGAAGCTCTCTCCAGGGCCCAACCTGAAAAATCTGCGGTATCCGAACACACTGTAGATACCCGGCACGATATCCACTCGAATTATGTGAAGATTCTGGGACGGGAAACCCAGTTTAGGAGAAGGAAGCTGATAAAATCTCATCATATTAGAAAGTCGCAACAAGAGCTGAATTGGGATAGGAGCTTAGCATGTTCGACCACCTGGAGAGTGGATGCCATTAGCGGACGGTAATCTGGGGGGGGAGGATTACAGAAGTTTCACTTGTGATACTTGAAAAGTCTCCTTGCCAGTTTATGCCACATTGCGTGCCGGTTTTGTATTGCTCTTGTCTTATGTTTGTAATTTTACAACGTTATCTTTACCTATATTTTAGTTTTATTTTAAATATACCATCCGACGACGGAGCCACGCAGCCCGGACCATCAGTTGTCTGAAGGTATGCCGGGCCATCAGTTGTCTGGAGGTATGCCGGGCCATGAATAGTCTGAAGGTATGCCGGGATATCGGTGGTCTGAAGGTATGCCGGACCATAAATTATTTGAAGGTATGTCGAGCCATCATTTGCCTGAAGGTATGCCGGGTCTTCAACTTTTTGAAGGGATGCCTGGCCATCAGTGGTCTGAAAGTATGCCGGGCCATGAATTGTCTGAAGGTATGCCGGGCCATGAATTGTCTGAAGGTATGCCGGACCATCAATTGTCTGAAGGTATAGCGAGCCGTCAGTCGTCTGAAGGCATGCCAAATTCCCAAGCGGCAGCGTAAAGTGTTCAGAGATTAACTTATGAAAATGCCAGCAGCGGATTCAAATGACACCCTAGCACTGTAATCGCTACCAAATATGCTATTGCGGAATTATTTCTTCCTTGGGGTGGGCGTGCCTTTCTGTATCAAAACGATTGGCTGAATGGCATCGCATGAACCTAATTTTGTTCGGCATCTAGATGGTGAACAAGCCTTCGGATTTTTCACCAACTGAGGTTCAAATTTATCACGCTATGTCACGTGCATGACACGTGATATCTATCACAAAGGCACCCATGGAGGCGATTTTTGCAGTGCACATCGTACGATGCTCTACCTGGAGTCAATTAACATAATAGTACTGCCTTGGTTCACGGAAATCCAACAATGGTTCGTGTTTCCA
This sequence comes from Imbricaverruca yamaguchii, assembly GCA_034440575.1. Classification (NCBI taxonomy): domain Eukaryota; kingdom Metazoa; phylum Arthropoda; class Thecostraca; family Neoverrucidae; genus Imbricaverruca; species Imbricaverruca yamaguchii. The sequence continues at coordinate 297,776 of JAOTOL010001452.1, forward strand.
ATGCTGGACTCTAACAGCGTCAGCACACGCCGACAGACTAGAACTCTATACCAACTTAAACTTCCCGAGAGATATGAGCTAATAAACCAACTGTATGGGAGCAATGATTGACACAATGCCATTCATAGCAGCACCGGCAGAGTGCCTCCCGTGAATTGGGAATCAATCCAGGGATAGGGGTAGCGGAGAAAAAAAGGCTGGATACTTCACATCCAAAAATGTACAAACTTCAGCTTACTTTGCTATCATTATATTCCCCGGCTGGGTTGATTGAAGCGAAACTGTGGAACATGTGACACAAGTATTTGTAATATGATAATGTAACTCGTATGCACCAAATCTGGTTTGTTCGGTTGGTATGGATTAATGGAAAATAATCAAAGTTGATTGCCTTCCTCTGGGAAAACTGAGTTTAGTTAATTGATGCTTCAGGGAAGTTTTGTCGCGGAAAGGCTGGGATTAACCCGTGCCGTCTTTCCGGTCAAATCCTCCCACCCCGTCTCGGGTGGGGGGGGGGGGGAGGGTGGCGGCTGAAGACCCACCTCTAAAATCGAAACTACGCACGAAAATAAAAGCGGTGTCATCGGAAAGCTCTCGACGAGTAGGGTCCAGGTCCAGGTCCACCCTCCAAAACAATTTCCCATCGAAAGTGACGTCACCAGGGGGATATATTTTCACGAATTTTCACGACTTACATTATGTTTTTGACTTTGGGGAGTTCATTTTGGGGATATATAAAAATTATTTGGAATGAGAAAAGGACAGCGAAATCGACCAGGGCTATAAATGTTTGGCCCCCCAAAAATGGAAGAATGCATTTTTAGAAATTTCAAAATTTTGAGTTTTCAGGTTTTCTTAAATTTTCATTTTCCAACGGGTAGAGGAGACGGAAAAACGTTGTTGGAAGTCAACCTGCCCGAAAAAAAAAATGCTTACTTTAGGCAGAGTCCTGTATTTGAACTACAATTTGGCAAATACGCAATATTTATGTGTAGTCATAAACGGGAAAAAAATGAAAAAAATACTCTCGTACGTTTTATTGCATCAGTAAAGATAAGCAAACGCTTAAAGTTTCATTAAAATATCTGTATCCGTTAAAGCGTGAAGACTGGTTGAACTTTTTTGTAGGTGACCTCACTTGACCTTGACTAACTCGTTGACCCTAGATGACCTGACATACAAATTTTGAATCAGCATGTCAAATTGATGTTGAAAAAGGTATGCCAAATTTGGGCGCGCTACCGCGCGCCGTTCGTCCGCTATCCGCGAAAAACCTGAGGGGGGCAGTTGAAGATCCCCCCCCGAGACGGGACGTGTTAAAGGCGTGCGCGCGTGCGAATCTCCGTCGCCGAGGTGTACCGGTGGACGTCATGATTATCTCCGGTATCGGAGGTACGCCAGCGGCATCTGGACCTTATCCGGTTCTGGGCCACCCCGACACTAGTTAGGCGCGACGTTTGAGAGCGATGTTAGCTCCGTTGAAACATCCGGTTCGTACGGAACGGCACAGTACCGACTGTACGGCACGGTACACCATGCAGTACGGTGCGTACAGAACAACACAGCATACACAGCATAGTAGCACACTGCACACAGTAGAACACGGAGGACACGACGCAATATAGCACACATGGCGCAGTCCATGTGTGCTCGCAGTACAGTACTGTACACAAGGTGCAACATAACACTGGACGATACATTCAGAGTGCCATACACCAAGCGTACAAAGTGACACCCGTCTAACAGGACGATGGCGCCTTTCACAGGAGGCTTGAGTGCACCCCTCCGCTAAACGATGTTTTAACCGAAGACACTGGGCGCTACATGAACAATGTAGTCGGTGCGCCCTAAAGCCCTAATAACTAACTAACCGAAGACACCCCATCGAGAGGAAAAGGCGCCCCAATGAGAAGTTCCATTTCGCGTGAGTGCAATAACAGAGAACCCACACAGAGGTATAATTATACGCAAGCTGCAAGAGCTCAGAACCGGACCCATACAAGATAACTTCGGGGCATTACTGGACCCAGAACATGGGTGGATCGGTGTGGACTGAAGGTGTTCGGGGGGGGGGGGGCGGTGTAGTCTGCGTGGGTTCGGAGGGGGTGGTGTTGGCTGGGAGTAGATAGACGGGTATGGCATGGGCTCAGGGGATGGTATGGACTCAAGGGATGGTATGGGCTCAGGGGATGGTATGGGCTCAGGGGATGGTATGGGCTCAGGGGATGGTATGGGCTCAGGGGATGGTATGGGCTCAGAGGATGGTATGGGCTCAGGGGATGGTATGGGCCCAGGGGATGGTATGGGCCCAGGGGATGGTATGGGCTCAGGGGATGGTATGGGCTCAGGGGATGGTATGGGCTCAGGGGATGGTATGGGCTCAGGGGATGGTATGGGCCCAGGGGATGCTATGGGCCCAGGGGATGGTATGGGCTCAGGGGATGGTATGGGCCCAGGGGATGGTATGGGCTCAGGGGATGGTATGGGCTCAGGGGATGGTATGGGCTCAGGGGATGGTATGGGCCCAGGGGATGGTATGGGCTCAGGGGATGGTATGGGCCCAGGGGATGGTATGGGCTCAGGGGATGGTATGGGCTCAGGGGATGGTATGGGCTCAGGGGATGGTATGGGCTCAGGGGATGGTATGGGCTCAGGGGATGGTATGGGCTCAGGGGATGGTATGGGCTCAGGGGATGGTATGGGCTCAGGGGATGGTATGGGCTCAGGGGATGGTATGGGCTCAGGGGATGGCTGAAAGTGGGCACGAGGGGTCGGGATGGGCTGGAGGTATTCGGAGAGGGTGGTGTGGTCTCAGAGTGTTCGGAGAGGGCGGACTGTGGGCTGGAAATGGGCAGGTGAGCCCGGCATATGCTCGGGGGGTTAGGAGAGGGTGGTGTGGGCTGATAGTGGGCAAGACAGGTGTGTGTGGCTCGGGTGATCCGTTGACACGTGTTGAGGCTTCGTTGACACGATTCGATGTTTCGTTGACACGTGTCGTTGCTTCGTTGACACGTGTCGTTGCTTCGTTGACACGTGTCGATGTTTCGTTGACACGTGTCCATGCTTCTTTGACACGCGTCGATGTTTCGTTGGCATTTGTTGGTGATTTGTTGACACGTGTCGGTGTTTCGTTGACACGCACCCACGTGCAACTTCTGGAGGCATGTCCGCATGGCTCTTACATGAACCAAGTGGTTTATAAATGATGATGCTATATGATTAGAAAATGGCCTACGTATTTTCCGTGAACGAAGCCATCCTATATACTGCAAGACTCACTCGATATTTAAAACATGGAACGTGTGCATTCGGCTCTCGAAATCAGTTGTCTATTACACGCATACAAGTATCGAGTGTGTCGATACACACATCCCTCACTGAAACCGGCAACAATAGAAGAAATTACGGATGTTGATGTTATTTATTTTGTATTTATTTAATCCGAGTTCTTGTTGGAGTGGCTTTATGAACCAGGGTCCTATTGCTAAGCAGAGCTTGTTGCGTGAACCCTGGCACAACCACCCGATCCATGAACTCCAGTTCAACGGCAGAATTTTGACTGAGAGTTTAACGTGCCGTCAGTGCACCGACAAGGCCGCCCGGTAGTTCGTCCCGGCCTTATCGGGGAAGCTGCCAACTGACCCTCCCAGCCGGGGGCTAAATGGAGCGCGAGAAGCGACTTGAGCCCTGGCTTGCCAGGAAAGGGGAGACGAGCGCAGACCGGCGCTCCAATCAACTGAGCTACCGGGCGGAGGAGCTTCAATTAACACAGGTTTGACCAACTCTATACAGGTTGGGGTCTAGTTAGATACTTGGGCTTTAGGGCGCCGCGACCAAAATATGATCAGTCAGCGCCGATAACGTCGGAGGTTGGCATTTCACTCAGCACGTTCTAAACATAGGGTTGGCGCTTCCGCGCGGCAGATGCGTGACAAACACCGCACGTTGCGTGTATAAAAATCAGGTCAGTGGCGATAATGCAACCGGTCTTCTAGTGCCGGGGACTGCACGTAACGGTTCAGATTGTAAAGACCATATTGCACGTCACCACAAACAATTTACGATCGCATTTGCTTGACAATTTCGGTGTACAATGAATGTGTCACGCTGAGTTCAGCTGCTAGTGAAGCGGCACTGCTGCAGCTGCGATATCTTCCCTGACATCCCTGGGTACGTGTGACCTTGCAACGTGTTGATGACCATGACTTCTTTCATTGTAATATGTCGCTGGCATCGCTGGCGTACTTCTGGCTGTACGACGTGCGAGATCACTGATATCCACGGCATGTATGAGCTTGGCATCTCTGAAGTCTCTGACTTCGCTGATGTTCCTTACATCTATGTAACATCAAGTCATCTCTAACGTCCCTTACACCACAGATATCCCCGACATCCATGTCGCAGCATTCCATCTCTGACATATATAACATCGCTGATGTCCCGCATGGTCTGCGTTGGATGTGGTAGCATGCCGCGTGCATGCCTACCGATCACACCAAGACACGAGCAAGGGTCAAAATCGTTCACGTTTGTGGGCTGCCGCGCCAGTACTAGTAACGCGCTATGGGAAGCGGGGCTTGATCTCAATTAAATCCAGTGCCTTGCACAGAAACGTTTTTGAATGGTCAACCTGACTCCAGGACGGATTGTACGGCACGAGCTAACCCGCTCCCCTCCGCACGCCGCCGTCACCAACGCCGTCCGGAATGATTTTGGCTGATGGCGGGGAGCGACATCATCGCATTTTTAATTGGGATGAAATGGCACCACTATACTATGCGATGGTCTCAAACAACCGTCCATTATCTTAGCGACCTACCTGCGATTTTAATGGGGCAATGCCTTCGATATACGTTACTTATATATTCTAGTACGTATAGTACGTAAGCGCAAATGCACGTGTGCACTAAAGTACGTATACGCAAATGAACGTAAGCGCGAATGTACGTGTGCGCAAATGAATGTAAACGCAAATGTATGTAAGCACAAATATACGTAGTCTTAAAGGTATGTAAGCTCAAATGTGCGTAAGCGCAAATGTGTGTAAGCGCAATAGTACATATGTGCAAATGTATGTTTTCGCAAATGTACTGATATTTACACATGCGTACATTTGCGTTTACGTACATTTGGTTACATACATATGCCACATGTATATTTGCGCTTACATGCATTTGCTTATGTATCTTTGCCATACGCACATTTGCTCTTACGCATATCTGCCATCAGTACATTTGCCATACGTACTTTTGCGGTTTCGTACATCTGAGCTTACCCACATCTGTCATACGTACGTTTGCGCTTACGTCCATATCTGCATACATACATTTGCCATGACATACTTTTGCGCTTACGCACATTTGCAATTATGTACATTTACACATACGTATACTTGCGCTTACATACTTTTGCGTCTGCGTAAATTTGCGCATAGCTACATTTGCGCCTACGCACATTTTCACTAAAGTACATTTGCGTTTACGTAAATTTGCGCTTGCGTACTTTTGTGCATACGTACATTTGCACATACGTACTTTTGCGTATACGTACTTTTGCGCATGCGTACTTTTGCGTGCTTAGGTAGCTTCCCTGGATATGTGCTTAGATCGCTTCCCTGGGTAGGTGCTCAGATGGCTTCCCTGAGTAGGTATCTAGATGGCTTCCCTGGGTAGGTATCTAGATGGCTTCCCTGGGTAGGTGCCTGCATGGCCTCTATGGGTAGGTGCCTAAATGGCTCCTCTGGGTAAGTGCCTAGATGGTTTCTACGTAATTTATGTAGCTCAGTGTCACAAAACAAAAATGTTACACCAATCCTAGGTGGATGCATATTACTTCGCTGGTTATCCATTTAAAGCCGAGGGGCATCAATAGCTGCCAGGAAAACAAAATACGCCAAGCTCGCCCATGGATGGTCCCAACGCGATGGTTTGCTCTCCCACGCCGAGCTCGAGGTCATCTTGTCCACGTGACACCCGCTTGGTTGCCATGCCGTCTGGAACACGCCCCCGCAGTGTGGCATTCCTCAGTGGCTGCGTGACACAACCGTGTGATAAGTATCGACATAGTGTGGGAAAGAGACATCGGTTGCTCGTAATCCGATTTATATCGCTGTTTCTGTTTCCAGCCAGCTGAGAACGTCCACATGTGTCCATGGCGCTGTTTGTGCATCTCTGAATCTCGCATTTGACGTGGCGAAAGAAATGTGCGTTCTAATCCTACAGCCAAGGTAGATGGACACCTACCATGCGCACCTAATAGTTTGCGATCTATTCCATTGTAGGTCAGCAACATTTATTTCATTTTAATTTAATGCACGCTGTAATTTTTTTCAAGCAGCTCAACATTTTCTTTTCTCGGCAGCGTTACCACGCGCCTTCGCTTTCAATTACTGCACTCAGTCTGCGCGGCACCGACTCTGCTAGTTTTTTTTAAAATAACGCTGACGTCACGCACTATCAGTCCGCCCGCCAGCCCACGCTGCCGGAGATGCTCACTGGATTGGCGAATTCGACGAAGCACTGACGTCATAAGCTCGGTCGACTGGGCAGACACGTCTTCTGAAACGAGCATATTATCGATAGCATCTATCATCTTACGTAAGCGGTACAAGTGACATTCCGAACCCGCCCTGGGGTAATTAAAAGTTATCAGTCGATCAGAATGTGCATGTGAGTAATATGTATTAAAATAATGACCGACATAAAGTTGGCCAATCAATATGTATACAAGATGCGATTAATCTTAGGCTAAATTTTTATGTATTAATGAAGTGAGACACGTGGAATCATAGTATGTCAGCTATGATATAATATGAATGGGCATACATAGTACGAACAACTACGGGACGATTTCGTTAGTTTCAGCGGCACCAGACAGACCTCAAGAAGGCGAGCAAAGATATACTAAGCATTTTAACCTAAACATTGCAGGGAGGGACGAAGCCAACGTTTTGGTTGGGCGAGTTCAGGGTCGGGAAGTTCACTATCTAAACTTAATCTGTTTCTTTACAGTATAAAATATGCTGGTTAACATCAACTAAGTTTTCTATGTAGCATGATGTGTTCTTGGTTCTTCCTTTAGCTTTCTTATCAGCATAAAAACAGCATAGGTAATTTGGGTGGAAAAGCAGCATTGGGAAGGGGGCAAGATCAACGTTGGTGGGGCCATGGCCCTCACAGAAGGATACAAATCTACACCCCTGTACACTCATGTTTGTTAATTATTTTGCTACGAAAAGTGGAAAGTCATGCAAGATGCCAACAATATCACAAGTTAGTGCCATATTTATTGTGAATATGGGTCCCGATGGTTTACCTTTATCTGTACACCCTCCATTCCGGTTAAAAAAAACGCGCGCAGCGGAAGGAGAGCGGATTTGCCCACTCCCCCAATATGATCTCAGAAACTATAAAAGCTAGAACCACACAATTTTGATGGTAGATTACTGTTGTAGTTAACTCGCTTCAGTTCAACTTTAGTTCCTATATTTAACAGCGTATTTCTTATTTGTGTTTGCATAGGACAGGTTCATCAATTATGTGTGAGATGTTGAAAAATCATGCAAAGACTGGTGAATTCAATTCACCCGGTTTTAAAGGTCCCGGAATTGCACCACTGGATTTCGAGAAGGCCCGTTTTTCCTTTAAAAAAGTTTGCGTTACTCCCGCATTGAGAGCCTAGCTTGTCGCATCCAATCCATTCTCAATTCGCAAACAAACATGGCACTGTTATCAACAGGGAATCACACCACCTAGGCAGGCATCCAGATGAAGCACGCTGCAATTCCATTGAAATGGATGTCTATTCAGTATTCCGCCAGGGGTAAATGGTTCCATACTTTTCCATGAGCAAGTCACTGCTAATGGATGATCTCGGAATGAGGTCTGAAGAGCAATCTCAGAAAGATGGTGTTCCATTTTGACGTTGGTCGGGGCCTGTGGACTTTCGCAGAGGCCTGCGGACGTTGGTCGGGGCCTGTGGACGTTCGTAGGGTCCTGCGGCCGTTCGTAGGAGACAGCGTACGTTTGTAGTGTCCGTAGAGGCCCGTAGCTGCTCACAAGGTCCCGAGCATGCTCGAGATGGTCCGTGAACGCTCACGTAGAAGCATGCAAACGCTCGCATAAATTCGTGGCCGTTCGTTAGGGCACGTAGATGTTCGTAAGAGCCCTTAGATCGGAGTACCCAAGGCAGTACCGTAGTACTGTAGACCGTAGTTCGTAAGGGCCAGTTAATTTCGTAGGGGCTCACAGACGCTTGTATGGCCCCGTAAACTTCCGTAGGGACCAGTAGACTTTTGTAAGGGTCCGTGAAGGTTTAAACACGCTCGTAAGGATCCATGCACTTTCGTAATAAACGATCAATGAACTTTCGTGGCTTCGGCGGCCATATAAAGCGCTGTCATACTTTGCATCTTCGCTTTTGCGATCCCGGAGGCGATTGCACATGGGCCCAAGGGGAGGAAGACCGTACCCTTGGCTAAGTCCCTGAATATACTTGCATCTTCTTTATCTAAGTCATCAGCTTCACTTCGCATTAGATAACAAATCATATTTCACGACAGTATGCATAGACATTTCAAAATATTTCCATACCCCTTGGCGCAAAGATACCCTACGTAAATGTCAAAATCAACGTAGAATACCATCAATTATACTAAGTTCTCTTAAATCACACCCGGGGAGCACGGAGCAGTGTGTTGGGATGAACAGCAGTTCTGTAAATCAAGTAACACGAATACCGGATGTTCACATGGATCGGTGCTAAGACCGGTCTCAACTCTGCTGCAGCTAAATGGCCGAGCCCACCTAACCAGAAACCCAACCGCATCTGTCGTATGCTAGCCTTCCCATGTTGTTCCCATCACACCGGGTCACTTAAAGAACAATCATCTCTTCAAGCTGACTTCAATACCATGAACAAATTTGAAAGAAATGAGGGATAAGCTCCAATGTCTCTAAATCAACCCAACAGCTTCTTCCAACTAGGTACCCGACAAACCACTTATTCTAATCAATGATCAGACGATTTTTACGCCAGACAACCACAAACACCTAGGCTTAACTATGTCGTCAGATCTTCGTTGCCACGGTGAGATTAATGCCACGATATAAGCAACCATAGCATAAAGTTCATTAAGCCCAGTAGCAAGAATCATTACATGAATTCCATGAAATTAAAAATATATATATATATATACATATATATATATATATATATATATATATATATATATATATATATATATATATATATATATATATATATATATATATGTATATATATATATATATATATATATATATATATATATATATATATATATATATATATATATATATATATATATATGTATCTATATATATGTATATATATATATGTATATATTTATATATATCTAAATATATATAAACCATGAAGTGTAAATCGGGGTGCGTGTCAGTACGTATGTGTGCTCGTGCAGTTTTCAATGCGTGCGTTGTCAAGCAGCGTTTGATTTGAGATAATTGCATACCTCATGTGACAATTTCACGGTTCATTTGCCTGCATGATCTCGTGTCGTCTTAGCTGAATACATCTTTCTTTCTTCTGAATGCGCTGCTGACCAACAGCATTTGCTTTGGCGCTCCTTCGCACCATTCAAAACACCCGAGCGATTTATTTGCAGTGACCAAGACTAACGATGGGAGTAGGATTCGAAAGTACAACGAAAACTATCTCAGATAACTATGAGACGTTTAGATCGTTCAGTAATCCGCAGAAAGCATCCCGGAAGATTACGAGAAGATTACGAGAAGACCCCGCATCCCAAAAGACTACGACACATTTAGATCGTTTCAGTCGTCCGCAGTAAAATTGGGTCAGTGACCTTAGATGACCTTGGAAAGGTCATTTGCACTCTTCGTTCGCTACGATCACTCTGTTTATAAATGCAACAAGAAAATATGTTCTCAAGCAGATTTACTCATGCATTTTGCGTAATAGTCCGGTTCGAGAAATCATCATGTTTAGGTCTGCGGTATTATCTGTCATAGATTTGTGCGATCTCACCCGGTTCTGTTTTGAAGTGCGTTTTCCTTTCCAAATACCTTCCTATGGGATCTTCAAAGGCGCTGAGGTGGTCAGTTACTTCGGATATTGTGTTCAATCATGATATGATGCGTTTGGTAATAATTTCCTCTGGTGACTTTAAAACTGACCTGAAGTTAAGTCTGTTTAAATGAGTTGTTCATATCACGACAAGATCTATTCGATGGTGCTTTTGCTATTTGCGTATGTCTCCCAGCTCCTGAAATCACGAGGAACGTCAACCACAGGGTCCTGGCGAAGATGGCACTAGAGGCCAGTTTATCCTCAGGAATATTTCAGATAGAAGCTAACTTAGTAGTGGTGCACGGCCAAGCTTCTTCCTCACAATATTCATCTCCAAATTTGTCAATGACAAATTTTGAAGGCGAAGCTGGTGGACACGCACGCCCACGGCCACCATATGGATAAGCACTCATTGTCTGTTCGGTATTTTACTTGAGACGTTGACTAAAAAAACCACTTGTTGTTTTCACAATCTTCTGCCGCGGATCGTCGGTGGCGTGCACTTCTGCCATGGAAGCTCCCACAAAAACAACAACATCAACAAAGCGCAGCTACGCTGATGGCGTCGCTCCGCGTGATTTGGCAGCACGCATCCGTTACGTCACTGGCGTGACGTCACAGGCATGACGTCACGCCAGTGACGCACCGCAGCAAATCACTGCCGCCTCGCCGGAGGTCAGTCGGACAGCACCGCCAGTGACTGGCCTCCAGTGACACCACGCGTCCGGCCTGTCCGCCCCCGGACAATGGACGTCCGCCGGACAATCGGCGGCCGCCGCGCCGCCTCCGCCAATATTCCGATGAGATATGGCCGCCGAAGAGATATCATTAGTGTGTCGGGCGATCGCGTGCGGCCGCCGTCCGTCCCTGCCCCGGCGATCACCGGCGGCAACCGGAAGTGACGTCACACACGGCGCGGCATCGTTAGTCCGGTAGCGAGTACGGCGCAAGATTGCCCGGGCGAGCGTTCGTAATCGGACGACGATTATATATATATATATATATATAAAATGTATGCGTGTGTGTGCGTGTGGGTGTAGGTGCGTTTGGGCGTGGGCGTGTGCACCGGCGTGCGAAGGCGTGCGGAGGACGAGAGGGGTCCGCAGGCGGCAGGGGGGGGCGGAACTGGTGCCCTCATGACTACAGTCGACCTGCCTGCCTGCCTGCACCGACAGCCTTGTCAAGCCTGCACAAAAATGCCAACAATCCCGGCGCAGTCGATCAAAGGCGCACGCGATCATCGGACTGAAGGTTCCGGGGAAGGGGTGGGGGCGGAGGCGGTGGGAGGAGAGGGGGCGGGGGGTGCTGCTGCCATTCACATGTGTTCGAGCCGCGAGTTTAATTAACACGGACTGCAATTATCGCGGGGCCGGCCCGGCTCGCCTGAGCTCAGAGGGCAGGCTGAGCCGGCGGGCACGGCCCGTGCCCCGCGCCGCGCGCCAAAATGGCCGCCGCCGAGCGGGCTGCCGCGGCCCCGAAATTGGCAGCCGCCGTTGCATGTGTGTAATCGCGCGGGCGCATCGTCGACGCGCCGGGCGCCCCCGCCGGGAGTGGGGCCAATCTGGCGCGTCACTGGCCGCCGGCCCACGGCGCTCCCCGGGCCGGCCCGGCGTCGGACTCCGACCTGGTCGTCACTACCTCTCCCCCGAACCTTGGACTCCGACCTGGTCGTCACTACCTTTCCCCCGAACCTTGGACTCCGACCTGGTCGTCACTACCTTTCCCCCGAACCTTGGACGCAGACCTGGTCGTCACTACCTGCCGGCCAGACCTCGGACTCCGACCAGGTCATCATTACCTGCCAGCAAGACCTCGGACACTGACCAGGTCATCATTACCTGCCGGCCAGACCTCGGACATTGACCTGGTCGTCACTACCTTCCCGCCGGACCTCGGACCCCGATCTGGTCGTCACTACCTGCCGGCCCCGCAGCCTTCTCCTGGTCGGCCCACAACGTTATCCTGGCCGACACACAGCGTCCACAAGTTCTACAGCCAACGGCTGGCGTAACACCACGAACGGGATACAATTTCCAATCCATGTACTGGGTGTATACACCGAGCAGTTTGACAGTGAACAACCGAACCGAACCGTGATATTCAAGAGCGAGGATCTCTCACCACACCAGACTTGGATTGAGTTGGAAAATGTTCACATTGAATAGGCAAAATGGCAACTTGTCGTTGTCAGGTAAACAAACCAGAGTGGGTTGGGTGCAGACCTCTCTCTGACCCACCCGGAGCCTCCTCCCGACATTCTCTAACCACCGCTTACCGGCTTGAATATTTAGTTTTCTTAAGTTTAAGGTCATGTCTTCCGGTGCAACACGCTCACCGTAATGTTGCCCGTACACACACTTGTCCGTACATCCAAACACACATTCAAACAAATTGTGACGCACAATAAGAGGATCTCGTGGTAGCACGTGGTAGTCCCATGGAAACACGTGCTAATCTCGTGGCAGGCTCGTGCTAGCACGCACCATACCGTGACGGTGGGACCTCTCACCCCCACTGACAACGGCATGCTGTTCAGTATATGCTTCTATGTTGGAGACCCACACGAACCGATTGGGGGTAATCCGAAGGTCGGGGAGGGATGGGGAGGGGCCAGCTGATATCAAAGGAGGAGTCAAGTGGCAGTGGGCCGCTTTCGATTGCCGGAAAAAAAAACATGAAATTAGGCGGACGGCGGATTTCCCAATACCGCTGGTGATCCCGTGGAGGCACCACGGGAACCTCGCTGGAGTGGCTGACGGTACGCTACCGATGACGTATCTATTGGGCATTGATGCAGTAAATTTATCACATTCTAGCATTACTGTTCGTTGAAAGAGGCTGTATTTATTGGGGGAGCGGCGGAGGCAGATGCATAAGACTTCCAGAAACGGTCTGCGACATCCACACATGCGCATAGAAGCACACACTCACACAGTTATATATATGCACATATTTATATATACACACATATATACATATACATATATATATATATCAAGATGAATTTATTCACGAATATCAGTCTGAAGAGCCAGAGGTAGATGGAAGAGAGCGAGAGAGAGAGAGAGAGAGAGAGAGAGAGAGAGAGAGAGAGAGAGAGAGAGAGAGAGAGAGAGAGAGAGAGAGAGAGAGAGAGAGAGAGAAAAAAAAAAAAAAAAAAAAAAAAAAGAGAGGGAGAGAGAGGCGACCGGATGGGGCATATAAACCGTTAGTCACCTCTGTGTCTACATCACGTATGGCGTCATCTCGACGCGGATTCCAGCGGTGGAAATGGATTATTTTGCACGGCCGGCTGGCGTCGGACATTGACCGGCGCGGGCGGCTCATCGGCTCCGCCGCCGCCCCCGCCCCCGCCGCCGTCCGCGACCCTTTCTACCAGCTCATGGACACATAAGCCGGCGATTCTGCACGAGGACAGCATTAGCGCCGGCTCAGCCGGGGCGAAAGTCGAGAGCTGCGGCGACCAGCGCTGGGCGGTGTGGGACGATGCACCGTCGCCCCGAGAGGACATCAACACACATCGGCGGCTACCTGTCGGGACGGCTGCGCGACCACAGCAGGAAAAAAACGCGCAGTCATACCATGATCCGGCCTCCCAGGTAGCGTTCGGCCCGGCCGGGGGAAGGGGGGGGGCGTTCCAGTGTCCTGCATCACAGGCGGCGCGCAGCGCCATAACGTGTCTCGGCCACATCACAACACGACGGCGCGCACGCGAACCTCGCGCCGCGTGCGGCGCTCGTGGCGCGCGGATCACCTGTTGCGGCGGCGGCGCTCGCATCTCGTGCCGACCGGCTCGCGTGAGCGTTTCATTCAATTCGTCGGCTTCCATGACAAATAATGCGCGCCGGCAACGCCGGGCTCCGATGGCGATCCCTGGCGTGGTGGTGCGCCGTTCGCGGCGCCGGCCGACGCCGACGGCGGTTCTCCGCCGCGGAGGTGTGCAGAGCCGCTGTGTCACGTGCTACTGTCATCTCGAATGACGGTGGTTCTCCGCTGCGGAGGTGTGCAGAGCCACTGTGTCACGTGCTACTGTCATCTCGACCGTTTTTTTTTATCGGTGGTGAGTAGCACGTGCACTGGGAATCAATGGGCTGCGTGTCAAGTGAGACTTCAGGCGAAAGTGCCGCCCAGGTGGTCGGTTGGGCACAACGCTATGCGGTAGACATCGACACTCCGGGGCTCTTTCAAACGCGTTTTGGGCGCAGATAAAAGTGCAAGTGGCCGCGGCAGGTTCGTGAACCGCTGCGCGCGCTTGTGGTTCTGCCGCAGACGAACCGGTCGCCCGGGCCGATCTAGATCACGTTCCCAAGTTTTCACTGAGTTTGCCGTCGGCGGAAGCGTAAGCCGATCAGCAGCTTTCGTTCCAGGAGGTGGACGGGTTACAACCGTGCGTGCGATGAGCAATGGCGCCGCGTGGTGGCTGAACGTTCCGGTGCTGGACATCAGCTCCCAGGTAAAGCCGCTTTGGTCAGCGGCTGCAGAAGCATAAGCGGACATTTACGAAATTAAGTCGTGTTTTTGCGTACGATGCTGAATTAAAGCGATTTTAAATATTTATAATTTCAGTGTTAGAGATCTTGACAGGTGTCCATACAAACTTAACTGGTGTGCGTAAAAGTGGGCAATGCCCCAAACTTCGAGAATGGAACCTAACCTAACCTAACCTAACCTAACCTAACCTAACCTAACCTAACCTAACCTAACCTAACCTAACCTAACCTAACCTAACCTAACCTAACCTAACCTAACCCGGCGGGTTTACAGCGAACAAGTTCGTTTTGAGCTGGGGTAATCAGAATCAGATCAGAATCTCGGACAGTGGTCGGTTTTGTAGGACATGCTTTATAGGCCTGCAATGTATAGCCAGTGTTTAATTTGGCAAACGAACATCACATGAAATTTATGTAGCCTATGGAAATAGTTTATGCACTCCAAGAACATCAATACAATATTAACTTTCCTTTACCAGTATTTTCATTTCTTTTTAGCAAGTATACATAACCAAGGGCAAAACTGTGAGAACAAAAACCATTAAAACAGTTCAATTTAAGCCTATCTTCCTCAGCCTAAAGAAATAATGCAATTGCTACCGCCGAGTTTTACTTGATTGCGCTTGACATAATACAAGAAACCACACCATTGAACTTGTAATCCACTATATGCCGCATACCACATATCGACACCGGACCCAACATTGAAACTGGAATATCATGTCATCAAGGTCCATCTGGATCTGCTGCAAAACCAATGTTCGGTGGTAGAATGGTCTCCACTGAGTAGTGATTCCCGCTCCTTTGGTGTTTGTGCCGGTGTTCCCCGTATTGGTTTGAAACTCTGCCACGAGATGGCACTGCTCCATCGTTGCGAATGAGTGTGTGGCGTTGTATGCGTTTGGCAGGACACTTACCCACGCAATGTTAGCTATGCCTCCCCACCCAGTAATTTCAACTTTGTGCCCCCCACCCGCGATGATTTAGAATCATCCGTTGTTTCATATGGTTGCGTATGCAAGCTGACGGGTAGTAATGTCTAGATTTACGCTGACGCCATCAGTTATTCGTCGTGCATATGCACACTTAGACGTCGCGGCCTTATATTCATGTGACATGCTCACGTGCTAATCACCACAGTCATGCATAATCTGCACGCATCGTGGACACGACGATGGAGAGCTATCCGCTCGGTTTGTCGTGTGTGTGCGCGTGCTGTGCAGTGCACGCGTTTTCTCCACCAGCGTGACGGTGGTGACGCTGGCCCCGCCTCGGCCGACAACTCTGCGCCGCACGCAGCACGTGACGCCTGGATACGACTGCCAGCGGCAACCGGCGCTCCCGCTGTCCGACCTGCACCGGCTTCGACATTCGTCAGCTCAGCGGCAGCGCCGTTTCTTCGGCACTCGGCTCTTCACGGCCGGCACCGCATGCAGTCGCCGCAACGTGAAGAACTCGACCCGCCGGCTATGTCGACTCGACCCGCCGGCTATGTCGACTCGACCCGCCGGCTATGTCGACTCGACCCGCCGGCTATGTCGACTCGACCCGCCGGCTATGTCGACTCGACCCGCCGGTTGTCCCGACTCAGTCCACCGGTGTCCTCGCCGTCTTAAGATCGTCGCTTCAACCAGTTGCAGTGGGTCTCCGGACCTCGGCGCTGCCGCCGGCCCATCGGCCCACCGGTCCACCGGCCCATCGGCCCACCGTCCCACCGGCCCATCGACGTCAGGCCGAGCAGCCCCTTTGGAGCGCGAGACGCGAACATTGCGGGTTTGTGCTGGTTGACGCCGGAGCCGAGTACAACGCTCTGCCTGCAGCTCCAGTTGGCCGTGCTCGCAATGATCGAGGCGTCCTTCTCCGGGCAGTTAAAGTCGGCAACATCACCACTTACGGGCTGGCGCGTGTTGGCGGTTTCACTTGGCTCGTGGAAGAACTTCAGCTGGATGATCGTGTTCGCTGGCGTCTCCTACGCTCGCACTGGGGCCGATTTCCTGCTCGCCCACGATCTGGCTGAGCCTATCATTAGAGGATGGTTAAAACATAAGTACCGCGAATGCAAACCTTTTTATTTGATCTGAATCCAGATATTTTACGAATTATATGGGACTTTGCAATATCCAATGAACAAAATTGTACTAAGTTGCACTACCATAAGCAGCAGTTTGCTGTCTGATAACTGTGGCTGCCAACCAACAGCAGCGTGCTAGTCGTCGCTCCATCTAAATACTAGGTAACATGAAGTGTCTTGGCTGCCTTAGTTGCGGTTTTTGCGGTGTATAGTATCTCGTTCATAGTAGGGGTCTCTTATTATCGCAGGCTCTGTGGGGAAAGTGCCATTCATTTTCACCTCATTCACTCGAATGCTACATGCAAGGTGCTGCTTAAAATGCCTTTCGAATGTATAAGTGCAGTACATGTGTGTAGAGCATACATTTGCGATGGGGCCTCCGTCACTCAACGCGTGGGAAATCGAAGTTCGTGAATGTAATTTAATGGCTGGTGCGAGAGGTGCAATAATTTATGCTAGTCGAACTGACCCCCCCCCCCCTCCCCACACACACACGCATGACGCATTTGTCAGAGACGGATTGAATGGCTCCATTTACCCCGCATCGGATGCTGATTTTGTGTATTGCTGGGCATGCATGTCAGACTACATCCGTTCCGAAAGTTTCTCCCTCCCCCAAAAAAAAAACCGCTTAGCCATGGAGTTTCATGGAAATCACTTCGCCGAATACCCTGCAATCGGAAAAGCCGCCCACCGCCGCCGGAAACAACGGACCAGACCCGCCCGCGCCCCGCCACCCACCATCTGGCAGCCGCTTCGGCGGCGAACCTCGGCGACAACTCCGAGGCCCGCCCTCACGCGCGTCACAAAATGTCCTCTGCGCGCCAGATACGCGCCGCGCGGCCGGAGAGACGCGTAAACAACATGGCCGCCGGGTCGGCGGCGGCCGGCGGCGGCGACGCCGGGCCGGCCGATTCTCTCACACTGTGTCAGCCGAACACGGCCGCGCTCGATTAATGGCTCGGTTCGATCGGCGATAGTCGGCTCTCGGCTCTGAAGCCGCGGCCCGGTCCGGCTCGTGATTGATGGCGGTGCGGAGGGGTGCGGAGACGGGGAGCGGGGTCAGCGCCGGCAGCGGACAGCCGCCAACGTCGGTGTCGTGCCGTGCACTTTGTGGGATTTGAAGGGTTCATTGTTCACCACGAACAAGTGTCTTCCAGCCTAAGCATGGACCACAGTGCACATTCCTTCCCGATGGTTGAGGTGGCAGATATATATTGGGATATATAATACATGAGTTTTCACCCCCCCCCCCCCAAATCGACCTAATAAAATGTCACCCGAGGACGGTGGGACCGGTGCTCATCACGTGGGCTAGGACTGTTGGTGGATGGGGAATGTTCTTGATGCCGGTAGTGGAACTTCTAACTAGCTGTAAAAAATCGCTATGGACTGCAAGTCATCTTAAGAGTTCATAAGTCTTACCATTTTTCTTCCTGGAAACGTTTTATTTGGGTTGCATAACCCCTCCAAAAGTATTTCCTTAAAATTTACCCTTCTGTTGCGGTCGATGTAAATGCATGACATGCAATGGCATGCTTATGCACATGTTCGGGCAGCGACTTGCTTCCCCTGCCGCATCCAGACTCGAGCTGTCCATCCACAAGGGCGGCTTGAGACTTGGAGGTGCAAGCAGACGCCAAAACACTCACTACTGAATTCCTCGTGTCCTGCATATATTTCCCATCACATTATGGCATCTGCTCTTCCCAGACACATCACATGCCATTCGGGAACAAAAAAACTCTCAATTCAGATGTTATCTCTCCCCCACTTGCTCTCTCTCCCCGTCCCACCCTCTCTTGCTCTGTCTCTCTCCCTCTCTCTCCCTCCCTTGCTCTCTCTCCCCGTCTCACACTCTCTTGCTCTGTCTCTCTCCCTCTCCCTCCCTCCCTTTCTCCCTCCCTCCCTTTCTCCCTCCCTCCCTTTCTCCCTCCCTCCCTTTCTCCCTCCCTCCATTTCTCCCTCTCTCCCATTCTTCCTCCCTCTGTCTCTATGGCTGTCTGTCCTCTGTCTCCATGTCTCCCCTTCTCTCTGTCTCTGTATTTATCTTTTTCTCTCCCTCTCTCCTTCCCTCTCTCCTTCCCTCTCCTTCCCACCTTCCTTCCACTCTCTCTTGCTCTCTCCCTCCCTTCCTCCCTCCCTCCCTCCCTCCCTCCCTCCCTCTCCCTCTCCATCTTCATCTCCCTCTCCTCTCTCTCTCTCCTCTCCTCTCCCTCTCCCTCTCCCTCTCCCTCTCCCTCTCCCTCTTCCTCTTCCTCTTCCTCTCCCTCTCCCTCTCTGCCACTGGAAGCAGGGCAGACCTACTACATTGCCGCCAGCTTGGGGAGGCATGGGGTTGATGGTGCCGCCTGTGCCGCCTCGGCCGCCCCGCCGTATTGCCACCGCGGCCGGAGTAATGTGGTCATTCGCGAGGTGGCTCGCCCTGACGTATAGCCACCACGAGCGGAGTATTGCATTGTATTGTATTGTATTGTATTGTATTGCATAGTGTATTATAAAGTTATGAGCGAGGTGGCTCGCCCTGACGTATAGCCACCACGAGCGGAGTATTGCATTGTATTGCATTGTATTGCATAGTGTATTGTAAAGTTATGAGCGAGTTGGCTCGCCCTGCCGTATAGCCACCACGGTCGGAGTATTGTAGTATTGTATTGTATTGCATAGTGCATTGCATAGCCGGACGCGGGGGTGCCTCGCCCTGCCGTAAAGCCGCCACGGCCGGAGTAATGCGGTCGTAGGCGGGGTTGCCGCCGTATTGCCACGCCGTATAGCCGCCACGGCCCGAGTAATGCAGCCATACGGCGGGGTGGTGACAGCCGACGCTGATTTGGCGCCGAACGACACCGGCATTACCATAATTGCGCGCCGGGCGCGTGCGGTCGTGACCGGCGCGCGCGCAACTCCCTCGGGCGCCAAATCACACCGGCGACCCGGCGTAATGGCCGGCGGCGGCGGCGGCCGGCGCACGACGTGCCCGGCACCGGCGCCGTCCGATCCGTGCGTCGCGTGTCGACCGCCGGGCTGCGCCGCCTTCCCCGGCCCCGGCCCCCGGCCCGGCCCGGTCCCAGCTGTGACCGCCGCCGCCACCGCCGCCGCCACCGCCGCCGCCGCCGCCGCCTGATTGAAAAAGCATTTTAATAAGTTATTCGCCGTGCCGGTCGAGTCGATTGCCGGTAATGGATATTGATGCTGGACGCGTGCGTGTTGCGTGCGTTTTTCTTGAAGACGCAGGACGACGGGGCCGGGCGCCGACCGAAGTGATTGCTTTGTTTGGGCTGCCGATAGGCTGGCCCGGCTCGGCTCGGCGCACCAGCGCAGTGCGCTCTGCAGGCACACGGGCGGACTGGACTGGACTCGACTCGACTCGACTCGACTCGACTCGACTCGACTCGCCTGGTCTGGACTGGACTGGACTGGACTGGACTGGATTGGGCTGGACTGAACTGGACTGGACTGGACTGGACTGGATTGGGCTGGACTGAACTGGACTGGACTGGACTGGACTGGACTGGACTGGACTGGACGACTGGACTGGGCTGGACTGGGCTGGACCGGATTGGGCTGGATTGGACTGGACTGGACTGGACTGGACTGGACAGAACTGGACTGGACTGAACTGAACTGGACTGGACTGGACTGGACTGGACTGGACTGGACTGGACTGGACTGGACTGGACTGGATTTGACCAGACTGGATTGGACTGGACTGGACTGGACTGGACTGAACTGGACTGGACGACTGGACTGGGCTGGACTGGGCTGGACCGGATTGGGCTGGATTGGACTGGACTGGACTGGACTTGACAGGACAGAACTGGACTGGACTGAACTGAACTGGACTGGACTGGACTGGACTGGACTGGACTGGACTGGACTGGACTGGACTGGACTGGACTGGACTGGACTGGACTGGACTGGACTGGACTGGACTGGACTGGACTGGACTGGACTGGACTGGACTGGACTGGACTGGACTGGACTGGACTGGACTGGACTGGACTGGACTGGACTGGACTGGACTGGACTGGACTGGACTGGACTGGACTGGACTGGACTGGACTGGACTGGATTGGGCTGGATTGGACCGGACTGGACCATACCATACCGGTCTAGCAACAACATCGAGTGGTAATCGATACGAGGCTGGATTTTTAACGTAGTCCATGATTCCGAAAGCATAATTGGCCTACCAACAAACATTATATGTACGTTTGTACTTCCTTCATCAGAAACCTTTTGTCCTGTTTCTCATCTTATGGTCAATAAGTACTGCTTTGCGACAAAGTGTGAATGAAACTGAGTCGAAAACCGGAACTAGGTCACATGTGGCTTTGCATGATATATGCATATTTAGAACATCGTAGCTCAGTGTGAACAGAATGAAAGCCAGGAAATGACGTCTGGAAACGACTTCTATATATTCGAAAGAACATCAGGCATTGTTCAACTTCAACCATAGCTCAATCGTCCATTATGCAGCGGTCTGGACAAACGCATGATGTTCTGTGTAGCGGGACTGCAGCTGGCCTGGGCTGCCGCCCACCGACGCGCTGCAGGCAGGTCGGCCACTGGCGAGGTCACCCCGACGCAGCGATAAATTGTTCGTGGAATAGGTGGAATATGGGTGGAATGTACCACTTTCTGAACACTCAATCAACATCCGCCTCCAAGAAGTATCGTCATCCTCCTGGATATGAAGTATTCATGTCTCCTTTCTAACAGTATCTCGTTTATAAATAGCATGTGCATGCCCTTGATAAGGATTAGTGTTGCATGAACATTTTGCAACGCAATTTCAGGTAAACGGATGGCCTATAACGTGATATGGCATACAATACAGTTTATCATAGGTATTATTCTCCCTATCCCGAATATAGCTCTTCGTAAATTATTAATCACAAAGCAAATGATGAAGGTCCAGTCATAATTACCCACACCATCAACTCAAATTTTAGTCTGAAAGACACCAAAAACATTTTAAATTACACTAATTACATGTCAAATTTCGCATCCTGCTATGCTCGTTTCGACGTCTTACCCCAAAAGAAAAACCAATATTTTAGCCCTGCCCCGGCGTGGCAGGCATACCGACGCGCCGACTACCTGGTGCTGGCGGTCGGCGACGACCAAGACGATACCGGCGCAAGACGATACCAAGACGACGAGGCCGGCGCACCGCGCTGTGGCGCGACAGGCGGAGAATGTCGCGACGCGCATTCCTAGTCGCCGATTATCGCACCTGGGGACGAGTGGTCTAGGGGTAAGTTGCTCACAATCGAAAGGTTGTGAGTTCGAGTCTCGCCTGTCGCTGCTCTTCGCCCGCGACCGATCGGCGTGAGAGATCGGCGACGCCGCATGACTCGACTGTCGATGTGTCGCAAAACCAACAGCCAACCAACCGATCGCTGCACCTGCTGACGGTGCTCAGGATCGACGGCCGCACAGTGGACACGGCGCTGCCGTAGCTGCCGGCGCCGCAGCCGGAACCGGCGACGTGCCGCCAGCTGCAGGCCCCGCGAGAAAAAGCGCGCGAAGCCACCTGCGGCGGCGTCCGGCTGCAGCGCGGCGCTGCGGGCGTGTGCGGGTGTCGACCCGACCGCAAGTCGGTGTCGCCGCCACCTGCGACCGCACCGTGGGACGGACGGGTCGTGTCGGTCGCCTGAAGGACGACACGGCCGGCGGGAGTGGCCCACCTCGTCAGCGGGGGCCGTGCCACTGCGTCCGGCGGGAGTACACAGCTACGGGACGGTGGGACTGTCCAACTGGAGGCCGGTGGGAATATACAGCTGAAGGATGGTGGGTCTATCCAACTGCAGGACAGTGAGAATACACAGCTGCAGGACGGTGGGAATATACAACGGCAGGAAGGTGGGAATATACAGCTGCAGGACGGTGGAATTATCCAACTGCAGGACGGTGGGACTAACCAACTGCAGGATGGTGAGACTATCCAACTGCAAGCCGGTAGGACAACCTCACTGCGTGTGATGGAACTGACCAACTCCAGAACAGTGAGAATGTCCCACTCCAGAACTATGGGGCTCCTCCTCCTCCTCCTCCTCCTCCTCCTCCTCCTCCTCCTCCTCCTCCTCCTCCACGACGAAGCGTGCGCTATATTTTGTGCGACGGGAGAAGTTTGTGCATTTTGTGACGTTGTCGAACGCCGAGAGCGGCCAACATTGCCAGTGGCAAGGGGTTTGCTTCTGCTCGATCGTGAGCGGTGCGATTTGAATCACTCCAGGGCCGATCGAGACTGGAGCGCACAGACTCCGATCTATCACGCGAGTATGCTGGTAACTCGCCGGTCTGGCCCGCTGGACAGGGTGAGGGGGACACTTGTTTCAGTTCAGTAGAAGGCATCGTCACTTTCTAAGTTCATCGACTTCACCAACTGGTGGATGTGGTGGAGGTCTCGTCCGCCGGTAACACAGCCAAGCAGGTCACTGCGTCGATTGTTGAGTGCCTCAAAATGTATGGCGGCGATCGGCCACTGAACTCTATCGGAGGTGACTCTTCCAGCACTGCAAGAGATGACGGCGACTGACGGTGACTGATTGAGAACACGGTGCAAGAGATGACGGTGACTCTTCTGCTCACATCGAAGCGACGATCGGCAGCAATGCGTGGCTCGTCCACTTCCACCACACGCACAAACGTCCATTGCATCATCCCGGCATGAACCTCGGCGAGCCAAAACCCATAGACCAGTACCTCGATATGATCTCAGGGCAAATTCTTGGCCGATGTCCGTCAGGTTGGCAGATGTCATCGGCATCTGCAATGACACGATTGGGCCGGGTTGATTGAACTGAAGAAGGATCTCGGCAGTGGCCAGAATCGTGCCTGCAGTTTTGACCTGGTCCCGCTTGGAGACCAGGTCCGTTTTCCAGGGTGAGCGGCTGACCGTCGCAAACCGGTTCATGGGACTGTGGACGGGGAAGCACGAGTTCGGGGAAAAGAACCTGTCAAGTATTGCGCCGATCGTGCCGCATGTCGTGGAGTACCTCCCTATATGGTTCCAGGCGGAGGTGAACCACTACTTTGCGGTGGGGCTGGGTTGAGTCCTCAAGCAGCTGGAGCTGATCAAGATGCAGAAGAAGAAGTCTCAGGACCTGGTTGCGCCTTATCTGAAAAGCTCCGTCTGGCAGAAGCGCATCCAGGATTCTTCCAACGGGGGCCCAACCCCCAAAAGTGTGCTGTGAAAAAAGAGAATGCTTTCGGCGCGCGAATCGCACCAAAAATCTTTGGTTTTCCGAGGTAAACCCCCCAAATTTCATGTTCGATCTAATATATTTTGTTTCCAAGGGAATTGGGCACTCACCCTCCCCTCCCCTCCTGGCTGCGCCTATGCCGCCTGGTATCCGCACAGTGAGGCTGTGCTGGATGCCCTGCTGTACAATAGCGATGTCGAGGCGCGGAAGCTCTCCTCTAACAAGAACATCCGCCTGCCTGAAGGCAGCGGCAGCAGTCACAGCGGCTCTAAGGAAGCAGTCCATGCGGGCAACGTCCTAGCCTCTGCCAGGGGTGCCAGTCTTCACGTGTGGCCTCACCAGGGACGCGCTGAAGGCGTTTCTGGAGCGGCCCATGCACGGGACCTACAGGCCCGTCGACCGAGACATTCACGTAATGTTTGACAATGCGTTATCGTGTGATGCCTACCGATTGCTCACTATGAAAAGGAATAGTATTGATACGTAAGGAACGGTTTGCTGGGTGTTTTGCATAAAGTTCCTCAATACTGGTTAAGTTCATCAGTATTGATATAAAGCTTCGTACGTCCACGTCCCTGCAATCTGCAATGGTACTTCCTGTTACGGACGCAATGTCCAAGAGTGTATTTTTGCGGAAAAACGCGGCACAAAAACGCGGGCGGTTGCTGCTGCGCCATCCGCGCGGTAGAAGCCCACATGCCATTTTTAAGAACGCGCTATTAAACTTCACTTGGCAGGCGCTACTCTTTGTCGAAGAAGAAGCGCTGCACGTTGCGTGCGGCCGACACAATGAACGATAATTACTTTTTGCGGAAAATCGCGCTGCAAAAATCCAGCGGCAGTGGCAACAAGTTCAGCCAGGCTGCACTGATGCACATAGCCCACCGGTTCTTGATGTGTTGGGCAGCGCCATCTTAACAGGACAATGCATGTGCAACAGTGCAGTCTTTGACAGGAAACATTAACCATTTGTACGTCAGGTTCGATGCTGATGTTTGATTACGCATGGCTGCAGCTTGCCCTTGCCCTGACGATTGGGATCGGAAGAAGGAGAGATTCAAAAGAACTCGACTATCTGTAGTGCGACACCCAAAATGTCAGCAGCGTCGCCCTAACCGATGGACGACCAGAGCTTTCAGAATGCGTCTGCCTGGTATCACACTAAACTTTAAAAGTGGACTGGTAACTGATGGGTATGTCGGTGTGTACAACTCAATATTATTGGCAATTAAATTCTCCGCCAATTGGCGCAAACCGATTGTTAATATATTTGTCCCTCGATTTTTAGCGCGCTATTCTTTACACCCTCCTTTAGTCCAAAAGTCGCGTGTGATGACGTCACCATGACGTTACTCACGTCCGACTCGCTACTAGCCATTTTTCTCAATTGTGGCAACAACCTGTAGAATTGATGTACAAACAGGCAGTGAAGGTTTTAGATTGATGTCGCTACGCGTTTTCGAGTTATCGCTAAAATTCGTCATGTGGCAGACGAATTCAGGCTTTGGAGAAGAACGAGAGTGATGCCAGTGGGAATGGAGCTGTGAGTAAAAAGGGAGCTAGGGCTAGCGAGGGCAGATTCTAGTGATAGAGAACTCGAGGTCCAAGTGCACAGACCTTGCCTTTTGTATTAAAAGCCGAGCTAGAAGGACTCGAGTATATTTCTCAGGAGCCCAGTTCAGGAGACTGGAGACTGGAGAGGGGTAAATATAGATGTGGTAAGAGGCAAACGATCTTTGTGCACATTGCTGTCAAAGATGTAGAGTTATGAAGATAATTATGTAGAGTTACTAGTAGAGTTATCCACATGTCTTGATTTTCGAATATTATTCGGGGGAGTGGGAAGTGGGAAGGCAGTGGGAACCCAATTGGATTGGGGGCACACTCCGCAGGGTCCCATGATCAAAGTTGAAATTATTGTGATGGGGAGGGGACAACATCTATGAGGCACTTTTCCCACCACAAGTACACAGAACAACACCGCTGGACGCATGGTGGGTATGTACAGGCAGCACAGACAAGACGGGAGAAGCATGCGGGGCTCTGACATGCAGATGTGTTGCGAGTCCGAGTAGAGGCGTGCTGACCGCGTTCCTCTCGTTAGCGGTATGACTCCAACCGGCTTCAATCTCCTGCCTACCCAAGGCATCAAGTCTACTTTGTAGCTCTTCAATGGTGTTCCCCTTCCTCAACCCTAACCAACCACCGATGCGTCCTGTAACCCCTCCTCCCTCACTGCGGTGACACTCCATGCCACTGTGTCTCACTCCATCGCACTCAGTGATAGCTGTGTCACACTCCATGATAGCTGTGTCAACTCCATGCTATATTTGTCCACTCCACGGTGGTTGGGTCGCCCTCTAACAGCTGTGTCACATTCAGTGATATTCGTGTCCAATCCATGACAGGTTGTCCACATTCTATGGTTTCTCTGTCACACTCAATGTTAGCTGAGTCCACTTCTTAATATCTGCGTCCACTCCATGATGACTTTTTCACACTCCATGGTAGCTGTGTCACACTCCACGATATCTGTGCCACACTCCATGCTATCTATATTGCACTCCATGATAGCTGTGTCGCACTCTATGATATCTGTGTCACACTCCATGCCAGCTGTCACAACTCCTTTAGTAAGTCTCACAACCCTGAGAAATCGTGCCGTGGACGGCGGCAATTCCTCGCGGCAATTCCTCTTCACTGATCAGCTGTATCGAGTCATATACGACGGTGGCGAAGCTCGCAAGTGCCCCACTTGCACTTGTGCGCGCCTGAACTGCGTCGCTGTGGTGTTGGGGCCTTTGTGGCGCGCTCGCTTGTGCGCGCCTGAACTGCGTCGCTGTGGTGTTGGGGCCTTTGTAGCGCGCTCGCTTGTGCGCGCCTGAACTGCGTCGCTGTGGTGTTGGGGCCTTTGTGGCGCGCTCGCCAAGTGACTCTGCCTGCCGGCCCCGGACCTGCAGGTAAAGGGCGGCGTCTTATTGCTCACTGCACGTGCTGCAGCGCATTTTTCCTCCGAGCTGCGGCATTTTTCCCTGTCGAGGTAGGCGAGTCGCCGGCCCGGCGCCGGCGACCGGCCAACTCGTGCCGGGCTGGTGGCGCTGCCTGCTGCCCTGTGCCGGGCTGGTCGGGCTGCTGCCTTGTGCCGGGCTGGTGGCGCTGCCTGCCGCCTTGTGCCGGGCTGGTGGCGCTGCCCTATGCCGGGCTGGTCGGGCTGCCTTGTGCCGGGCTGGTCGGGCTGCCTGCCTTGTGCCGGGCTGGTCGGGCTGCTGCCTTGTGCCGGGCTGGTCGGGCTGCTGCCTTGTGCCGGGCTGGTCGGGCTGCCTGCCGCCTTGTGCCAGGCTAATGGGGCTGCTTTGTGCCGGGCTGGTCGGGCTGCCTGCCGCCTTGTGCCGGGCTGGTGGCGCTGCCCTGTGCCGGGCTGGTGGCGCTGCCCTGTGCCGGGCTGGTGGGGCTGCCCTGTGCCGGGCTGGTGGCGCTGCCTTGTGCCGGGCTGGTCGGGCTGCCTGCTGCCCTGTGCCGGGCTGGTCGGGCTGCCTGCCGCCCTGTGCCGGGCTGGTGGCGCTGCCCTGTGCCGGGCTGGTGGCGCTGCCCTGTGCCGGGCTGGTGGCGCTGCCCTGTGCCGGGCTGGTGGCGCTGCCTTGTGCCGGGCTGGTCGGGCTGCCTGCTGCCCTGTGCCGGGCTGGTCGGACTGCCTGCCCTGTGCCGGGCTGGTGGCGCTGCCCTGTGCCGGGCTGGTCGAGCCGCCCTGTGCCGGGCTGGTCGGGCTGCCCTGTGCCGGGCTGGTGGCGCTGCCCTGTGCTGGGCTGGTGGGGCTGCCCTGTGCCGGGCTGGTCGGACTGCCTGCCTTGTGCCGGGCTGGTCGGGCTGCTGCCTTGTGCCGGGCTGGTGGCGCTGCCTTGTGCCAGGCTGGTGGGGCTGCCCTGTGCCGGGCTGGTAGGGCTGCCTTCTGCCAGGCTGGTGGGGCTGCTGCCTTGTGCCGGGCTGGTCGGGCTGCCGCCTTGTGTCGGGCTGGTCGGGCTGCCGCCTTGTGCCGGGCTGGTGGGGCTGCTGCCTTGTGTCGGGCTGGTCGGGCTGCCCTGTGCCGGGCTGGTCGGACTGCCTGCCTTGTGCCGGGCTGGTCGGGCTGCTGCCTTGTGCCGGGCTGGTCGGGCTGCCGCCTTGTGTCGGGCTGGTCGGGCTGCCGCCTTGTGCCGGGCTGGTGGGGCTGCTGCCTTGTGTCGGGCTGGTCGGGCTGCCCTGTGCCGGGCTGGTCGGACTGCCTGCCTTGTGCCGGGCTGGTCGGGCTGCTGCCTTGTGCCGGGCTGGTCGGACTGCCTGCCCTGTGCCGGGCTGGTCGGGCTGCCTTGTGTCGGGCTGGTCGGACTGCCTGCCTTGTGCCGGGCTGGTGGGGCTGCTGCCTTGTGCCGGGCTGGTCGGGCTGCCTTGTGCCGGGCTGGTCGGACTGCCCTGTGCCGGGCTGGTCGGACTGCCCTGTGCCGGGCTGGTGGGGCTGCCTTGTATCGGGCTGGTGGGGCTGCCGCCTTGTGCCGGGCTGGTCGGGCTGCCGCCTTGTGCCAGGCTGGTGGGGCTGCTGCCTTGCGCCAGGCTGGTCGGGCTGCCGCCTTGTGTCGGGCTGGTCGGGCTGCCGCCTTGTGCCGGGCTGGTGGGGCTGCTGCCTTGTGCCGGGCTGGTCGGGCTGCTGCCTTGTGCCGGGCTGGTCGGACTGCCCGCGGTCACCGCTGGTCTGCGGACCGACTGGCCGGGTGCAGACCAGCCGACCGACCAACGGGGACCGGCCAGGTCAAAAGGTCAAACCACCCGAGCCCTGTCTGACCGGGTGAAGCCACCAAACCCAGAACCGGCCAGGCTGGACCACCCGGGTCAGGACCTATCAGGTCAATC
The DNA here is from genome assembly GCA_034440575.1 of Imbricaverruca yamaguchii. NCBI lineage: Eukaryota > Metazoa > Arthropoda > Thecostraca > Neoverrucidae > Imbricaverruca > Imbricaverruca yamaguchii. The sequence goes on from JAOTOL010001452.1 coordinate 326,521, forward strand.
CACCCGAACCAGGACCGATCAGGTCAATCCACCCGAACCAGGACCGATCAGGTTAATCTACCCGAGTCAGGAACAATCAGGTCAATCCACCAGAACCAGGACTGATCAGGTCAATCCACCAGAACCAGGACCGGCCAGTTAAAACCACCCAAGCCAAGACCGACCATAGAGACAGAGCACAGACACAGCTGATGACAGAGACGGAGCAGACTTGGCGCCGATACAGAGCTGATGTTAAAGCTATGGCTGGTTGGCTATGCACCCTAGCACAGAGACATAGCTGATGTCAAGGCTGTAGGCTTGGCGGCTGGTCTGCTTGTCAACAATGGAGAGCACCAAATATGCACTGGTTGCTCCCCGAACGTGGTTGTCGTGGGTCGACCGGACACAAGAGCTCCTATAGTGAGCACGTCATAATGCCAGCTCCAAGCCGTGCCGGCGAGAAGCTGAACTGTGCTCGTATTTAATCGGAACTCTTCTCCCTGAATGCACTTCTCAGTATTTTGCAGTGCACGTCAGGACTTGCAATCGTGATCTGCAACTACTGGCATGCGGACATTGCGATCTGTAGTCGCGCCCGGCAACGCATCGATGATTGATGATTTCATACTGAGCCGTCACATCGGCATTTTTACGCCGATCGCGGTCTGACGTCAGCACAGTCCGCATTACGTCACACCTTCACGTCGCCGATGAAACTGATAGGTCGCCTGATAGGACGCACAAAACTGACACGTGGTTTGCGTGGGCAGCGAGACGTTCGAACACGATGTGTGATTAGGAACACTTACGAAAATGCCTCCGACTTCTGACACATAAAACATTCCAAAACCTTAGCAACAGTGTCGCAATGTTTTCCAACGGCATCGTATTCGGAGGTATCTCTGCCCATGTGAACGGGGCGACACGCTATGTCGGTTCCGGACACCACGGCGACTGGTGGTCCGCCTTTGACACCGTGCACACATGTGAGCACACATGGGCTGACATGTGAGTCAACACGTGGCTTAACAGGTGGGCTGACACGCGAGCTGACACGCGAGCTGATACGTTGATTAGCACGTGGGCTATCATGCGGCCTGACACGTGGATTGACACGTGGGCTGACCACGTTTGCTTGCACGTGGGCTGACATGTGAACTGACACGTTTGCTTGCACATGGGCTGACATGTGGACTAATACGTGGACTAGCACATGGAATGACACGACAGATGACATATGGGCTGACGTGTGACCCGACACGTGGGCTGACACGTGATACGCGCTGTGTCTCGTCTGACCTGGTGCATCACGTTACCAGTGGGATGGTGACGACTGCCTGAGCACTGTCCAGGCAACGCCGTCACATTGGCGGTCACTGGGTCACCGGGTCAGCGGGTCAACGGCACCAGCTACAAGGTCACCAGCTAAAACAGATCACCAGCTACAAAGTCGCCCGCTAAGTAGCGAAGTATGTGCCATTCACAAAGCATGTGTTCCGTTATTCCTTCGAATGTAGCCGACCGTGCTTCAGTAGCACTTCGTCACTCCGTCACACCGTCACTCCATTACTCCTTCACTCCGTCACTCCTTCACTCCATCACTCCTTCACTCCGTCGCTCTGATGCGGCATCCTGTCGGTACGTGGGTGTCGCATCTTCACTCCACTACTCTGTCAGGATGTCACCGTGTCATCGTCAGGGAGCCTGGCAAGAGACAAGGGCAAGCGTGCTCACAAACTGCGCACCATTTGTACGTGAAATGTGTCAAGAGTACATGTATGCGCATGCGAATGCAATGTGCGACATAGACGCACATTCTCATGAGCATCATGAGCATGTGCGTATGTGTCCACCCTACAATAGTCCAATTCTCGAGGGACGGCTGTCGGTGATGTGTATCGGCAGACCGCCGACGGGCTGCCCCGCCGGCGGCGCCTGGGGCTCGCCCCGGTGACCCTGCCGTCTGTGGCGGCGACAGGACCGGCGGCCGACCTGACCCCGGACCCGTGCGACCGCGACCGGCGGCCGACACGGTGCGCGGCGCTACTGGCCGCCGACCGGCGCGCAAAAACGCCGCCCGGCCGCCCCAAATGGGCGCCGTCGCCGCGCCGAAAGGGGGTGAAAACGGTGACATCGCGGCGCCACGGCCATCGAGATGTGCTTTACGATCAATTATCGCGATCGATTACGACCGGTGGACAGTGCGGCGCGCCGGAACCGGCGCGCGTCGCAAAAACCGAAGGCCATCCGGCGCGCCGTATCCGACATTAGGCCGAGAAGAAAGTGGAACGACGGCCAATTGGACGGAAATCACGGTAAAAATGACACAATTACCCGTCGCCGGCGCGCGGTTATAATATATTTTTTGCGCATCTGTCCGGTCGGCCGGCGCCGTGTGTGTGTGAAATTACCGCGCCGAAAAAGCCGCCGCGCGCCGGAACTGGACCAGCGCCGGAGCCGGCGACGACGGGCGTCACCGGTTGGCGACCAAGTGCGCGCGCACTGGCGGTCGCGGGCCGGCGCTGTTCGGCCGCTGCGTCTGTCCGCGCGTCCAGACCGGATGCACCGGGTCCCGAGCAGCTGCAGCTGCCACCGTGCACTCCTCAGAGGACGGCAGCCGTGCTTTGCTCACAGCAGTGGGGTACAGTGACGAGGCGGGGAGGGGGTTGGGAGTTGGTGCAACGCCCCCACTGCAGCGGAATTTCGTTGTGTTTGTTCTCTGGTTGAATGCTTCTCTCGAGGCCGGCGCTTTCCTCTGCCTTTCACGTTGGCTACCTTCGGCGCTTCCCTCCCGATGTCCTGCTGAGATCCTCCTTCCAGCACCCCCTGTGGTGGTGACGGATCAGGTGCACGGGTCGGTGCACCGTATCGGTGCATTGGCTTGCGGGATGTCGCCCTTTGTACGCCAACCTTAAAACGAGTCAGTAGAAACATGGCAATGCCCTACGATTGTAGTTTTCACATCAAAATAACTTTGGTGAATGTATATTTCCCAATAGCAGACAACAAGCTCAGCGTCGAAACTTTTAGCTCGTCATATGATGCTTGTGCCCTGGGACATTTTTAATCAGAAAACCAAACAGTGCTACAATCAGCCTGCTGACCGTTCCTGACATTAAACATCGGCATGAGTGTGAAGAAAAAAATAAGCTAAGCATAAATGTATGCACATTTTGTTTTTCATTTAGTGAAAATGCATGTAAATTGTCCAACTCTCAGCTATCCAAAGCGTTACATCCTCTTGTTCACCTCCTGCAGACAAGTAGCATTTCTTTGAATGCCGAATGCTATATTCCGAGATCCTATTACATAATTTGCGAATTTACATGCGGTAGTTATGGATGTTTGCGGCAAATCGTTGTGACGTGATATGATTTGTCTTGCGGTCAAGTGCAGTGCTGACAGAACGAGAATGGCGGACGAAACGGATTGCAAGGGTTTTAGTTCCATAGAACACTTGGTCTGCTTCCTTTCCTGCTAGGGAAAAGGAATTGTATTGTTCGCCCACGTCGATCCATCGAAATATAACATCGACCCCAGAGACCCGATACGGAACCTTGATGTGCCACTTCTTCATCTTGGCTCCCCATCCCAATCATTAAGCTTCCCATATATATCGCCAACTACACATCGCCATGGCAACGAGAAGGGACGCAAACACACCACTGATCGCTACGGAGGAACGATAATTAGAAAAGGAAAAAGCGAAGCGGGGAGAGAACAGAAACGCAAAGATATTAGTGGATCGGAAATGGCCAATACCAACTAGTTGCCGTCCCATTAATCTACCCTGGCAAGCTCATTAGCGCTAGATAGGATATTTAAAGACATAGTAAGGCGGAGTGGACCAATGTCATTGGGGTGGATAATAGCACTCGAACTGAAGCTTGCCGCCACCATTCCAATGGCAGAGTGACCGATGGGTGAGTATGTGCTGGTCACACGGCACAGCACAGACAGCACATCACAGCACAGCACAGTATAGACGTTATTCCAGTGGCCTGACCAACTTTCTCACCTGCCGTTTATCAGCAGCTTCGCAGATCTCTGACCAATGTGCGGGTATCTCAGCAGCGTATAAGTTTCTGGGCAGTGTACAGGTGTTTGATCAGCGTACAGATATTTGAGCAGTGTACAGGTATCTGAGCAGTGCACAGGCATCTGGGCAGTGTACAGGTATCTGAGCAGTGTACAGGTATCTAAGCAGTGCGCAGGTATCTGAGCAATACACAAATATCCGAGCAGTGCACAGGCAGCTGGACGGTGTATGAATCTCTGAGCAGCCTGAACACGATGGTGACGGTCGGCCTGTTTAATGAAGATTGGTGTGGTGAAGCGGCGAGCTAATTGTAGATGGTCCGAATGGTTGGCGGTGCTATCAATTCGCATATTTTCACCTTTATCTCACTCTCTTCTTGAAGTCACATCTCTGTATGCAAATCCCATCACAATTCGTAAGATTATTCCCTGGAAATATCCTATGCGGTGGAGAGAGACTACCCTCTTTTGCTTCCATACTATTTTCGGAGGCCACTTCCTTCGCGGCGTTTTATGAAGCAATGAATATACAAATAAAATTAAATGTTTCCAATCCTACCATCTCATCAGAAAATGACCTCAAACTGGAATGTGGTTTTCAACTAACACCAAAGTACAGCCAAACAAATGGAGGAATAGAATATGTAGAATATTGTGAGCGAGTGCATTCGAGGGAAAACATGAACAAATGCATACGAGGCAGAGAAAAGAAAGCATAGTTTTTGCAAAAAGCATCGGCGTCGCCACATACCTTGGAAAGACAGAACGAGAGGGTTTTCCAGTAGGTTCCGATTATGCCATGCTTCAGGATTAACGTTGAATTCCACAAAGCGGGAAGAAGCGACACCGTCCACTCTCTTACTTCAGTCATGACTCCTGCGTTTAGGAGCCTGGAGTGGACCATGGAGCCACAGCGAGAGACAGGGAGAGAGAGAGAGAGAGGGAGAAGAGAGAGAGAGAGAGAGAGAGAGAGAGAGAGAGAGGGAGAGAGCAAGGGAGCGAGAGAGCGAGATAGTGGAGAACAACAGCACTGGTGAAAGAGCTACAAAGCACATGCGACCCAATGGAGAGGGAGGGAGCGGCCAGTACGTGCTACTCTACACCGGCAGGATGGCATGTTCCATGCCTGGCATGCGGCACGCGATTTGACTATGGAGTAACGTCTTCACTCCGCCACGTGCTGCGTCGTAGTCACACATGACACAACGCATAGCGTCACGCACAGCGGATCAGCTGCTGCTTCAAAACGATGCTGCCGCAAAAGGGAGAAATCCAGTCGCCGCTGAGGCCAGTGCGTTGCATGGCGTCTGTAAGATTTCAAGTTATGTTGCGTGCACGCACCGAGTACATTACGTACATAATGGGTCGCGTATGTATGAGGAATACAGTAAAAGCAACCGTGACGAGCACAATAAGATCACCAGATCACAGCAAGGTCATGGTGTGTCTAATAGGTCAGCAGTCTGGTCGTGACTCCCAGCTCAGTTTCTCGAGCTGAAACCGTGTTCACTGACTGCGAACACCTTAAAACACTTTCCTGGTTCGTTCGTTCGTTTTTTTCTTCGTTCGTTCGTTCGTTCGTTCGTTTTTTTTTCTGGCTACGACAACTAAGTTCAAGTTCCAACAACAATGTGAATTTGAAGTTTCCACCTTGATATGCCGCCACATAGGAACATTGAATATGTGTTTAAGACCGAAGTTTCGTCGGTGCCTTTAATGCTATCCTAAAAGGGCGATTTTCGTGTGAGCTGAACTTGATCTGGTGTAGCTCGGTGAGCGTTGGCGCCTTCGAGACCGCATCATTGCCAAGTGATATGCTTTTCAGTCACCCATGGCGATTTTCGCGGAGGCGTACGCTGCAACTTTTGTCTCGATTATGGAAAGTTGTTGCGCGTGTCAGTTTACTGTCCCTTGTAAACTCTCTATTGCACGTGTCGCAAGAGCGTACACCAAAGCTGCACAGGTCACTACCCAAGCCCAGGTCACTCGCCGCCGCACCGCGTGGTGGCACCGCACCGGAACGGCCGGCCGACTTCCCCTCCGACGTCAGGTCGCTCGTTATTACACCACTGCCATACGGAACGCCCGCGTTTAATTCGTATCTTTCGTTTCCAGATAAAAACGCCGCGCTGCATCGATACCATAATGATTCACAGGGCTCCACCTTTTTACGCGCGCCGTAGTTGGGGGTGTGGAAATTGGGGGTCGGCGTAATGGTCAGGTTGAGTTTCACTAATTGCGGCTGCCGCCGGCAGGCAGCGCCGCCGGCTAGGGCTCGGCTGGCCGCTCGCCGCTGCCCGCCGGCACACACGGTCAGTTATAATTTCATCGGGAAAAACTCGCGCCGAAAAAAGCGCGCGGACCGGGCGCGCCGCGGAAAAAGTGACGGCCAGCATATTGGTTCTGTTTCTGTCCATCAGCCGAGCCAGCCGCTGTGGACTGTAATTTCGCCCGGCTGCTTTTTCCCCCGCAGTCTAATTTGGGTATTTTCTCGCAGAACCGGTAATTAACGGCGTAAAAAGTCGCCGTATCCTTTGATATGAGAGCTGGCTGTGGAACCGGAGCCGGCGCGCCGCCTCGGCGCCCAGTTCCAACTGCGGCGCCGGCCGCTCGCGCTCCGACTGCGGCTCGGCTCTGGTCTGAATGTGGCCCGAGTGTGCTATCACTTTGGCTCTGCTCTGATCTCTGTGATGCTCTGTTCGTTTGCTTGGGTATCGATTTGATTCGTCCTGTTGTCCGGCCCGAGTGTCATACGGCCAACGCTCTTGGTTGACACCACGTGATATTCGAGGTCAGTCCCGGAGAGAACGGCTCTTTGTGTTTCTCTTGTCTCTATTCGCAAATTTCTGAATGGTTAGCATCTGAAACCACTAGCTCTTCATACCCACTCGAAGGTGAGCGACTGCACGGAAATTCAAGGCAATAGGCAAGGCAACGCACAATAACTGTCGGAGAGAAGGTGGCGGACATTAAAATGGGGTGTGGAAATAGCCTCTCGCACTGCGATAATGTGCAGAGGATGTCGGCCTAAGAGTCGGAATCACCCTGTACTGGGACGTGTTCTGCACGGTGGATGTTTCGAAAGTTTGTGCTTCATCACCCTTCCACACTCCATCGCTCACTGCTGGCACATCGCCCACTGCTGGCACATCGCCCACTGCTGGCACATCGCCCACTGCTGGCACATCGCCCACTGCTGGCACATCGCCCACTGCTGGCACATCGCAAAACTGCACATAAAATCGGCACCGCTACGACTACGTGGAACACCCGTGCACGATTGTTCCACTACTGTAGGGAGTGTACCAGCTACCACACCTGGCACGACCGCATGGTGGTCCGCTACGTCTCCGGGAAGGTGTCCACCGATGCAGCGCGGTTCGGGGGTCCTGCCCATCATTTCCGGACCGACCGCTCCGGGCCGCTGCGCGCGACACGCGAGGTCACGCTTGGCGATTGGCAGGCACAGGTCTCGAGCTGGAGCCGTCCACTTTCGGAGGAGCGGGACATTCCCTCCAACATTTCCGCACGTCCTCTGAGGCATACACAGGGACTGAAACGGTACCCTCTTCCGCTCACTTGCAGTTCAGAATACAGTTGAATAAAACAGTCCGAGGAAGTGACTTCAGTGCCAGCTGGCCATGTTTGGTCTCCGGCTCGTGAGCGGGCCTTATCCAGCAGCGCTCGGCTCTCTGATAACTCGCTGGCAGTCTCCCACCTGATGGCCGATTGCCAACAGGAAAAACCGCGCGAACCACTGCCAAAAACCGCGCCTACCATTGCCGCCGGCAAGGCATTGGCTGTGCCGCAAAAACACCGAGTCTCCGAGGCGCGCGGCACGGGAGCGGTGATTGTTGAGACTGGCGGGTTGTTGAGGTTGGTGGATTGCTGAGGTTGGTGGGTTGTTGAGGTTGGTGGATTGTTGAGGTTGGTGGGTTGTTGAGGTTGGTGGGTTGTTGAGGTTGGTGGATTGTTGAAGTTGGTGGGTTGTTAAGGTTGGTGGGTTGTTGAGCTTGGTGGGTTGTTAACGTTGGTGGATTGTTAAGATCAGTGGACTGCTGAGGTTGAAGGATTGTTGAGGTTGGTGGATTGTTAAGGTTGGTGGATTGCTAAGGTTTGTGGATTACTAAGGTTGGTGGATTGTTAAGGTCAGTGGACTGTTGAGGTTAAAGGAGTATTGAAGTTGGTGGATTGTTGAGGTACGCCGAACAAGTATCGTCGGTCGGTGTCCAACCAGATTCACGGACAATGCCGGTGTCACCGTGACACCGGTACCATAACATCGGTACGATGACACCGGTAGTGCTATGACACATTTAGTGCTGAGACACCGGTACCGTGACACCGTTACCATGACACCCGATAGTGTCATGGCGCTCGGTGGTGCCGTGACACCGGTATCATTGTAAACACAGGTACCCTGACACCGATACCATTGCAACGCAGGTACCGTGACACCGGTGCTATTGCAACACAGGTACCGTGGCACTCGGTGGCGCCGTGACACTGGTACCATTGCAACACAGGTACCGTGGCACTCGGTGGCGCCGTGACACTGGTACCATTGCAACACAGGTACCGTGGCACTCGGTGGCGCCGTGACACTGGTACCATTGCAACACAGGTACCGTGACACCGGTACTATTGCAACACAGGTACCGTGACACTCGGTGGTGCCGTGACACTGGTACCATTGCAACACAGGTACCGTGACACCGGTACTATTGCAACACAGGTACCGCGACACTCGGTGGTGCCGTGACACTGGTACCATTGTAACACAGGTACCGTGACATAGACACCCAGCGGTGTACACCACTGGCGGCGCCACCAAATGAAGCGGCGTTTCGCCGAGCAGCAGACACGGTTTGGTCGATGGGCCCGAGAGCGGTTGTCGGGGGGTGGGGGAGGGGGCAGGGGGCATGTGGCAGGGGGGGCGACCTGGTGCGGCTCAGCCGGATGGATGGTGCATTGAATACGGCATATAGATCCATGATACTGCTCGTGCAACCTGGAACACTTGTGTTGAGCTGTGACTAGAATTTGGCGGGGATGTCTGTATAGGCTAAAGCTATCCACAATGGACAGGTTTCATGCCGGGACAGGCCGTTTTCTTTTCAAGTTCCTAGTTATTCTTTTTTTTTAATTCTAAGGGTGATAGTGACATTCATTTATTGTTTTAGAATCCCGAAATTACTTCGATCATTCAGAGAAGCGCCTCAGAGTGCCTCGCTTTGTGATTAGTCAAAACATATGTGATGTTAAATCTGTGGAGTCCAGCGATGCTTGACTGTCGCCAATTATATCTTCCATTTGGGACTTTCCCAGTTCGTAATAATCGCAAGATATTTGACAAATGTGTGCATTAACCCGCGCCGTCTCTCCGGTCAGATTCTCACACTCCGTCTCGAGGTGGATAGTAACCCCCTCTAAAATCGAAACTAAGCATCGCACGAAAACGAAAGAGGTGTCATCAGAAAACGCTCGACGAGAGGGGCACGAATCCACCCCCAAAACAATTCCCCAAAAGGTGACGTCACTAGGGGGCTAGATCTTCACGACTTTGCACGTCTCACATTATGTTTTTGGCTCTAGGGAGTTCATTTTGGTGGATAGTTGAGGAAAAAAATATTGGAAGACAAAAAAGGATAGCCAAATCGACCAGGGCCATAACATTTTTGCCCCTCCCCCCACAAAAATTGTATGTTTGTTGAAATTTCAAAATTTTGAGTTTTCAAGTTCTGTTTAATTTTCCTTTTCTAATGGGTAGAGCAGACTGAGAAACGTTGTTGGAAGTCAACTATCTCCCGTAAAAATGCATACTTCAGCCAGAATCTTCGATTTGGGCACTAATAAGCAAATATGCACAATTAATAAACATAAAAATTAAAAATGCCTCTCGTTCGTTGTGTTCCATCCCTAAAGATAAGCAAACGATGAAAGTTTCATTAAAATATCTGTACCTGTTAAAGCAGGACGACTGGTTGAACGTTTTGGAGGTGACCTCACTTGACCTTGACTAAACCGTTGACCCCAGATGACCTGACTTTAAAATTTTGAAACGACATGCCAAAATGATGTAGAAAAAGGTATGCCAAATTTTGGCGCGCTGCCGCGCGCCGTTCGTTCACTATCCGCGAAAAACCTGAGGGGGTGAGCGGTTGAAGACCTCCCGAGACGGTACGGGTGAAGATTATTTTTTTCATTCTTGGAATTCCATTTTACAGCACAATGTTCAAGACTGATAAACATGATCTGGCCAATTGTTTTCTCACCAAACGCATACCTTTCAGTTTGTTGGCAAAATAACACCAAAAATGGAGATTGGGAGATTGGGAGATTGGAAATTGGGAATATAGCAGACAAGTAATGCAAAGAAAGAAAATGTAGCATTGCCTTACCTAACATAAGCTTACCTCCCGTGGAAAAACGTAATACGAAGAGCACAAAATTCGAGCAATTTTTTTTTCTCTAAAATTGTTTAATTGAAAAACGAAACTCAATGCAAATTAGCTCAACATTTCTGTAAGGAAAAAATCTTTAAACAAAAAATTTAAATTTCAAGATAAAACCTAACCAAACCAGACATAGCTAAACCTAACCACTTCGCTTCATGCAGGTAAAACGTATGCAAAATATGTCTCGTAAATACCTTAAAGCAAAATAATGCCAAACCACTTCTGACTACCATTACTTTTTGCAGAAAAAAGCTGAAAAAACCAACAGTAGGAGACTTGTAATGCTCAGCTCAGTGAATTTTCACAACATGCCTCACATTCCATGTACAAATTATGTCGACAATCCTTGCCCTCCATCTATAATCCAGAGCGGTCTTAGCCAATGTATACTTTCAATTTTCCATTTGATAGTCATCCCTTTTCGTATTATCTCCATCAATACCATACAATATGGCAGCAGTTACGGAGGTCATCTTACTCATTTTGCATCATAAAAATGCTGCTGCAAGATTTTGGATAACATTGGCCTACACCTGCTGATCATCGGCTGTGTTGCCCTACAACTACCTACCTATAGGTAGATAGTTGTAGAGCAATAGTATGTATACATATTATTGATCACGTCGCCCGACTCCAGCGGGTGGCTGATCATGTCTGCCAAAGCCTATTGATAATTGATTGCATGAAATGCTACACATGCACAATGTATGTCTTCCTGCAAGGAAGCTTATTCATATTCTAAGGAAGCTGGCATGCCATGCAAAGATCAACCTGAAAACGTATGTACCTTGTCTAAAATCCATAGAGTATAGCCGGATAATCTCTGCAATTTGTCATTTGATTATTTTGTCTCATTTGCAAAATCTCCATGAACATCATCAATATATTGCAGTAATCGGATCAGGCATCTTACCCACCGTACTCAATCACAATACTGCTTCAAGGTATGCTATGACATATGTACGCAACGCATTACGCCGGATTGAAAACAAAAATGTTAGCTGCCCTAATACCACCATAGTATATTCCCTACCCCTTCAAGCATCATATTTTCGTTAATATTATAACATTTCAGGAGCAAAAGCCCTCACCCTAGTATCCAGGACTCGAGTCAGTTGAATACCTTGCATGGAATCATCCAACGCATGGTTCCCCGTGCGTTTTGGGCTTGGCCGCTTCCAGGCCCCACATATGTGACGTCACTGATACGAGCTTTTTTAGATGCTTTTTAAATAGATGGCAACCCCTAAGTGAAATTATTAAATGATGCTGTAAATGCTTCTACTATGATACAATATTTCATTTCTGTCTAGGAAGTATTATTACCGTTTCTCTGCAACCAAAAAAACCATTACGTGAAACTCGTCCATCGCATTTGTAGGAAATAAAAAACGAACATGCGTCTATTAGCCCAGCTATGCGCTGGGCAATCCATTGTTCGTTGGTGGTCCCGCACCATTTGCGGCCATTATCACCAGACCGATCTCTCTGTCGCTGGGTTTTCAAGAAGTCGGGATGCTTGAGGAGGTGGGGGTGGGGGCTTGACGGCCACTGGCATCCGTATCAGGAGACAATGCACGGGTCGAGCCAATCCAAGCGATGCATCCAGGTCGACAGCCCTGCACCATAAATATCTTTCACCTTTGGTGAGTAATGAACAATTCACAAGCGAGCCTCAGTGACAAAAAAAGTTTTGTTTTCTCCGAATGTCGTACGCTTTCATGGATGCATCTACACGCAGAAAGCTGGAGTCCTGTATGGCAAAAAGACAATAGTAACAAGCGAGCATCAATTATAACTCTATTTTTCCGGTGTACGAACTCAATGTTGCTGGCTTTCATGCAATGAAGGTCCGGCGTGGATTTGTACTGATTGCGCTTGGATCGGATTTGTACTGGGTGGAGGACAACCGCGACTGTAAAAATATCACCACCTGACGTCACTGGTTACCTCGCTCCCGAGGCTAGCAGCAGAATACATCGACTTGCTAATGCGGAGAAAGCACCTTTTCCTTGCGATTTTCTCATTTCACGATACATGCCCTCCACGTGCAGTGGCTATTATGGACAGTTTGGGCATAACTCACATATATTTACAACGAAAGGATATATTTGTGATCAATAGTGGGAGCAGATACCCAACAAACATTCGTACGCCAACATAATGCAATGCCCATATCCCTATCTACACTACACACACCGTCCTTGCAACACGAGCTATAAATGAGTAGCTTATATAAGTGATAGGAAAGCGATGGGCTAAAGGTGAGTTCATAGTGTACACATACCCATTGTGCGTTTTTGTGTGTGTGTTTGTGTGTCACTAGTTTTGTTCGTGGATATAAGATAGTCATGTTTCTTGAAGTTAGACAGCCTCGATGTTTTTGTTTCAGTAGGAAGTTTGTTATAGTGGAAGATAGACGAGTAGAGAAATCTCCTGCGGCCAGCCTCTCTGTGTATGGCTGGCAGGTGCAGGTGGTCGTCTGTACGTGTGTGGCGGTTTCGCAAGGTAGAGTTTGCAATGATTTGACGGGCAATATGCGTTGGCTCACCCGTCAGAATGATCTTGTGGAGAAAAGTATGGCTATGAAATGGATGCAGATCAGCTGCGGTGAGGAGACCCAACTCCTTTCAAGAGAGTCCCAATGCCAATGCTCACACAGGTACCAAGTATAATTGATTGGCTTCTCCTAGCTGGGGAAGATCACGGCCATCCGCACCGGGCGTATCGTTCGCCAACGTGCGGACTTGAGTTTTACATCGGCCAAGAATACAGCCCACTAAGTTTCGCCGGGACACCGCCATCATTGTGCAGTATATATCAGCCGAACGTGACGTGCATCTCATCACGGCTCAGCTCAGCCAGAACCAGCTCCTCTCTGTTTCCAAACGAGCGCAGGAATCAACTCAGAGGCGGGCGGCAATAACCATTCTGAAGTTACTCATTTTTTATGTACAGCCTAAACGGCCAGGGGGAATGCCATAGGCTCGACGAAGCTCCTTCGGCGTGGTAACGGTGAGTGCGGCAACGCCCTTCGTCGCTGCACCGACGTCTCGACCCTGCTTCCTGCCTGCAGCACAGATAACAAGGTCACGCCCCTGACGGCGGCATCGATTGCAAACTCACGCCCCGTGACTGCAGTGCCGACAGTAGAGACACGCCTCCTGACTACAGTACCTGACAGTAGAGACACGTCTGCTGACTGCAGTACCTGACAGTAGAGACACGCCTCCTGACTACAGTACCGACAGTAGAGACACGCCTCCTGACTACAGTACCGACAGTAGAGACACGCCTCCTGACTACAGTACCGACAGTAGAGACACGCCCCGTGACTACAGTACCTGACAGTAGAGACACGCCTCCTGACTGCAGTACCTGACAGTAGAGACACACCTCCTGACTACAGTACCTGACAGTAGAGACACGCCTTCTGACTACAGTACCGACAGTAGAGACACGCCTCCTGACTACAGCACCTGACAGTAGAGACACGCCTCCTGACTACAGTACCTGACAGTAGAGACACACCTCCTGACTACAGTACCGACAGCAGAAACACACCTCCTGACTGCAGTACCTGACAGTAGAGACACACCTCCTGACTACAGTACCTGACAGTAGAGACACGCCTTCTGACTACAGTACCGACAGTAGAGACACGCCTCCTGACTACAGTACCTGACAGTAGAGACACGCCTGCTGAATACTGTACCTGACAGTAGAGACACGCCTTCTGACTGCAGTACCTGACAGTAGAGACACGCCTGCTGACTACAGTACCGACAGCAGTAGAGACACGTCTGCTGACTGCAGTACCGACAGTAGAGACACGCCTCCTGACTACAGTACCGACAGCAGTAGAGACACGTCTGCTGACTGCAGTACCGACAGTAGAGACACGCCTCCTGACTGAATTACCGACAGTAGAGACATGCCTCCTGACTACAGTACCGAAAGTAGAGACACGCCTCCTGACTACAGTACCGACAGCAGAAACACACCTCCTGACTACAGTACCTGACAGTAGAGACACGCCTGCTGAATACTGTACCTGACAGTAGAGACACGCCTCCTGACTACAGTACCTGACAGTAGAGACACGCCTCCTGACTACAGTACCGACAGCAGAAACACACCTCCTGACTACAGTACCTGACAGTAGAGACACGCCTCCTGACTACAGTACCGACAGTAGAGACACGCCTCCTGACTACAGTACCTGACAGTAGAGACACGCCTGCTGAATACTGTACCTGACAGTAGAGACACGCCTCCTGACTACAGTACCGACAGTAGAGACACGCCTCCTGACTGAATTACCAACAGTAGAGACACGCCTCCTGACTGAATTACCAACAGTAGAGACACGCCTCCTGACTACAGTACCTGACAGTAGAGACACGCCTCCTGACTACAGTACCGACAGCAGAAACACACCTCCTGACTACAGTACCTGACAGTAGAGACACGCCTGCTGAATACTGTACCTGACAGTAGAGACACGCCTCCTGACTACAGTACCTGACAGTAGAGACACGCCTCCTGACTACAGTACCGACAGCAGAAACACACCTCCTGACTACAGTACCTGACAGTAGAGACACGCCTGCTGAATACTGTACCTGACAGTAGAGACACGCCTCCTGACTACAGTACCTGACAGTAGAGACACGCCTCCTGACTACAGTACCGACAGCAGAAACACACCTCCTGACTACAGTACCTGACAGTAGAGACACGTCTGCTGACTGCAGTACCTGACAGTAGAGACACGCCTCCTGACCACAGTACCGACAGTAGAGACACGCCTCCTGACTACAGTACCGACAGTAGAGACACACCTCCTGACTACAGTACCTGACAGTAGAGACACGTCTGCTGACCACAGTACCGACAGTAGAGACACGCCTCCTGACTACAGTACCGACAGTAGAGACACGCCTCCTGACCACAGTACCGACAGTAGAGACACGCCTCCTGACTACAGTACCGACAGTAGAGACACACCTCCTGACTGCAGTGCCGACAGTAGAGACACGCCTCCTGACTACAGTACCGACAGCAGAAACACACCTCCTGACTACAGTACCGACAGTAGAGACACGCAATCTGACTACTGTACCTGACAGTAGAGACACACCTCCTGACTACAGTACCTGACAGTAGAGACACGCCTCCTGACTACAGTACCTGACAGTAGAGACACGCCTCCTGACTACAGTGCCGACAGCAGAAACACGCCTCCTGACTACAGTATCGACAGTAGAGACACGCCTCCTGACTGAATTACCGATAGTAGAGACACGCCTCCTGACTACAGTACCTGACAGTAAAGATACGTCTGCTGACTGCAGTACCGACAGTAGAGACACGTCTCCTGACTGAATTACCGACAGTAGAGACACGCCTCCTGACTACAGTACCAACAGTAGAGACACGCCTCCTGACTACAGTACCAACAGTAGAGACACGCCTCCTGACTACAGTACCGACAGTAGAGACACGCCTCCTGACTACAGTACCTGACAGTAGAGACACGCCTCCTGACTGAATTACCGATAGTAGAGACACGCCTCCTGACTACAGTACCAACAGTAGAGACACGCCTCCTGACTACAGTACCGACAGTAGAGACACGCCTCCTGACTACAGTACCTGACAGTAGAGATACGTCTGCTGACTGCAGTACCGACAGTAGAGACACGTCTGCTGACTGCAGTACCGACAGTAGAGACACGTCTCCTGACTGAATTACCGACAGTAGAGACACGCCTCCTGACTACAGTACCTGACAGTAGAGATACGTCTGCTGACTGCAGTACCGACAGTAGAGACACGTCTGCTGGCTGCAGTACCGACAGTAGAGACACGTCTCCTGACTGAATTACCGACAGTAGAGACACGCCTCCTGACTACAGTACCGACGGTAGAGACACACCTCTTGACTACAGTATCGACAGCAGAGACACGCCTCTTGACCACAGTACCAACTGCAGTAGAGACACGTCTGCTGACTGCAGTACCGACAGCAGTGCCACCTCCCTGAGAACCAGCTGCTTCTTTTCTGAGCTTCTGAAGGTAGTACAGAGTCGTGCCGCTGAAACACAGCTCTGCAGGTCGGCACTTCAGTGGGAATTGACATGTGCTGAAGGTCACGCATGCTTCCACTGAGTGGGTATTAACATGTGCAGAAGGTCACGCACGTTTGCATTCAGTGAGAATGTACATGTGTAGAATGTCACACATGTTTGCACATTCTCCCTGATGTGACATCGGTCTGTAACTTCTGTGGAGAGTTATTGCAGCTCCCAGCAGAACAGCATGCAGGCAGACGTGCTGAACCTGTTTTACTACTACGGCAGTGTTCCGTATGTACGTTGGCTGGCTCATGTGGGTACTCATCAGTTATCGATGAATAACTAACATGTTTGATGAATGCCTTGGAACAAATTATGTTTAAATGGTCGCCTTCAAATTTGAGAGGAAAGCCGTGGGCTAGTGACACAGAAAGTTAAACATCATGTGCTATCAAAACTGAAATATATGTTCATGCGTGTCAGCATGTCTTCGTGTGAAACCCACATTGTTATCTCTATGTATTGCCTATGCTTGTTCACCGGTTACTTCTTTCTCCTTTGTTGAAGTGCCCAGTCTGTCAGTATTTCCCATTCTCATCGTATTTTTTTATTCGTCATAGTTTTTTTCCATCCACTCATCTCTCTATCCCTATCTCCCTATATTTACCCCCCACCCCCCTCTCTCCCTCTCCATTTCCCTATCTCTCTCCCTCTCTCTCCCTTTATCTCCCTCTATCTTCCTCTCTTTCCCTCTCTCCCTCTCTCTATCACTATTTCTCCCTCTCTCCCTCTCCCTCCCTCTCTCCCTCTCTCTATCACTCTTTCTCCCTCTCTCTCTCTCTCTCGCCCGCCCTCCCTCCACCTTTCTATTATTGCCGATGCGACACACACCATCCCAGTCACGATGCCGCCGCGCCCCTGGAAGAAAAATGCCTTCACAATAAAATGGCAGATAATTGGCCGACGGAAAAATAGGAGCCGGACAGGCTGTCCGACACGCAACAACACCCGCGCGTGGCTGGCGGCGGTGGCGGCGGCGGTGGCGGCGTGGGCGGCGGAGAGGATGGTGTAGGTGACGGCGGAGGTGGGATCGGCGGTGGCGGGAGCGGCGGGGATGGGAGCGGCGGTGGCGGGAGCGGCGGGGATGGGAGCGGCGGTGGCGGGAGCGGCGGGGATGGGAGCGGCGGGGATGGGAGCGGCGGTGGCGGGAGCGGCGGGGATGGGAGCGGCGGTGGCGGGAGCGGCGGGGATGGGAGCGGCGGTGGCGGGAGCGGCGGGGATGGGAGCGGCGGTGGCGGGAGCGGCGGGGATGGGGGCGGCAGTGGTGGGAGCGGCGGGGATGGGAGCGGCGGAGACGGGAGCGGCGGAGGTGACGGAAGCGAAGGTGACGAGAGCGGTGGAGGTGGTGGCGAGAGCGGCGGGAGAGGCGGTATGAGTAGTGGAGGTGACGGCCTTAGCGCTGCTGGCGAGCCACTATCCGCGTGCCCCAGTCTCAGTCGTCACCCAGAACATCTCCAGGTATAGATTGGTGTCAACTCAAGGCGTCCCCAAGCACAGATGGGTGTCCGGTCAAGGCGTCCCCACGCACGGATGGGTGTCCGGTCAAGGCGTCCCCACGCACGAATGGGTGTCCGGTCAAGGCGTCCCCACGCACGGATGGGTGTCAACTCAAGGCGTCCCCGCGCACGGATGGGTGTCCGGTCAAGGCGTCCCCACGCACGGATGGGTGTCCGGTCAAGGCGTCCCCACGCACGGATGGGTGTCCGGTCAAGGCGTCCCCACGCACGGATGGGTGTCCGGTCAAGGCGTCCCCACGCACGGATGGGTGTCCGGTCAAGGCGTCCCCACGCACGGATGGGTGTCCGGTCAAGGCATCCCCACGCACGGATGGGTGTCAAGTCAAGGCGTCCCCGCGCACGGATGGGTGTCAAGTCAAGGCGTTCCCACGCACGGGTTGGTGTCAACTCCGGTCGTAGACGGTCATCTCAATTCTCAAGAAACCGTATCAAGCCGACGAAACCCCATAGACACCTCATGGGTGGTGATTGGCATTTCAACTGAAAGCGCATGTGGCCCTCGTAAGGGACTTCAGGATACAGAGAAAACACCTCAGGTCACAGGCAGACGATTTCAAGCATCGAGGGTTTAAGTTGTCAGACGTTCTACCAAGATGCCTTAGTGTACCAACAGACTTCTGAAGGCCCCGAGGAATTGATTACATCAGTGCATCACCAGCCTTCTGAAGGCCTTGCGCAGCCGATTACAATTTCTCAAGGCACCTTCAATCCTTTTTGCTCGGACGAAGGAATCTTTAATCAACTTGATCGTGAGGCTTACAGACATAGTTTGTTGACCACCGACTATGAAGGCTGTGATTACCAGTGCACTGTGTCAGTGCTTGCACGATTATGACAGTAAGCATTACGTGAAACACAACCAGAACGCTGGAATTTCCACGAGGAGTGATACGAACGGCACGTCCGGTAAGAGTAAAGCCCCGCATGCCACTACACCCTGGTGGTCAGCTCGGCGGGATTCACCATGATGATGAGCATCACTCTCTGTTGACATCGAGACACGACCTGTCTGAACCTTCTCCCATCCCCTGTTGTTGGTTGGTTATTGGTTTTTACGACACATCGACCGTTGAGTCATGCAGCGTCGCCAATCTCTCACGCCGATTGGTCACGGGCGAAGAGTAGCGAGAGGTGAGACTCGAACCCACAACCTTTCGATTGTGAGACCAGCAACTTACCCCTAGGCTACTCGTCCCCTTCTCCCATCCCCTCCTCCACGTGCCAGCCGAAGGCATCGAATGGACGGACACTGACCACTCCATCTAATCTACCTCCACGAACCGACCGGAGCAGACGGAACAGACGCGAGTGTGCGGGTTAGAACGACCGCCGAGCGGGACAGTCATTAGCGGCTTCAAATGTGAAGCTAACGGGGCAGTCGAAGGACAGGTGGGACAGGTGTTCGGCACAGATGGGGACTGTTTGTCCACACCGGAGGGGGGGTCGCACAGACCGCACCGCAGGTGCTGGCTTCAATTGTGGTTACCCATAGTGTGTGTGTGTCTGTGGAGGGGGCTATATGTGTGTGTGTGTGAGGGGTATGTGTGTGGGGTGTATGTGTGTGAGGTCGAGGAGGGAAGTGAAGTATGATGATTTCCAATTGCGTTTACCATAGTGTGTGTGTGTGTGTGTGTGTGTGGAGGGGGCTATATGTGTGTGTGTGTGTGGTGGGGGGGTGTATGTGTGTGAGGTCGAGGATGGAGGTGGAGCATGATGATCGTGCGCGATGGTGTCAGCGCGACGCGTGAGGTCGGCCGGCTGAAGGACAGTCCAGGTACTCAGACTGTGCTGATTCCCTGGACGCGGTGCGTTTGTCACAGAGGCAGATGTATATATGTATGTATATAAGTACACACATATACATATATATATATCATATATATATATATATATATATATATATATATATATATATATATATATATATATATATATATATATATATATATATATATATATATATATATATATATATATATATATATATATATATATATATGGGTGGGTGGGTGTGAATGTATGTCACTAAACACGCCCAGATAGGCCAGAGGTGAATCTAGGCCTTCAATTTCACAGCCATCAACGCCAGAATGCTCCCATGCCACATGAGGTACACATGGTGCAACTGAGTACAGTGATTGAAAGAACACGTAGCAGGAAGTGGCGCCACCCAGCCGCGCGGAAGCACGTGCGGCTGGGTGTTGACACAGTTGAGTAGTTGTGTTCCAAGTCAGTGCGCCCAAACCTTGGCGACATTCATGTCTGGCGAAAAATGCATGCGTTGGGTGGATCCTACGGCCATCTCCCACACCGATAAGAGGATGGAGCGTAAACATGGTTCATAGTCGACGTAAATGTCACACTGAGCTAAGATGCTGGCGGAGATATGATGATGACAACTTTAAATGCTGCAGGTGGATTGATATGGTAAGGGCATTTCGTGTAATTGTGGTGTTTTTTCTTCTAAAGTGAATAACTTCGCAAACTGCCGTTTTATTTTTTACACCGAGCTAGTATGTCATTAGTCTTGCCACCCTTTGCTATACTTCGATGCTTACGTTATGTTTGCCTACTTCTGCGCAGTGGGTAGCTAGCTTTACCCTCTAAGCTTCGTGATCGGTTAATCATCATCCGTGCAGGGAGAGGGGGGTCATGCTACCTTCAAACGGTGTTTTCACTACCATGGAAAATGGCCAACGTCAGTACACCACAGCCTAGTGTGCTCGATAAAGCATCGCCTGCTAACCTCATGATGTGAAAACGCTGAGATGCCTCGTCAGGTTACCCAGATATGCCGTAATAAAAGGGAAAATGTCTGGATGTCATTCGCACAAGTCGTGATTAAAAGATTAATAATGATCAGTTTTACTCTGAAGTGACTAAAATTGGGTGTGATATGATCGTGGATAATTCAACTAACTTGTTTACTTAGGAAATTGACCGTTCCCAAGTCAGTTGGTTTCTTTGATTTAACTTGACCCCATATGATATTTCTCAGTTTTGCGGTCGTTTTAGAGTTACGTTGGACGATGGAGCTGAATTTGGTATCCACATCTACTTCGGTATATCGGAAAATAGTGCTTCTGCCCCTTTTTGGAAAGTTTTATAGGGAGGCCAACACTCACATGATATTTGACCTTTGACCATTGAGTAAAAATGAGACACATGAGACATCGGTAGCATTCCAGGATAATGAGGACATGCATAGTGCGCAGTTTAACCGAGCATCGTTTGCTGTTTTGCATCGGGGACGATTCAATGCGAAAAGTCTCGTCTTTTGTCAACAAAACTTCACCTTCAATCTGATCTGGCATGTGAATCAGATTGAAGTAAACAACCAGTTGAAAATTATTGTCGGGTGCGACGCGCTGTTTTTTAATGTTGTCAGCACTCTCCACTTGGAAAAGCTATGGGGTCGCAGCCGTTACCATAGGACTGAGGACTGCGACATAATGTTGTGTCGGGTGAGGTCAGAGGTGAGGTCAAATGCCAGATGTCAGAGGTGAGGCAAAAGTTCAGAGGTCACAAAGTGGGTCAAAAGTCGGCGGTGGGGTTAGAGGTTTCCTTTTTCAAGGGACGTGGAAAAAGCCAGCAAGCGTGGAACCACTGCAGTATTGAAGAAGACATGCCGGTCAACAACATTAGTAAAGACATGCAGACAAAAAAGATAGGTGCAACTGTGAGCCACAAGGGTCCTTCTTGGTTGCACTCTGGACACTCAACCAGTTGCCCACCAAATCTAATAATTATTATTCGATTATAGAATGGCCACGTGACCAGGCAATGTTCCACACAATCAATCCATAAAAAGAGATGATACGACGTCCAGATCCAAATTGCAGTCGTCTTTGGATCCAGACAAAAATGAATAAAAATGGCGTCGGTGAGTCATGTTAGACGTCATCAGAATTTCACTCGAAATGGAATGCCGAGACGAAGAAGAGAGGCCACTATGCAGTGAGCACACGGGGCTGAGAATTGGGAGCCCATCCATCACCACTGTATGCCCGTCCACGCAGGCGCTGGCGTCCGCGCTGTCTGAGCTGGCTCTGAGCTGGCGCTGAGCTGCGTACGCTCGTGCTGGTTGGAGGCCGATGGTCGGACTCGGGTCAGTCCGACCGCCGGCGCCCGGCCCCATAGCCGGCGGCGCTCGGTGACCTTACGACCGCTGACTGTATGACCTGATGAGTGGCAGCTGACACCGGCGCGGTCTGTCCAGCCGACGCGGCTCGTTCCTGCAACCGCGGCGCGGTCGGCCTGTAGACAAATTAGCGCCCATCGTGTCGCAGTTAAAGGTAATCACGCACAGGCGCGCTCTCGTTGCCCACTGCGGAGAAGATGACGCGGCCAGATTGCATTCCTCGAATCGGGTGTGCTTGTTCGATTATTACCCGCACCTAATTATTCTGGAATTGCCGGCGGCGGGGCTGGCCGAGTGGCAGAAAAAGCAAGGTGCAATTTAATTGAATCTAATGCGCGGCGTGCAGCGACCGCCAGCCATTGTTCCGCAGCGTTGGGCCGGAAAGGCAGGCCAAAATATCGCAATCAAAAATATCCGTACACGCAAGCGGCGGTCGGATCACAACAGCGCCGGCGCAATTAGCCCTCCAATCAGACGCCGCCGGCGCGTCGGCCGACCAATCAGAGGGCGTCTCGGTCGGTGGTCGCCGAGGTCAGCACCGCGGGCCGAGTCGACGCTGGCGCGGGCAGGTCACCGGACGTCGGGCCGCTCGGAAGCCAGGCGGCCGGCGGCTTCTGGGCCGCGGCCGCGGCGTCGTCGGCGTCGCCCGCGTTGCCATGGCGACCAAGACGCCGTCGGTCGCCACCCCGCACCGCCGTCCTGCAGGGTCATCAGCTGCGCCGCCATGCACGCCGGACAGCAACGGAAGACTCTCCCTCGAGCCATCTGAGCCGAGCACTGTTACCGCCGCCGGTCTTGTGAGCACTGCCGCGCGGCTGCCGAACCGGTCCAAGGTCACTCGGGTCGCACTCGCCGCCCGCAGGCGCCGGCTACCGCTCGGCACCGCGTCGGCGTCTGCGCATGCGCGCCACCACCGGTCGCGGGCGAGCCGCCGCCGCGGCCGGGCGAAGCTGGGCGAAGCTGCGCGAAGCTGGGCTGCGGCGGCCGCCGGGCGAGGGCCAGGTGGACCGGGCCGCTCCCTCCGCGGCCCGGTCGGCCGCACCACTGGCGCGGCCCGGGCCGGCCCTTCCGACTTATATCGCACGCTCGTGCGTGCCCTATCCAGATTCATGCTACATGCGCCCGCTGCGTGCCGACCGACCGTTCGTCTCCGCCGCACATGCGATACGCTTTTTGTGCCGCACAAATTAACAAAAGTCGGGATTTCATCGTGCCAAGCTGGCGCGCCTCGGGCGCTAAGGTCGCGCGGGTCAGACGAGGACATTGGAAGACAGGACGAGTGCTTGGTCGAGCGGAGTGGCACGCGTCAAGACGGACCAGCAGGGGTGTGGAGGGGTCGATCGCCGGGTGGGCGGGGTAGGGGATAGCTTCAGCAGCGACGATGACAGGACATTCATAAATCAGTATGAGCCGTGAAAAATAACTGGACCCACACAGAAGACTGGTGGTGTCAGGGAAACAATGTAGGAGATTGAGGGACCGCAAAAGGTCGGCATGGAGAAAGAATCACAACATTTTTGAGGTAGTAAATTTCAGGGTAGATGGAAAATGGTTCAAGCATTGAACCTGCAGGTACTGCTATGATGAACGGAGAGCGAAGTGCCGAAAGTTACATTTAAACATATTTTAACATTTGCCGGGGCGCCTGTTCTGCTTGCATTGTCACTGGTTTATCGATGGCTCGCATTGGGTATCTCTGGAGGGTGAGAGCCCTCACGCTGGCATTCAGTGTCTCTGGAGAGTGACAGCTCTCACGTTGGCATTGAGTGTCAATGGAGGGTGAGAGCTCTCACGCCTATCAACAGTCTCTGGAGGTAGAGGTGGCATCAGGTACATTTGCATGATGCGCTCGGGGGTCATCGGTGAACCGGTACATTGGTGATCGGCTTTGTGATGCGCTCGGACGGCACGCTCTGCGTGTGGTGGGCTCAAGTCCCGTGCACTGCCATGCTCCAGGGAGGCTCAATACCGAATCCACGCAATGCCGATGCATCCCATGCAATGCAAATGTCGAATCCATGCATGCTCGAAGGAATTCTTTCTCACGTAATTTTCCAGATTCTCCACTCACTGTGGGACGCTGAAAACTGGGAGATGTCACAATCCACACCGGGCACGGAGAGACGCACGCCGGAACAGTTCCTCCTCGCACGTCGAGTAGATTCCAGTCCCCATCATGCAACTCTCAACACCCTGTCAGTGTCTCCACAGTCAGAGCCGAGCGGTTGCCGTTTATACGACGGCCCTGCGTTTGCGGAGAAGCCTTCGTACTGGTGACGGGCGCGGTTCCCGCGCAGCTGCCAGGTCTCGGGTTCAGCGGCAACCGCTGAGGCGGTCTCCGGTGGTGCACGACCGTGTGGGATCACAGCGGAGCACGATCTGAGCAGCCACTCACGCTGTAGGGCAGCACACCGCTACACATCTCAAGTGATGAACAACACACCGCTACACGTCTCAAGTGATGAACATCACACCGCTACACGTCTCAAGTGATGGACAACACACCGCTACACGTCTCAAGTGATGAACACCACACTGCTACACATCTCCAGTGATGAACAACACACCGCTACACGTCTCACGTGATGAACACCAAACCGCTACACATCTCAAGTGATGAATAACACACCACTACACATCTCAAGTGATGAACAACACACCGCTACACATCTTCAGTGATGGACAACACACTGCTACACATCTCAAGTGATGAGCAACACACTGCTACACATCTCAAGTGATGAACACCATACTGCTACACATATCAAGTGATGAACACCACACCGCTACACATCGCAAGTGATGAACACCACACTGCTACACATCTCAAGTGATGAACAACACACCGCTACACGTCTCAAGTGATGAACAACACACTGCTACACATCTCAAGTGTTGGACAACACACCGCTACACATCTCCAGTGATGAACAACACACTGTTACACATATCAAGTGATGAACACCACACCGCTACACGTCTCAAGTGATAAACAACACACCAGTACACATCTCAAGTGGTGGACAACACACCGCTACACGTCTCAAGTGATGAACACCACACCACTACACATATCAAGTGATGGACAACACACCGCTACACATCCCAAGTGGTGGACAACACACCGCTACACATCTCAAGTGATGAACACTACACCGCTACATGTCTCAAGTGATAAACACCACACTGCTACACGTCTCAAGTGGTGAACAACACACTGGTACACATCTCCAGTGGTAAACACCACACTGCTACATGTCTCAAGTGATGAACAACACACTGCTACACATCTCCAGTGGTAAACAACACACTGCTACACATCTCCAGTGATGGACAACACATCCGCTACACATCTCCAGTGATATAAGCTAATTATACGCGCGTGGACGGACCACGTGGTGGTCATTACGGATGCGACACCAGCGTGTTTATCTGCAACACCAGCTGGTACAGCTACACCAACAGTTCCTATGGATTTGCGTTGCTTACTCTAGCTTGCAACTCTTCTCTTTTACCAGCAGTATCTTCACAATTTGCAGTGGCGGCCCTGTGTGGCATCTTCCACAAATGGTTGTGGGACCACTGTCCTGTCCTCAGATATCGGTCCCGTTGGGTAGACACCCTTTCATAGACAAACGCAAGCATGGTCAAAGGTGCACTCGTCTTTTGAAGGATATATGCAAGCATGAGGGTATTTTTGTCTTTTGTTCAAATTCCGGTCATCGGTATTGCAATATGTTTGATGCGTGACGGTATCGCCAGTGATATGCTTTCGTTCTGCACTTGCTTATTTGCCTGGAATACAAATTAGCCGATAGAGGTGCGCGTAATCCTGGGGTGTGGCAACTTTTCATCTTGATTGTGCATGTCGTGTTCTCGATTTCGATGACTCCATGCTCAAGCGCCTGGAGTCGAAATAACCACCTAACCTCTTACCCAGCTCAGACAAATGCCTTCTTTGTTGCGCCGATTGCTGTACACCTTCCGTGACTTGTGATCTGAATAATCCACATTCCTGCTAAGTTTGCAGCATCATTGGCCTCAGGTTGGCGAAGTTCTTCCCGTTTCATGTCGAGTTTCAGCCGAGATTACCCGTCGCCGATGCGCACAAGGCCTGCCGATGACTTCAGCTTCCAAATCTGCCTCCGACGGCCTGGGTGGGTTTCTCGGCTTCGTTTGGCGAGCCAGACATCTGCAGTCCGGGGCGTGGGTGCGACAAGAACCTCTGAGAACATCGCTGGAGGTACACCTGGCTGGGCGCCCTTTGTACTCAGAGTACTCAGAGGAACGCCTTCTTCCGAAAATGTCAGAGGGGCGTCAGAGGTTCCAGTCAGAGGGGCTCCTCTCTCCAGTCGGAGGGCAGCTGCCGGGAGGTGGAGACACTGGTACCCGTCCCCCCCCCCCACCTCCGCTAACAACACCCATGTTTGTGCCCGTGGCAGCTTGGCCCGGTCTTTTGACGCTGAATGCTGCCCCGGTGTACAATTTCACGGCCTCCTGAAGCACGCACTGGAGTTTGTCTTTGTGTTGCCGGTTGTTTTAGCGTGTTTACCGTGATCAGGCCGTGATTATGATCTCGCTCTGGTGCGCTCGCTCACAGCTCACATTACCGGCAGTCTCTGAGGTGGCAGCTGACACACAGCCCACATTACCGGCAGTCTCTGAGGTAGCAGCTGACCCACAGCCCACATTACCGGCAGTCTCGGCGGTGGCAGCTGACTCACAGCCCACATTACCGGCAGTCTCTGAGGTAGCAGCTGACCCACAGCCCACATTACCGGCAGTCTCTGAGGTAGCAGCTGACCCACAGCTCACATTACTGGCAGTCTCTGAGGTAGCAGCTGACCCACAGCTCACATTACTGGCAGTCTCTGAGGTAGCAGCTGACCCACAGCCCACATTACCGGCAGTCTCTGAGGTAGCAGCTGACCCACAGCCCACATTACCGGCAGTCTCGGCGGTGGCAGCTGACTCACAGCCCACATTACCGGCAGTCTCTGAGGTAGCAGCTGACCCACAGCCCACATTACCGGCAGTCTCTGAGGTAGCAGCTGACCCACAGCCCACATTACCGGCAGTCTCTGAGGTGGCAGCTGACCCACAGCCCACATTACCGGCAGTCTCGGCGGTGGCAGCTGACACACAGCCCACATTACCGGCAGTCTCTGATGTGACAGCTGACCCACAGCTCACATTACCGGCAGTCTCTGAGGTGGCAGCTGATACACAGCTCACGTTACCGGCAGTCTCTGAGGTGACAGCTGACCCACAGCCCACATTACCGGCAGTCTCGGCGGTGACAGCTGACGCACAACCCACATTACCGGCAGTCTCGGCGGTGGCAGCTGACCCACAGCCCACATTACCGGCAGTCTCTGAGGTGGCAGCTGACCCACAGCCCACATTACCGGCAGTCTCTGAGGTGGCAGCTGACACACAGCTCACATTACCGGCAGTCTCTGAGGTGACAGCTGACCCACAGCCCACATTACCGGCAGTCTCTGAGGTGGCAGCTGACACACAGCCCACATTACCGGCAGTCTCTGAGGTGACAGCTGACCCACAGCCCACATTACCGGCAGTCTCGGCGGTGACAGCTGACGCACAACCCACATTACCGGCAGTCTCGGCGGTGGCAGCTGACCCACAGCCCACATTACCGGCAGTCTCTGAGGTGGCAGCTGACACACAGCCCACATTACCGGCAGTCTCTGATGTGACAGCTGACACACAGCCCACATTACCGGCAGTCTCTAAGCTGACAGCTGACACACAGCCCACATTACCGGCAGTCTCTGAGGTGACAGCTGACACACAGCCCACATTACCGGCAGTCTCTAAGCTGACAGCTGACACACAGCCCACATTACCGGCAGTCTCTGAGGTGGCAGCTGACCCACAGCCCACATTACCGGCAGTCTCTGAGGTGACAGCTGACACACAGCCCACATTACCGGCAGTCTCTGAGGTGACAGCTGACACACAGCCCACATTACCGGCAGTCTCTGAGGTGACAGCCGACACACAGCCCACATTACCGGCAGTCTCTGAGATGGTACATAGTTGGCGTCGCTTGGGGCTGGCTTGGAACGGGTAAAACTGCTCATAGCTACAGTTATCGACTTGTTGTGCTCTCACTTGCAGCACAACACTTTATGCTAGGTATATGCATTTATGCGGTATTTATTAGTATTATGTCTGTTGTTACACCATAAGAACATGGGAATATTGTATTTTGTATTCGGAAGAAAAGATGGGTAAAACAATGAATATGAAATATGCTGGAAAGAAGTGATATGAATGCTTGCATGTATATAATTTATACAACGGTGACATTATCTCAGTCTTGAAGTCATTTTTTTATTATTTGAAGGATGGAGTCATACTAAATTTCACCATTGATTGTTATTGCACTCGTTGCAGCCGCATTCGCAATCATAGTATATGTATTATGCGTGCTTTTAAATTTTAATATGATTGAGTTTTCTACGTCAATCACTGATTGTGCCAGTGAACCAGAAATAGTTAACAATGAGAAGATTATGGATGAATACAACTGGAAACTGAAACTCTCCATTTGACGTCCACCGCGAGTTTCCTTTCCGCTCTGGCCTGACACAGACATAGAAGCTATCGGACGATGTACAGACAGGAGCCGATCCAATTCGACACCACATATAGCGGGTCTTTAGAATGCGCTTCGCTTTACCTTGGTGCTTTCAGGGCGGCCTGGTTTTTCTGCCGTCTGGTTATTACAAGCGTTTAACTTCCATTCACCAACACGCGCAAGCTTCAGCGCGGGCACCTACGGTTCGCACCGGACGCCAGGCCCTCCGCTTCGGCTCCCGGTCGAGGCTGGCCAGTGGAGCCCGTCACCTCCCACGTCCAGCGGAACCCGTCACCTCCCACGTCAAGCGGAGCCCGTCACCTCCCACGTCCAGCGGAGTCAGTCACCTCCCACGTCCGGTGGAGCCCGTCACCTCCCACGTCCAGCGGAGCCCGTCACCTCCCACGTCCAGCGGAGCCCGTCACCTCCCACGTCCGGTGGAGCCCGTCACCTCCCACGTCCAGTGGAGCCCGTCACCTCCCACGTCCAGCGGGGCCCGTCACCTCCCACGTCCAGCGGGGCCCGTCACCTCCCACGTCCAGCGGGGCCCGTCACCTCCCACGTCCAGTGGAGCCCGTCACCTCCCACGTCCAGCGGAGCCCGTCACCTCCCACGTCCAGCGGTCCAGCTGCGGCGAGGCCGTGGAGCCAGACGGAGCCCATGATGCTGGCGATCCTCTAAATACACTGTCTCGTGTAATGCATGCGTTTGTGTGAGTCGTACGTGTACACTGTACAGGCCGGCTACACCGGCCGTTTTGCTCGTCCTCCGGAGTCTTCCATCTGCTCTATCTTGCTTGCATGCTGCCGGATGCCGACTTAACGTAGCTTCTCCATAGCGTAGCATCTAGCGAACGACATTCCACCTCCGCTAAACACACACACACAAGTATGCGGGTGGATTGCGAACTGTAGAGAAGGGGATACAGATGGTCAGGGGACGTAGCCTGTAGCTGGCGCAGTTTTCACGGACATTAACAATGTGTTGCATTTATTGTGCGTTGTAAAAATTGGTATTTGGGCTTGGGCTCATCCGTACTTCCCAAAATTCCTACTTGCCACTGGTTTGAATGGAATAATCATGATTGTCCTGGAAGGCTTCTGAAGTCGAGCTCACGACTCAGCGGTTGATGTTAGGCTGTTTATTTCATGTTAATAGCTTAATGACTCGCGCAAGTGTAGAGTAACTTTCATTTCCTTCAGGAAGAGACGCGTATTTTATAAGTGCTTGAGCTAGACATCTATCCTCCAATGCAGTCTCCACCTTCCTTATAGACTGTTCCGGAAGACCTGACGAAGTTTCTTGGCGCTGGACGCTAACACCAATGCTCCAACTGTGCAGTACCGAAGGTATATTTATCGGGAGATAAGGAGACTGGATGTGGTTGAGTAGCATTCAGATATATTGAAGAAAAAACAGCTGAAATTGTTCGGATAGTTCATTGTACAAATTCCTCCCACGCACTTGTTTGGCCAGATGACACATGTTGAAGCAATACACCATATGGAGCTACACTACCAAATTGTAATAACGAAGCGCTATGGCGATAGACCCAAGTATAGGATAATCATTAAGTTAACCTTCTGAAAATGGAATGATTGCGACGTTTTCGTTGCAATTCGATGACTTAAAGCATTGGCAAGCAATTTATTCAACACTTTTGATGTCTTGAAGCGCATACCATCCTCTTACAGATTACTCAATCCCCTCAATAAAACTATGTTCACCCTTGAACATTTCCAATTGAGAAGATCTATGAGCGATTTAGCCATGTCTTCAAATGCAGGGCTATAAAATATAATTACTAACCAAGCATACACAGCTCAGTCATCGTCTGGAACACATGAGCATACGCTTTGGGTAGGACGTTATTGCGCACATGTCTGGCAAAGGATGCATTACTCTCGGCACAGCTGGACGAACATATCTCACAAGTGGTTTCAGACAGTTGAGGGAGCGGGCAAGTGTAGCATATGCAGGAGGAGGCAGCGTATAAATGTCTCACAAATGCTGCTAGGTGGGATGTGTGAGTATGTGGCGCATACTACAGAAGTGGGGTGTGTGTAGTATGTGCCGTAGAACGTGGTGCATGGGGAGAGTGGTAGATGCCGTGAAAGGTCCAGGGGAGAGTCATATATGAGAGGGACTCTTATGTGGGGTGAACGGTCTAGATGGGACAGTGGTATAGGAGAGGGTAAATGGTATAGGAAAACATCGCAATAAGATATCAGCAGACAAGGAGGTCTGAATTAAGCTTTTGCTAGAGCATTTAAGTGCTTTGTGTCGACTTTGACAGTGGTTATCGGTATTGTCGACACATTGACCGTTGAGTCATACTGCGTCGTCAATTCCTGACACCGATTGGCGGCGGGTGAAGAGTAGCGGCGGTCGGACTCGAACCCATAATCTTTCGACTGTGAGAGGGGTAGTCTCCTCCTGACTACTGGTCCCCTGTGTCGGCTTTCAGGCCTCTGTCAAGTTTGCATACCGTATAGAAATGCGGACGTGAAGATCACTGTTCTGTCCATTGCTGGTCAGCGGGTCAAGTCTTCGCCAGTACTGCACGCCTACTCCACACAAAAAAACCTTACTTGACGAACTCACCCCCTCCCTCCGAAGCGCATAGCAACAGCCGGCGAGGGGGCCGCATCGCAGGGCGATTTTTAGCAGCTCGCCTTCACGCTGCACCATTTGGGGCTTGCTCTAAGCCCTGCAAATCTGGGCGGGCCGGGCACACCTGGTGCACAGCACAGACGTAGAATCTGTGCGTGGGAGCCCCCGAAGGCCGCAGGAAGTCGGCCGCTGGCTCGCCGGGCCGGCCGCTGTCTGGTGGGCAGCTTCGACCGTCTCGTACCGGACAGTGGTACAGATGCAGACTTGCATTGAGACAATCCGCAATGAACTTGTGGCTATTACAACCTCGCGCTAATGTGATGAAACGGCAGAGTAGAAATGGTGAAACTCACAGAATGGCTAAACCGGTGGTGATGGGTGTCATAATACAGACATAAAGACATAAAGGATTAGTGCAACTATGAGCCACAAGGGCCCTTCTTGGTTCCACTCTACACTGAAACAGTTGCCCACCAAATCTGTCAATCAGCCCTCCCTGTAATACTGAAAAGCAAGCCCTCTATTCTTATAATGATTGTCTATGCTGTTTTTAAAGATGTTCAATGTGCTGCTACTGACAATGTTTCCTGGCAGCTGGTTCCAGTGTTCTACTACCCTGTTGGTGAAGAAAGTCTGCTTTAACCTTGTTCTGCTTTGGTTAACTTTAATTTTGAAAAAATAACCTCTAATTGCATCATTTCTGTTCAATTCAAACATTTCCCCAAGATATCCCCTCTCCAGACCATGGACAAATTTAAAGACCTCGATGAGATCTCCTCTCAGCCTTCTATATCTAAGTGAAAACATATTCAATTTCTTCAATTTTTCCTCATATGCCAGGTTGTTTATGCCATTAACCATTTTTTGTAGCCCTCTTTAGTATTCTTTCTAAAAGCCAACAATCTTTTACATAGCTAGGAGACCAAGCTTGGATTCAGTATTCAAAATGTGGCCTGATGTATGCACAGTAAAGCTTTTTGATCACTTCCTCACTTCTGTATGATACATTCCTATTTATTTCCCCGAACATTCTCAGTGCCTTCTTCCTGGCTTCCTTGGTCTGTTTTGATGCCCCCAGTTTTGTGTTTAGAATAACACCTAAATCCTTCTCCTGTTGAGTCACTGATAGCACTTGGCCACCATCAAGTATGGAGCCTTCATATGCTGCTTACCTACATGCATGATTTTGCACTTATCAAAATTACATTTTATTTGCCATTCTTCGGAACACTTCACAAGTTCGTCTAAGTCTTTTTGCAGCGAGATATGCTCATCTTGACCTGTTATTGCCCTAAAGACCTTCAAATCATCCGCAAATTTCAAAACTTTACTGCTTAGGCCACTTTCAATGTTATTTACAAATATAATGAACAGTAGTGGCCGCAGTACTGACTCCTGGGGGACTCCACTGAGAACATTTTGCTATGATGACTTTGTACCATTTAGCATCACTCTTTGCTGTCTATCTAAAAGCCACAACTCTATCCATTTTAAGATGCTACCTGCAATACCATGGGACTGAAGCTGTATCCTTAACCGTTTATGGGGTACCTTGTCAAAGGCCTTACTAAAGTCAAAATATGCTACATCAACCTGATTTCCCCGATAAAGTTGTTCTGTGGCGAAGTTAAAAAAGTCCAAGAGATTTGTGAGACACGATCGTCCTTTTCTAAACCCATGTTGAGTATCTTGAATCAATCTGCTACCTTCCATATAACTAACTATTCTATCCTTGATAATTGATTCGAGTACCTTGCAGACCAGGGATGTGAGACTTACTGGCCAATAGTTTTCAACTTTCCCTCTTTCTCCTTTCTTGAAAATAGGAACTACATTTGCCCTTTTCCAATCGGTTGGAATTTCATTTTGTGAAACTGATCTACAAAATATTATACTAAATGGAAATGCCAGTTCCTTTTCAGTTTCCCGCAACACCCTAGCATAAATATAATCAGGTCCTGCTGCCTTATTTGGCTTTATTTTCCTGATATGGTTGTAAACAACACCACTTTCAATGAAATCAACATCAATAACACAGCTGTGCGAGCAGCAGATCAGTCCGACACGGGCGGCGCGTCAGACAGGCGACGCCGCAGGCGGCGACCGAAGATCGGCACGGGAAGCCGCGCCTGCTCGGTCGGCAGCCAGATATACAGCAGCGCTGCTCTGGAGCCAGATCGCCGCCTCTCCATCTTGGTGCGGGACCAGGGGACACACGGGTGATGGTCGATCTTTGGTCGCCACCTACGGGAGTATCTACTTGACCTGCCGCCCGTGCCGGACTGATAGACTGCTCGACTTGCTGTTATTTTTTATATATATTTTTTTATAGCTTAACTTGTATTCTATGATTTTGGCCCTCTTTTTTACCTTTTGTGCTGTGTTGTTTTATCTATTTGACGCGATGTCGTAATAGCCACAAGTCAATTGTGGATGACCTCAATAAAAGTATGTCTGTCTGTCTGTCTGTCTGACCGGTGACACCGCTACGAGTCGCGCGCGACTGGGTGTGATGCCGTGGCGCACTCCGGCAGTGCCACGTTGTCCCGCGCCCACTCACCGCCGCAGGACTCGCGCCAAGTAGGCCCCTTTGAAGCTGAGTCGTCTCGCTGGTGCGGTGGTGCCACCCGGATGGTTTTCATGCACAGCATGCTGGTTCGTTCACTCAAGCTGACCACGGTCAATTGTTGGCGATACTGTGGTGCTGTGGTGTTTCGATGTTGTGATGCTGTGATACCGTGATGCTGTAGTGCTGTGATAATGTGATGATGTGATGCTGCGATGCTGTGATGTTGCAATGCTGTCGTGCTGTGGTGCTGTTGTGCTGTGGTGCTGTGATGCTGTGGTGTCGTGATGCAGTGATGCTGTGAAGCTGTGATGTTGCAATCCTGTCGTGTTGTGATGCTGTGATACTGTGATGCTGTGAGGCTGTTATGTCGTTAGTTGCCCGCTGCCAAGTGCGGGGTACAAGGGGAGGTTTTCCTGGTGAATTGTAAGTAGCTTGTATGCATGGCGCCATAAATACGATTCCATCGTATTTGGATTGATCGGAAAATACCCTGGACTTGAAGCGTGTCAAAATCAAGCTATATCTCTAATGTGGAACAAAGTGCACGCTTGACCCGCTTAACGAATGCCATTTATTGTCCATTTGACGTCACTCCGTACTGCATGACGCTATGCTGTGCTGCATGTTGCATTGCGGGAACATCTGTTCCTCCTGGTCCATTTTACCTCTCTAAGCTCATTGAATTGTGCAAATGCAAGAGCCGTGGTGGTTTTTTTATGTTGTCCATGGCGAGCCTGAGTGCACCCGCGAAGAAGATAGACTTAATTGGAACCCGAATGGGAAATCCTGTCCGACCGACTGCCTTCTCAGTAAAAGCAACCACGGTGGACTGCTTGCATCGTCTGCCGTTTTCCTAGCCTATCGACGTTGTTGTAGCTGGAGCCGGGGCGTGGACATTATATACATACATACATATATATATATATATATATATATATAGAGATATATATATATATATATATATATATATATATATATATATATATATATATATATATATATATGTATGTATATATATATATATATATGTGTGTGTGTGTGTGTGTGTGTGTGTGTGTGTACGCGATTTACAGGCCTCAACGGGAGCTGGCATCTGTGGTAGTGAACTGTCGTCGTCTTACCGAAGCCTGTAGCTGACACATGTGTGCATTATATACCTTACTTACATCGAAGCAAAAGTGAAACATGGCAAAGCAAGAAGTGCAGGCAAAGCTTATGAGGTCACCTACTAGTCTATTGTCTCAATATATCTGACGTGTATAATACAAACATACACCGAACTGAGGTTGTCTCAGATTCTGGGTTATATATTACGCATTCACCTCATAGCTTAGTTTCTTTTGACATGTAAGCACATCTCGTTTCCTCTCTTGAAGCGTATTATCCATGCGGAAACGTCTGAGAATCACATCAGTCGAAATGGAGCCTGTCAAACCGTGACAGTCATGCCACTCAGTATAGTACTCCTGTCATGCAAGTGCCGTGCAGGATGTTAATCTTACACGAGCGCAGCTACTTTACTCCCGTCTCATGTTTGCTTGCACACCAGTGTTCCGGCGGCATTTCGCGGGAGCCACAAGACGCATACACGTCAAGAGCAAGCAAGCGAGCACGAGTCAAGGTCCGATCGAGTGCATTTGTGGTGCGCGGCGTGTTTGTCGCGAGGCGTCTGCGGCGGAGGCGAGAGGTACGCCGCACGGCCGCCGGCGGGCGCAGCGCTTCCCGGTAATCCGATCACGGTGCAAGATGGAGGCACCTGTGACGTGTGCAGGGCCGCCGGCCGTCCGACGGCTCCTCATGACCGTTGCGTGACGGGCACGCCCGCCAGCGCGTCGGTCGGGTTCATGCGATGTTGCGTGGGCCCGTGGGCCCGTGGGCCGGCGGTGGTTGTGTTGTGTGGAGAAGAAGACGTTTTCGATGTTGTGCGCGTCGCGTTCGGGCGCCGTGCCGCTCGGCGTCTGCCGCTCGTCGCGCCGTTTGGTCGCGGGCAGATCAGGAAGTACGGGCGGCTGCTGCGATTCGAATTCAGTGCCGACTGTTCCAAAGCTTGCACTGCCGGCAAATGCGAAGCGTCTAAGTCGAAGTGTTGTAATGCCGATCTCAACGAATTGGTGCACTAAGTCCAGTATGTACTGTGTGACTTGTAGGACAGGCAGCACAGGCAACACAGGAAATCATGTTTCAGCACGTGTATCCAGCCAACCTTGGTCGGCTGACGGTAAAATAAGGTCAATATGCGACCACGACAATGCAAAGCAATCATTGGAGGCTGAGTACGACACAGTTAGTCCGAATATCATAGGCACACCGGAGCTAAGACTTGATGTGACCTGCGACGCTTATGTGAACATGTCAATTGATCAAGGTAAAATATTGAATAGAATAAAATATTGAAAATAAAATATTGAATACAAAATGCACGCACAGCGAAGTCAGATGAGGATCAGTGAAAGGATGTGAATGACGCAGCCATCGTCTGACTGGTAGCCGGTACCCTACATCCCACCGACCGCCAGCGAATGCGAGGGTGATACAAACACTGTCTGACTGGTATGTGATACCCCACATCGAGCCGACCGCGGGATGTTGCACAATTTCAAGTGAGTAAGGTCCCTTTTGATGCAATTTTACAAAATATATCATATCGAATGTTAATGTTAATGTGCATATTGCCAAAATTCCATAGCTGTGCGCAATTATTCTTCCCCTGCTCACTACCACAACTAACGAAACTTTTATCACCACATATCCTATTCCTTCATCAACAAAATAATCTCAACCTTAATGCTTAATTTTACCGTTGGCGTTCCACGTTAGGTCAAAGGGGTCAATGTCTGAGTTTATCCTGCAACTTTTTCGACTTCTTGTCGGCAAAAAAATATAACTTAGTCAGACCAAGCATAGAAGTACAGCATACTGTCTTGCCATCACTGCGCTAGTATGAATGTTCAAGTTTGAGGCCCACTAGGTCAAGTGTAAGAGGCATGGAAACCAACACGGTGTGGAGCATCGGACACAATTGTGCGGCGATTTCCAAACCATATAGCGATGGAACAAAAACAAGTGTACATGGAACGGCAAAATATCACCGTCAGGAGCAGAAATCCAGCCAGACAACAAGTGCCCGAGGGACAACGGTGACCTCAAATGGCTGCAGTTAGCAAGGCATCGTCACATGCTACTGGGGCGCTATTTTAGATAATGTGGGCATCAATAAAATGAACATCAAAATGTGGGCACCTGCTTCACATGACCTGATGCCGACTGGAAGCTGAGCATTGCGCTCTATCAATACATTCCGACTTTGTGTTGACATATTCTCAGTGAAGATTCCAAACTGGGAAGCAAAGTTACGCGTTGACCCTAATCTGACCCCGTGATCTACTGAAGTCATTCAAGCTGTTTCTGAATTAGTTATTGTTCAACTTCGTGCACAATCAAATAAGATCTTAGTATGCATCCTTTGAGTTGAATTTGTGATAGCCGACAACCCCGTAACCCGGAAATATCCGATCCTTAGAGGACTACCACCAAAAAGACAACTCTCGAAGCTGACGGGCTGATTTTGATCTCGTCTAGCTCAACAACCCCGGGTCCCACAAGATATGTTATTTGTTCCTACAAAAGATCCGCTTTTCAGTCGTCAAAATGCAGACGACATTTGTATGGCATGCATCTACGGGCCCGGAAGTAATCCTCTAAAAAAAAACTCGAATGGTGATAATATTTGCTCCCATATTTCAACGAATGAACATTCAAATATTGCCTGAGGATCGCCAATCCGACTGTCCATTTCCACCGATTTTATCTACCTATATGCAAGCCAACCACACCGCTGATGAAGAACCCGTTGACGTCTTAGATAAGGCAGGGGCTTGTGGTAGGCACGCTTAGCCTGCCTGCCATCCTCCAGCTGATCGGGAAGCCGTTCACGTCTTAGTCCCCTCTCCGTGCGGCGGCCCCTGCCCCTCCCGGTAGCCCCTCTCCGTTCCCCCGGCCGACTGCGGGGTGGGCAGCGGCCGGCACGTGCCGCGGTCCGCTGGTGATTACCCCGACCGATCGTCGGGATCACAGGGATCACAGGGATCACTGGGGATCGGACGGCGACGACTTGGCGGAAATTGGCGCCGGCAGGGCCGACCCGCGCTGCGGCCGGAAGCAGTGGTGGTGGTGGGGGGCAGCGGAAGTGCACATCGCGAGCCGAGATCGGATTCAACCGATGACAGTCTGTGCGGTCATCAAGGCGCGCCAATATCGTCCCACCGGCGGGAATACCAGGTGTGTCTGGCGACAAGGTGTGCCAATGTCGCACCAGCGGCCAGGGGATGACAAGCTCACCAGCTATCCCACAATAGGCCAGGAGGCGAATCCAACGTGGCGTTGCAGGTATACCGGTCATTCAATAGCTTGCAATCTCTCAGTAGATTATATTTTGTTGATGGACTATGTTATGTGCATGGATTGTATTCTGGTCATGGATTATATTCCGTTCGTGGACAATGTTCTGTTGGAGTATTATATTCTGTTCATGAACTGTGTTCTGTCGATGGATGATTTCCTGTTGATGGACTATGTTGCGTTGATGTATTATATCTTATATTACATTCATGGATTATATTACATTGATGGATCGTGTTCCGTTGACATGGATTATATGTTGTTGATATGTTATGCTATGTTGACTTATTATATTCTGTTCACGGATTGTGTTCTGTCGATGGAATATATTCGGTTCTGGGATTGTCTTCTGTTCATGGATTATATCCTGCTGATGGACCACATTCTGTGGGTGGATGATAACCTGTCAATAGAGCACTGTTAATACACCCATTCAATCAAAACACGCCACGCCGTGGGCTGGTTCGGGACACGGGCTGCAGTTGTACCCGGCGTCATGCGATGGCGTGATTGGTGGCATGCTCGTGTGACTGACGCAGAACAACCAGCCAGCTGATAGTTGCGTGCCTATCCGGAGACGCGATCTCGTCTCTCCGAAGACGAACGCATGCTCAGCGCTACCGCCGGCCATTCTCAGCACCACGTCTTGAGTGCCGCAAGTTTAGATATTTATGTGTTTATTTATTTCATGGTGCATGCCCTCCGCGTACAATGGCTATTATTGACAGTCTGGATATAATTCACAGATATTTACAAAGAAAGGATATAGTTGCGGTCAATAGTGAGAGCAACTGTGCAACAAACATTCATACCCCAACATACAATACCCATATCACTATTTGTACTGCACACACCGCGATTGCAACACGAGCTTAAATACGAATAGTTTATGGAAGTGATAGGAAAGTAATGGCCTGAAGGTGAGTTCATAGTGTACATACATCCATTGTTAAGTTCTTTTTGTGCGACTAGTGTTGTTCGTCAGCTCAGTGCACGTTTCTTGAAATTTGAAGACAGCCTCGATGTTTTTGTTTCAGTAGGAAATTCCCGGCACCACGTCTGGAGGCAGCCTCAAACACCTCCGTCCAGCTGCAATGGTCAGAGACAGTGGTATCCGTCCAGCTGCCATGGTCAGGGACAGTGGTGTCCGTCCAGCTGCCATGGTCAGGGACAGTGGTGTCCGTCCAGCTGCCATGGTCAGGGACAGTGGTGTCCGTCCAGCTGCCATGGTCAGGGACAGTGGTATCCGTCCAGCTGCCATGGTCAGGGACAGTGGTATCCGTCCAGCTGCCATGGTCAGGGATGTCCGTCCAGCTGCCATGATCAGGGACAGTGGTATCCGTCCAGCTGCCATGGTCAGGGACAGTGGTGTCCGTCCAGCTGCCATGGTCAGGGACAGTGGTGTCCGTCCAGCTGCCATGGTCAGGGACAGTGGTGTCCGTCCAGCTGCCATGGTCAGGGACAGTGGTGTCCGTCCAGCTGCCATGGTCAGGGACAGTGGTATCCGTCCTCCTCTGGTAGACAGTCCGTCCTCCTGCCATGGTCAGGGACAGTGGTGTCCGTCCAGCTGCCATGGTCAGGGACAGTAGTGTCCGTCCAGCTGCCATGGTCAGGGACAGTGGTGTCCGTCCAGCTGCCATGGTCAGGGACAGTGGTGTCCGTCCAGCTGCCATGGTCAGGGACAGTGGTGTCCGTCCAGCTGCCATGGTCAGGGACAGTGGTGTCCGTCCAGCTGCCATGGTCAGGGACAGTGGTGTCCGTCTTCGTGCGATGAGTCGGTGTACTCCAGCTGCCATGGTCAGGGACAGTGGTGTCCGTCCTCCTGCCATGGTCAGGGACAGTGGTATCCGTCCTCCTGCCATGGTCAGGGACAGTAGTGTCCGTCCAGCTGCCATAGTCAGGGACAGTAGTGTCCGTCCAGCTGCCATTGTCAGGGACAGTAGTATCCGTCCTCCTTTTATGGTTAGGGGAAAGGGGTGTCCATCCAGCTGCCATGGTCAGGGACAGTGGTGTCCGTCCAGCTGCCATGGTCAGGGACAGTGGTGTCCGTCCAGCTGCCATGATCAGGGACAGTGGTATCGTCCAGCTCAGGGACAGTGTATCCGTCCAGCTGCCATGGTCAGGGCAGTGCCAGTGCCATGTCAGGGAGGGGGTCCGTCCAGCTGCCATGATCATGGACAGTGGTATCCGTCCAGCTGCCATGGTCAGGGACCGCAGTGTCCGTCCAGCCGCCATGGTCAGGGACCGCAGTGTCCGTCCAGCCGCCATGGTCATGGACAGTGGTATTCGTGGATGAGCGGGGCGGGGCAAGCGCGCTGTGCACCACAAACACCGTCAGCTGGCACACTCTCAACTGTCGTATTGGCACATTCCCAGCTGTCGTGCTGGCACACTCCTGGCCGTCGTATTGGCACACTCCAGGCTATCGTACTGGCACATTCCCGGTTGTCGCATTGGCACACTCCTGGCCGTCGTATTGGCACACTCCAGGCTATCGTACTGGCACATTCCCGGTTGTCGCATTGGCACATTCCCGGCTGTCGTATTGGCACACTCCAGGCTATCGTACTGGCACACTCCCGGTTGTCGCATTGGCACACTCCCGGCTGTCGTACTGGCACACTCCAGGCTATCGTACTGGCACATTCCCGGTTGTCATATTGGCACACTCCCGGCTGTCGTATTGACACACTCCCTGCTGTCGTGTTGGCGCACTCCCTGCAGTCGTCGGCTAAATGGTTTGCTGTGCTCCGAACACGTCAAGCAGTAGTATTTGTTGGCTCGGAGTGTTGCTAGGCAGGTCGGTTGTCTTAGTGGACTTGAACTTAGTCGTTGTCTTGCTAGGCAGCTAAGCGTGGACTTAGCCCCATCTTAATATTACCTTTGCAGCAGGTTACCATGTTTTAAAGCTACCTTATCTTTAGCGCTAACATCACGTTAATACTGCCTGAGCGCCACTGTAGCCCAGTGCGTCTACAACGACAGCTTCTCCAGTGTTGCGGAGGAAGGTTTTTGCAAAAAGAGTCACGCACAAGCCGGTTTGGGTTCATTTGGAGCACATCGTGTCTGGAAAAGTTAACATCTCAACACCAGACGAAAGTCACAATATAAAAAAGGGTAAGGGAGGTTGTCACCCGGCAACGGCGCCAACTTCCCGATCGCCAGCCTTTTTTTTCAATCACGGCGATCCCTGTCACCGAAGGAAACGCCTGACGGGTGCCCGCAAGATACATACAATTCATATATATTACATCATGTATATATATATATATATATATATATATATATATATATATATATATATATATATATATATATATATATATATATATATATATATATATATATATATATATATATATATATATATATATATATATATATATATATATATATATATATATATATATATATATATATATATATATATATATGTATATATATATACGGAAATAGCCTCAGGATGGCGCGAACATGAGTGCCAAGTGGTGTCTGCTGGCTGAGACCGTACAGCCGGTACGGGTCGGCACGCCGTGTGTGGCAGAGATGTGCTGTACGGCTGAACTGTGAGAGCAGCCCTTCGATGGGCCACCCGGCGGAATGGTCGTCGCCTACATCGGAACACCGTTGCCTACATCGGAACACAGGGCGGCCACCGAAGGCACCACCGCAGCCCAGGGTGTTCCAGCGCGCCGAGCACACTGGAACACCTCCGGTGGAGAGCGCCGAGCCGAGATACACTACTGCTTTGCATGCTTCGGCAGCTGTTCAAGCTGGCTGCAGGAGGCGTCGCTCTGTCAGCCCGTCGGAAAAACGCAGCCTTGCCGCATGATTTGAACGTCAGCGGTATCAGCGCCGCTCGAAATTAGTTCTGGTCATGCAAATTACAACCGTTCTTCACACAC
Organism: Imbricaverruca yamaguchii; assembly: GCA_034440575.1. NCBI lineage: Eukaryota > Metazoa > Arthropoda > Thecostraca > Neoverrucidae > Imbricaverruca > Imbricaverruca yamaguchii. The sequence continues at coordinate 368,889 of JAOTOL010001452.1, forward strand.
TGTTATTGTAGAGCATGTGCGTGTTATAAATGGACCCCGGATAACGCGCCAGGTACCCCCGAAAAAGTGTGCGCGGCCTTTCACACTCCATTAATATAAATTCCAGCATTCTGTTCGGGGAGTACATCATGCACGTCTAGGCAGTCATCACTTCAGAGTAATCATCCACCAAGCTGTTCAAGCGAAAGCGAAACACAACTCGATGCAAACGAAGTTGAACGTCGGCGTTGGATGAAGGCGTCGGCCATCCCAGCTACCCCATGACCGTCAGCCGCTGACTAACTAGATCCAAGAACAGAGCCGAGGGCTCGGCACTAGTCGGAACCACCGGCTTACGGCACAGAGGGGTACCGCCGAACTGAGCCGTGTGCACTCGAAGCAATTGCCTGTAGCTGATCTTCAAACTGACCTTGGCCGCCGCGGAAGCGACACTGACCGCCCTGTACCCGAGCCTGTCCCGAACTGTCCGTGTCAGTCCATCCGCTACTGTCCATCCGCTACAGTAGTGGATGGACGTCGTGAGGCGTTCTGGGCAATGAGTCGATCCGAATCCGACGGGCAGCACAAGCAGCCGGTATGGCCTGGACAGGCTGGCCACGCTGATCTCGGTACGGAAACATGAGCTGAACAACAAGCAGGCGGCCAGTGATAGTGACACAGAAAACAGCAGGTGGTCAGTGGCTCCAGTGACAGTGGCCCCAGTGACCACAGTGACACAGAGAACAGCAGGCGGTCAGCTACTCCAGTGACAGTGACCTCAGTGACGGCGACCCCAGAGGACAGTGGACGGTCAGTTACAGACATCCCAGTGACAGTGACCCCAGTAGCGGTGACCCCAGTGACAGTGATCCCAGTGTCACTGACCCCAGTGGCAAGGACACCAGAGGACGGCAGCGTCCAGTTATCCAGTGCCCCAGTGACTCTGAGGGAATGCTCTCTGACGTTAGTCACCGGTGAATCGGTCGGTCTTTCCTCTGACGTCAGATTACTCCAAAATAGCGCAACGACGAATCATCCAACCTCGGACACTTCCAATGACCTGGCTGAAACTCCTCCTGGGATTAAGCGACGTCGGCAACCAGTTCGAAGTTTCCGTTTTGAGATGGCCCGCTCATGGGGCTGCCCGGGGGACCCGCCACTGCAGCACTGCCGAAGGTTGCGGCGGCTTTGTCGGCAGGGCGTTCGACACTTGATCGCAATATCGTCGGCTCGAAATCCACAGCCGAAGCGATTGCATAGTCCACTGGCGACCGATCGGAGTGAGAAGTGGCGACGCCGTACGGCCCAGCAGTCGAACGCGTCGCAACAGAGCCTCGGTTCAGCGGCTGCATCGTGACCCGAGGTCGATGGCGAGTGCCCCGCAACCGGGCGACTGGAGACGCCACCGGGCGTCCTACCGCAGGCCCCGGTGAACTCACAAGTGACCCGACCGACCTGAGCTCACCAGTGACCCGACCGACCTGAGCCACCGGCGACCTGACCGACCTGAGCCACCGGTGACCCGACAGATCCGAGCCACCGGTGATCCGATCGACCTGAGCCACCAGGTGCAATGTGGCAGCCAGCAGTCATGGCGGGAAACTTGCGGCGCGAAACTCATCAGCGATGGGTCGGTCGGCACCTTTGGTGGCTGCTGGCCGTACGTCAGATGGCGACGGCCAGCTGGGTCTGGTGGCGGGAGTGGTCCTGGTGGCGGGAGTGGGTCTGGTGGCGGGAGTGGTCCTGGTGGCGGGAGTGGGTCTGGTGGCGGGAGTGGGTCTGGTGGCGGGAGTGGGTCTGGTGGCGGGAGTGGGTCTGGTGGCGGGAGTGGGTCTGGTGGCGGGAGTGGGTCTGGTGGCGGGAGTGCTGTTGACTGGGTCTGGTGGCGGGAGCTCAGCCACTGTACGTCATCACGCTTCGGAGGACCTTCTCGCGTACCCCCTCCCCACACCTGTGGTGGCGACCCTGGTGGCGCCGGGCGCAGTCGCCGGAAATGTTGGCTACACATCTCGCCATATGTACATGACGGTCGATGCGTTGGCTGCCTCTAAAGTTTGAAGTTCAGTTCACTGAAACAACAATAAGGCAATGTGGGAACATCCTACTTTATTATATATATATATATATATATATATATATATATATATATATATATATATGTGTGTGTGTGTGTGTGTGTGTGTGTATGTGTGTGTGTGTGTGTGTGTGTGTGGGTTATGGCATACAGAACACAGCTTACAATCGGCTTACCTTTTCCGACTCTGGGCCTGGGGTTTCAACGTGCTGACTGGCGTTTCGAATTGGTGTGTTGAGCATCCTATTGTCCACAGCGTGATGCTGATCGTGGGTTGTGTCGTCGACCCTGGTGGGAGGTGGCTATTTTGGGGGCGTTTTTTGTCGCATTTCGTCTGGGGTTTCCGCGTCTGTGGCGTAACCTGTCGTTCTTTGTTTATTCCACACGAAATCCCTGCCCGATTTGGAGGATTCCGTGAGGAGCCAGCAGACTGGAAGACCTATTGGTTGCCCTGTCCCTGTGTGCTTTCGTGCAGGATAACAATACTCGTGAGACGCTTTGTCAGACCACGATATGGGTAGAGAAAGTTCGTAGGTAATGCTGTGAAAGAAATACGATTGGGCGAAGTTGTGCCGAAGTATATCCATGGATGCCTATGTGACCGACTGTAAGGTATATTCGAGCTATATTCGATATATAGCGACAGAAATAGCTGTCATAACTCATTCGGCATGGACCACGCCGGAATGCACTTCTAGAAGCGACGGAAAATGCAGACGAACACGCGTGATAGTTGCCACAAGGAACGTGCCATTTCCATCAAGTCAGCTTCCTTACGTAAGCTTCATTTCCCCAGTGTGGTGTTTCGTGCAAGTCATTGCCCTTGTGAGTCTGGCACTTGAACAGCTGACGTCATCAACAGGGTGGCAAGCCGGCAGAATTCAACTACACACAATAATGTATAACCTGAAGTTAGTGCTTTGAGCTTCAGCGACACCTAATGGAGCCACTTTGGAGATTTTAGAACATAGCTTATTTTGACTCGTCTCCGATCAATGACCTATGATGACCTGGTCCTGAAATTGTCCAAGGATATGCAAAACAGATGCGCAAGACGCCATTCAAAATTTTCCGTCTCTGCGTCCGCTCATTCGGCTGCTTGCATGAAAAAACCTGAACGAAGGTTCTCGAGAGCCGTCCCCTCCGGGTCACGCGAGGGTCACATTGCTGAGAGACATGGAGAGGAGAGCAGTGCCGATACCGGTAAAAGTAAACACAGGATGGCAATTGTTGCTGCTAGACCGACTGGAATATCGAGAGGTCTCCACCTATGCCCTCAAACATCACATTGCATAGCTGTGTGCTTAAATGAGCTCGCTATGGTCGTGTGCGCGTTCGTCCTCCATCGCCTTTACAACTGAAGTTATGTAACATCGAACTCTTGACATCTACGCCATGCGTCAGATGTTCCTGCGTTTGCTTTTCTTTTTGGAACTTTCACGACGCACCAACTGATTCCAGGTCATACGCCCAATTGTTCACACAGATTAGTAGCCGTGGCGATACGCGGTATGACAACACCCAGCATTTCGTTTGAGAGGCCAGGGCTCTCTCCTTGGGCTCCCTCGTCTTCGTGTAATTTTTCACTCGCATATTTTCAACACAGGATGCAGTTGATGGAGAGGCGAGGTCATGCTGCGGCCCAACCTTGACGAATACACCCGACGGCGCACATACGCCATGCGCGGCCGCCGGGCACCACCGCTTCGTGGTAGTGCCTCCCCTGCGCAGCCTTGGTGCTCGCTCGGTGCGGCAATGTCCGCCCAGTGCGGTAGTGCCCGCTTGGTGCGGTACTTGTGACTTGATGACCGAAATAGTCCATCAAGATTTCGGCTCATCTGGCTTGTAAACTTTTTCGCGTAAAATATGTGGAAACAGAAACCTTTTGTGCAACCACCTCTCTGGGCGCCTGCCGCCACATAGCATTATGTTTCAATGTTCAATTCCGTATCAATGCGCCTACATGTCTAGTCGCCGTAGGAAGGGTAGCTTCCTCGACGCTGTGCCCTTCAATGCTTCGACGGAGTCAGATTGAACCCGGACTGAGGCGAACTTTCAACCGTGATATCAACGGACTTTTGACGGTATCGACCACGGTGTCCTCCTTCAAGAAGTCCGATGGTTCGACATCGACCCCACTTGGTTTCGCAGCTCCCTGGGTGGCCGGAGACAGATGGTGAGCGGGGGCTCGGAGACACGTCGCGTCGCCCGCGGTGTCCCTCAGGGCGCCATAGCTTGCCTGCTCTTCAGCCTCTTCACCGACGAATTCCACGCTACTTCCCCGAACATCACCGCGTCTCGTTCGCTGACGACACCCAGCTGCGATACCCAGCACGCTGTTCGGATCGGGATAATCTGCGGAATCGCAAAACCCGCTCAGAACCCTCATTCACGTTTATTCAGCCATGGTGTCCGTCAGACCCACTGAAGATGCAACTTAGCAAAACGGACTTGATTCTCATTGGTCCTCAGCAAAACATCGAGAAGTGTCGAACCATGACATGACGTCACGCTGCTGGGTGTCTTCGTAAATCCAGCTCTCTCGGGGGGGGGGAGGGGAGCTTGGACTCACCACAGGTCTAATGCAACTGCCTGCTTATCTCGATCTCCTTGCTCCCTCATCGCTGCACGAAGGACCTGCTGATCCAACCCCTCGTCTTTCCACATAGCACTTACTGCATTTCGATCTCGGGAGGAGCGTCCAAGGGAGGAGTATCCAAGCATCAATCTACAGAGTACAAAAACGTATGAACTTCGCAGCTAGGATTGTCACGGGAACACGCTGCTGGGAACTTGGCAACGCATCGGCACGGCTTTGGAGTCCCTGCGGTGGCGCAGAATCGAGCCGCTGCTGGGAACTTGGCAACGCATCGGCACGGCTTTGGAGTCCCTGTGGTGGCGCAGAATCGAGCCGCTGCTGGGAACTTGGCAACGCATCGGCACGGCTTTGGAGTCCCTGCGGTGGCGCAGAATCGAGCCGCTGCTGGGAACTTGGCAACGCATCGGCACGGCTTTGGAGTCCCGGCGGTGGCGCAGAATCGAGCCGCTGCTGGGAACTTGGCAACGCATCGGCACGGCTTTGGAGTCCCTGTGGTGGCGCAGAATCGAGCCGCTGCTGGGAACTTGGCAACGCATCGGCACGGCTTTGGAGTCCCTGCGGCGGCGCAGAATCGAGCCGCTGCTGGGAACTTGGCAACGCATCGGCACGGCTTTGGAGTCCCTGCGGCGGCGCAGAATCGAGCCGCTGCTGGGAACTTGGCAACGCATCGGCACGGCTTTGGAGTCCCTGCGGTGGCGCAGAATCGAGCCGCTGCTGGAGAGGCGAGACATCAGCCATGTATGGGGCTCTACAGCGGTTCGGGCCTCAGGCTCTACGTGAGATGTTTCGAGCCCGCTCCGAGGTGTTGTAGCTCGTGACCCGATCGGCCTGCACCCCTGAGCTGCCGGGATGCCGGCTGGCATACACGCAGACGAGTGTTAGATTCCCGGCCGCTACCTCTTGGAATCGGCTAACTGCGGTGGTCTCTGACTGCCGCGGTGCCAGTTTTAAGTCGGCTGTGCAGAAGATGAAGCAATACGTCCTGTCGTTCCAGCTACTGCACCAGGTGTGCCTACTGGGTAATCCAGATGATCTAGGTGTGACTGGACCTGGTAGCCTCCGTGGTCGGATCTGTGTACGGATCATCACAGAAAGCAATCGAATCTTCATTGCAAAACAAAATATCGAAAAAGAGATCGATTTCAATCATACAAAGCTAAAGTATGCAGCACAATTAAAATCTGGCCGGTCAAGTAGCAACATTACAACTGCAATGCCAAATTATGTGATAGATGATATTTTAATGCATATGAAGCTGAGGAGACATCCGACAAAGAAAATCCATATCCGATTAACCAGACATGGACCGAAAAATACTTGCACCGATTTTTCCCACTTGTCAATGTAAAAATGAAACGAATTATTGATAAGATTGCAATTTCGCCATTTAAGCACTGATGCAACTGCGACAAGTGCATTACCACGTGATGGACAACGCGTCAATGCATATCGAACTGAGTGGACATCGGGATAAATATTCAATCCAGGTAACAAGAGTAGGGTCAGGGCAAACGTCACTCAATACCCGATGGAGACATACATGCTCAGATGCCGGCGATTTTCCTTCATGAGCACTTCGTGCCATGGTATATTTTTGGGGCGCTTAGTAGGTATCTTTCATGAACGCGAATACCGTCTTATGAAAGAAACTTCGCATGCCCATCTTTGGATCTTCCGGACTCCATGCCGTACTGCGAGTGTGTGGGTTTGTAGATTGCAATTTGCGGGTGATTATACGCCAATATTAAGGCGGCCAGTAAAACATAAAGTTTACCATCGGGACTTCCCAAGTCCGTTGTGACGTCATCAGTATACACAGGCATGCGTGTTCATCACGTAATCTCTTCCTCCCCCTTTAACATTCATTCTACACCGTATTCAGGCACAGTTAGCGGCAACCGTACAGTTAGCGGCAACGTCGAAGCCCTATCCTTAAACTTCGAAAAAAACTGTTGTTCCTGTATATGTTGTTGGTGACTTTCCAGGTCGGGAGGAAGCTGTCGGCTGGCGAGCCGCCGCGCCACAACATGTACTGCGTCACACCTGACCACAAGAACGGACCGATCACGCCTCGAGAACAGTATAGTGATGAAACTCAATGGAAACCCGCAGACTGTGACGGCGCAGTCTTGTCGACCTGTGGTGGCTGATGCGATGTTTGTTTGTTTATTTGTTGGTTGGTTCACGACACACTTTATGCACATTCACGGCTAATGGCGCCGCCCACACTGTTTCACCGGTGGGCCGCGGGATTGGGAAATATCCTGAGTGGCGCTAGAGTCGAACCCGGGACCTTTGGTACCAATAGGCTGATGCGATGACACTCCCGATCAATATGCTGCAAACGACTGTTTACACGCGCCACATAAAGCACGACTGTGTTCGGACGAAGTTGACAATGTGGCCGTCAGCACCGCTAACGACGCCGCTGACCCGTCCGAGTTCGAAATGTGATGCTCGACAATGTAGCGGGCGCCTGAAACCTGCCGCTCCTCTGATTGGTGCCTCGTTGTGTTCACGGACCTCCTGTCAGATGGGTCGAACGTGGCGGTGTAGTCTTGCATAACTGCTGCGACCCACGTCACTTTGGTCATGCAGAATCAACAAGGATGCCATTCGCTGGTACATCCGACAGAGCGAATGAAGAGCTACATGTGTAGGAGCTTCTCTACCATACTCACCTGCAGCATACGCTTTTCGTGGTTACAAATTGGACCATGCGCCATATGATTATTGTGTGGGGGGGGGGGCATAATCTTCAAATTTAACTGATTGGTAGGATCCATCCTCCCCCGCCCCTGCAGCAGAGCCCATGCATTCAACTACCTAATATAAGTGAGTGCCTTTTTTTGCGCCTTTAGAATCGTAGCTTGGCGGGAAAAGCGGACCATCATGTAGGCTGGACCTCGCCTTCATCATGTCTATTTATGAATCATAAAAGATGTGTGAACTCCTCAAGCTTGCATAAGGGATAATCTGTTTACTATGCATATATATATATATATATATATATATAAATATATATATATATATATATATATATATATATATATATATATATATATATATATATATATATATATATATATATATATATATATATATATATATATATATATGTGTGTGTGTGTGTGTGTTTACCGGAAACGCTATTCATTTCAACAGATTTATACACGATATCATAGGTAATGTCCATCAAATTCCAAAGCTCAATATGTTCACATAAGCAACACCCTGAATCTGGAAGTCCATGGCTCATGTATGTTCAGAAAATTTTATTTGGCTTTACTCACTGTTGAACATATTTTTATTCTTGATGAAAGCGTATGTTTACGCAAGGTAATACTCATATACAAATGAAATGCTTCATACAAATATGGAACAATCACCGCAATTAAATGCAGCAGGGCTGCTTCCAAAATATACGAGAGAATCCCCTTTTGAAATGGGAATAAATGGCGAGATATTTTGCATCAGGAGGTTTGAAAATATGAACGGAGCTATTCTACACCAGAATTACGCATATGCGCTTGTCTCAATTTTGTCGATATACGTATTTTTCAAAATCCTGGTGCAATTTTGTGTATTCTTATTTACCGTTCTCGGTAGCGGATATTGGAAAAAGAAATATGCTTCCACATATCACCGATTGCATTGTAGTCATATCTGATGCATTTGCAAACAAATCAAAAGCTACATGTCGGGGCAATAAGCTTTGCTGGTGAAGGGCGAATTTTCACGTTGATGAAAAGATAAATAAACATAGTGAAACAAAACATACACAATGGTGTGCTTACAATTGAGTATATGCAATTGTGTACGCACAAATGTTTTCATGCCTTCGCTCTTTCGAACTTATAATCTGCGTGCGCTCCTGATGCACACAATCATGGATTACTTTAAATGTCTACGCTCTGCATTGATTGTGGATGCCTGTTAATTTCTATATATGACTGCGACCGGTTAAGTGTGCTATGAAGCCAGGCAGCGGATTTTCAAATTAGCCTGGTAGTCACTGGCGCATAGTCCAATTACCAGTTAGCCGGGTACTCACTGGCACATAGTCCCATTCACAAGTTAGTCGGGTAGTCAATGATGCATAGTTCCATTCACCAGTTCGCATTTCTCACTGCCTCGGCATTATTTTTTAAGGAGATCGAAAGATTTTGCCTTGATCCTATTGGGGAAAATTGCAGCGTCTTCCAAGTCAAATCTTGATGGACGAGGCCGGATTTGGACGCTCTTGTGCTTTGATATTGCCGATGCAATAGCAAACATTGATGTTGCCGTGCAACATCGATATTTATCTTTCCCTCCTAAATATCACCGAGTACTGGTATTCACCTCTTGAAATTGGAGAGAGGACCGAACTCCGTTTAGAGAAAGAGACAATTGTTGCTCAATGCGTCAACGTACAGCAGGAATTCTTCATTGATGGAGACACCGGTGTGTGTATATCGGGTTCGTCAGCGGCTTCATTTGCATTGCGTCCATGACCGATATGTTAGAAGTACATCAGAACATAACACAATGTATAGAAAAGCGATGACAGAGAGTGCGATTAAAACACAAAACCAATCAGAACAATCAAAAGCAACGGAAATAAGACATAAGGCATGATCTGAACAGTGTCGATTGTGTTCTAGACGAAGACATTGAAAGGCACAGTTCGCTGTGCTACACCGGCGGGATGGGGAAGGGGCTACCTTGACCCATGCCGACCATACGAACAGCCGGTGGGACATATACTACGTGCACTTCGATTAAGTTGAGTAATAGTATGGCGTGCGAAATATCCACGTTGGGGAGCCCGCCCATGGACATAAAATTAGTGTGTCTTCGACGTTAGGCGTCGTCGTCCGTGCGGTTTTTTGTCGGCACGGCCCGGCTCTTCATCGGCTTCGGTTTTTTCCTATAAAAATGATTGTTAGTTTGGTATATATCGTCCGATGCGCAGGCTACACAATGCCACCCATTCCAATCGATTTTTCCGAGCCATGGGAACGCCTTTAGTTGTGCCGATGCAACACGATCAACCTCACGATTTGACATTCAGCGAACGCCGTTGTGTGACAGCAAGGTGGTGGAATGACATGTCGACAACACCAACAATTCTCCGAAGCATCGCCTGCGGACGGGGCCGGGCCGTTTGGAGGCAGTTCGGTACACAACACACGGCGATTCCCGAGTCGCGGTGGCGTCGACGACAGCACGGCCGGGGGCCGGCCGCCGTCTTTTTCCTGCCGCCCCCGGGACCGAGTCGGTCCCCTGGCCGGGACCGGCCCCAGGGGGGGGGGCGACCGCCAGCTGACGCCATCGGTATCGATTCTCGGCGAGCGCGCCGGCCGGCCGGCCGCCGGGCCGCCGGCTGCAGCGCGGCCGCCGACCGGTACGCGGCCGGGTCACCTGGCCGCGGCGCCAGGGTCAAGGTCGGCGGCGGCGCCGTGACCGGGTCAGGCGGCGGCTGGGGCGGACGGTCGCCGCCATAGCTGGCCGCGACGCCGCGGCGCGCCGCCGCCGGTGTCGGCTGCCGGCGCCGCTCATTGGCGCGCGCCGCGCCGTGGGCGGGGCCTCGGCTGGCCCGTCTCTCCGCGCGCCGCTCTATCAATCACCGGCCAGCGGCGCGACCGGGAGGTGCATGCAGGAGCCGGCCGGGCCAGTGACGCGCGCGTGAGCCGAGTGAGCGCGAGCCGAACATGCGAGCCGGCGACGACCAGTGCTGACACAGTGCGACCGACCGACCGGCCAGCGCCGCCCGCCACAGGACTCGCTACCGCGGCGGGCAGAGTACAGTGCGCGCGCCCGGCGGAGGGCATGTTGAGCCACTGCAACATGAACCCCATCGGAACAGTGTACGCCACCAAGCGGCGCAGACGGAACGGCAAGAGGTGAGTGTGGCCGCCGCCTGCCCGCGCGCCCGCCGGCCGCCGTCGGCGCCGACGGTGCAGGAGGGCTGCCGTCGATGCGGGCGCGGTTGTCGGCGTCGGCCGGCCGGCCGCTCGGTCGGCCCGGTGTGCGCCGATTTCCGCTGAATATTGCATGCCGACCCTGCCCCGCCTGCGGGGTTGACCCTCCCGCGAGGCCCCCGGGCGGCCGGGTGTCAGCGAATTTACCTGCGGTTCGCCTGATCCGCTGCCAATGCGGACGCTTTGAATAACGTTTCATCGCGGCCAGTTCCCGGCGAACAATTCGAATCGTCGCCGTCTTGTGTCCAGTCATCCGCTCAACAGATGCGAAGACATTTTCCGATCCGGAGCGCGTGCAGGCGCGTTTCACACGCCTTTGAAGTACCTCATCCTTGATGAGTGATACATGTGTGGGAGATTAAGACGATTGAAATGCACCTCGTCTTCCACGGGGAGGCGAATCCTTCCGTGCGATGACTGGCCAGGGGCGCCTGGTGTTGCCTGCAGTGCCTATGCTGGCCGGCAGTGGTGTCCAGGGAGATCCCTGTGATCCCATGTTCAGGGAGGCCACGTCAGGGAGCCGGGATGTCCGACATTCTGCGGTACCAACGTTGATTGGTCGTATACCCGATTGGGCTCTTGATTATTTGGGCTTAAGGGCGCATCAACTGCTACTGGTTATGTAGCGCCCACCGATTGGGCTCTTATGAACCTGCGTTCAGGTAGGCTACGTCAGGTAGCCGAGATATTCTGTGGCATTTTGCGCCTATGATCCTATGATTATATGCCTGAGGGGGCGGCTATGGACGCAAGTCCAGGGAGGCCATGTTGGGTACGGCATATTGGACGTCCTATGATTACATGCCCGATGGGGCGGCTATGGACGGATGTCCAGGGAGGCCATGTTAGGTAGCCGGGATATCCGACATTCTCAGTTCCTGCCGCCTATGATATCATACAAGGCACGTAGAAAGCCGGGATGCCCGACATACTCTGGTCCTACCGTCCTATGATTACATGCCCGATGAGACTGCTATGGACGGATGTCCAGGGAGGCCATGTTAGGTAGCCGGGATATCCGACATTCTCAGTTCCTGCCGTCCTATGATCATACATACATGTAGGCCACGTCAGAAAGCCGGGATGTCCGACATTCTGCGGTCCTACCCCTTATAAACCTATGCCCGAGGAGGCTGTTATGAACCAATGTTCAGGGAGGCCATGCTAGGTAGCCGGTAAGTCCGACATTCTGTGGTCCGGCCATCCTATGATCCTATGCCCAGGGACTCCCCCTCAGGCAGCTGGGATATCGGACATTGTGTGGTCATACTGTCCTCCGATCCTAAGTCTATGCAGGCCACGTCAGTCAGCCGGGGTGACCGACATTCTGTGCTCCTACCGTCCTAGGCTTCTGTGCCAGTTAGTTCTGATTTTTCTGGTCAGTCTCTTGTGCGACCGTGAGAGCCGACTCACGGACAGCCTATTGGCACAAAGCCCTGATTGGATGTTCCAATTATCAGGTGCAAGGAGGCCGGCGTTTGCCAGCTGTTGGTGTATTTGCTCCACCCCTCAATTGCTCCGCCCCTCAAGAGAAGGCATCAATCGCGACAAGTCCAGTGAAGTGGCGAGCAAATTGCTGTACTTAAGGCAACAAACACTGGCAAATTCCTATCGTCCCAGTTGACTATGTTTTGTAGTCGTTCAACGTTTGCTGGTGAATGACATTCAAATGGCAACAGGTCAAACATAACGTTGTTTGACTTACCTGACTATAATTGAATACTATAATTGAAGTACACTAGCACGGCCCGCGGTCGTCGCACAGGCATGATTGCCATGTGCGTTCAAATATTGACAATAACGAGGGCTTACACTGGTAAACTCGCCGTTGAACATATATTGCTAATGGCACTTCCCCATGCACGAATGTTCTATGCTGGCGACGAAATGACTACGATCAGTAATTATATATACCGCGCGCGAACGGGACTTCGCCACGATCGCTACTTGCCGAGACGGCGCGAGCGACACTGTGTCCCGGCTGATTCCTCCGGAAACCGCGCGAATGGGGACACACCCCGGCTTGTTCCTCCCGAAGCCCTGAGGCCGGCCTGTGCCCTGTGGGCACGCGGCAGCCGAACACGGCACCTGAGGCCGGCAGCTGACCGTCCAGCGTGGTCGCGACGGAAGCTGGAAGAGGTGCCTGCCGGGCACTGGCGGCGCAGCCCGTGCCGGCCGGCTTAGCCCGTACCGGCCGGCTTTGGCGCAGGGCGGCTGTGTTTCGTTGTCGCCCGCAGTGAAGTACTGGTCGTACTCGGCACAGCCCAGCTGGTCGAAGGTGCGCGCCGTACTCCTCTCAGCGGGTTCGACCGGCCGCTTCGGAGTTCGCCTTAGCCGACTTCAGTTGCCGACATTGGTATCGTTGTCGTTATACAGTTGAGTTTCGCTTCGAGGGGCGCGGAAGATGAACTGCTCGGTCTGCAGCCAAGCACAGCGCGCCGTACTTTTCTCTCTGTTGTGGCTGAACTTCAGGCTGAACGGCTGGCCCCAATGTTGCATGGGGTGCTGGTTGATAGGTTACATTTAGTTAGGTCGGTGAACACAAGACAGGTTAAGGGTGACGTCCACAAGCTGACGGTGGCGTCATACATGCTGACGGTGACGTCAGACATGCTAACGGTGATGTCGGACAAGCTGACGGTGAGGTTAGACAAGCTGAAGGTTATGTCATACAAGCTGACGATTATGTCAGACAAGCTGACATGATGTCCGATAGGCTGACGGTGACGTCCGGTAAGCTGACGGTGACGACGACAGGCTGACGCCACGGACTTGTCGCTCCGTGCTCGGCACTGCTGGCGAAAGGCATCATGTCTGCATTTTTTCGACCCAACCATGAGTTATGTGGTCTGGAGTTTGCCTGACGGAGCTCGAACGTGATTCGCATCGACTTACGTGTTCTACGCCGTCCCGGCTTGCCTTCATATCCTGGGAGGAGCAGGCGTGCGGTTGACTGTGAACTGTGCGACCGTCACAACACAGTTGGAACGGCTCCCATGCGAGCTGTGTGTGTGCGCGCACGTCGACCAGCGAACCGGCCACCACGCCGCCCGACACGGCATACCGACCGGCGCCTGCTACCACATCGGCTACCACATTGGCTACCACGTCGGCTACCACATAGGCTACCACATCGGCTGCCACATCGGCTGCCACATAGGCTACCACATCGGCTACCACATCGGCTGCCACATCGGCAGAGCGTCGCACGGCTCGGCGTCGGCAAACACGCCGCCGCCGCCCCCGAGCGCGCCAACACCGCGCGAAAGTGGCGCCAAACCTGTGGCGGGCATCGCTACGGCACACGCGTGACCCGACGTGCCAACTCGTGGGCGATGTATCATACTGTGGCATTTGCCGGACGAACTGCTAGGTGTCCCATCTGGTGGCTGGATCCAGTATACCATTTACGAAAGAGCGAAAGAGAGACAAAAACTGGAACACCCAAAATGACGTCAGAAAAGCACATGTCGCAAGGAAACAGCAACAGTGATGTTACCAGGTAACAGCAACAATGATGTTACCATGCAACAATAATGGTGTTGCTACCAGATAGCAGTGTCAGGCCAATGTCTCCCACCGCGGCCAATGTCTCCCACCGCGGCCAATGTCTCCCATCGTGGCCAATGTCTCCCACCGCGGCCAATGTCTCCCACCGTGGCCAATGTCTCCCACCGTGGCCAATGTCCCCCACCGCGGCCAATGTCTCGCAGTCTGCCTGAGCAGCTAGCCAGCCGGGGCGACAAGGTCGAGGCGATCGAGTCGCGTCTGCAGCCGTAGCGGCAGTGGTGACAGTCCGGCACGAGACTTCATCCGACCCGGTCCAGCCGGGTCCGGCCCGTCCCGAGCCAGGCCCGGTCGGCCCGGCACGTGCCCAGCCGCGGACGCGACCTTACCGCCGACGTCGGACAAACCGCAAAGGCCGCGCTCGCGCACGGTGACACACCGGCGCGGTCTGAGACGACCCTGACACTGGCGGCGTCCTGACAGACGCGTCCCTGGCCCAGATGGCGCGCGGCCGGAGACGATCTCGGCCTCGGCGGCGCTCCTGCTGGCGACGATCCTGCTCCTGGGGCGCTCCTGACCCTGATGGATGTCCCGCCGGAGACGATCTCGGCCTCGGCGGCGCTCCTGCTGGCGACGATCCTGCTCCTGGGGCGCTCCTGACCCTGATGGATGTCCAGCCGGAGACGATATCGGCCTCGGGGGCGCTCCTGCTGGCGACGATCCTGCTCCCGGGGCGCTCCTGACCCTGGTGGATGTCCTGCCGGCGACGATGCTCCTGATTCTGGAGCTGCCTTGTCGGGCAAACAGCGAGCTCGGCGACGACGAACCCGACTCTGAACCCGGTCCGTGGTATACCTGCCGAGTGGGGTGTCTCTTCCCTGGCGTCACTGAACGAAGCGGACGAACTGCAAGGTGCCCCGCCTGGTGGTCGGATCCAGAATACCGCCACTCACGAGAGAGAGAGAGAGAGAGAGAGAGAGAGAGAGGGGGGAGAGAGAGCAAACGTGAACACCCGAAATGCTATCAGGGACGCACATCATTCTACCAGGTAACAGTACCAGTGGCGTTACCAGGTAACAGCAACAGCGACGTTACCAGGTAGTAGTAACAATGATGTTAGCAGGTAACAGCAGTAGTGATGCTATCCGATACCAGTAACAGCGATGTTGCCAAGTGAAACTTATTACCTCTTCAGATGCACCAGAAATAAACTTAAACATGAGACACATCCCAGGTTACGTTAGTTACACTAGTAAATCTCATTCAAGTCGATGGCTAAACGCTGCGACCTGTGAAATCGTGCTAAGTAAACAAGTCTTTGAACTAGTCTTGGGATAGTCGACTGTTCCTCTTGTTGGCTAGTGTCTGTCACTTCAGGGTCTGATTGCTGATTACCCACGGGCCCGATATCTGATATCTCAGGGATGTGAGAGGTGACACGTGCGGCACATTGGACCCCGGCAGCGGTCACGGACGTGCAAGGTGAACACTGGACGCGCTGGACCCGGCGACGGCCATCGCTTAACCACGCGCACAACGGACGCGTCCAGCCAGGCTAAGGACGCGTCCAGCTTCGTGTCCGGCCCTGCAGCCAGCTCCCGGTCCAGTTTTATGCCGCCATTTTTTTTTGGCACGGTGGCACGGCAAGGTAGCCAGTGAATTGGCACACGTGCGTCTTGCTGCGCCTCGTCAGAATTTGCCGCGCAACCGCGTGCCATGGCCGACCTGTGCCTCAGACACAATTGCAGCAAGGATCTAGAATTGCCTTAAGCCGAACTGAACGTTACAAGATGGAAAGTCCAACTGGTTTAGGAATGACGGTATGGAAAACCGAGAAATGCAGGTGTAGCGCTGATTTACTCATTGTGTGGAAAGTTTTGCGGCTCTTCCATTGTTTGCCTTCGCCATCGGTGAAGACGTTTTCCTCCTTCTTAAAATAGCCACTTTCCCTTTGGCGTACCTTTGCCGTGGCTTTTTGCGTGCCATCAGTCAGCTGACCGTGCCTTTCGGCGTGCCATCAGTCAGCTGGCTGTGCCGTATGCCGCGCCGTGTGAGAACGTGCCATGTGGCGTATCCAGCGCCGGTCTCTTGGAAAACAAGCGGCAACTCCAGTGTAGAACAGCGCTTCAACGCCGAGCTGGTGTCCGAGCCCGTTTCGGCACGTTCGGCGTGAACGTGCCGCACACGCTGCCGTCCGCCTGCCGGACCGCTGACGCCGTCCACTCCTGTTCCCACATCGCCAGCCTGTCTGCTCAGCCTCTGCCAGCCTGTCTACTGTCACGTCTGGTCTGGCCGGTGGCTTGTGCAGCCTGTGGTACGTCTTGACCGGCTCCTGGGTCGCCAGCGTGTCACTGGCTCTGCTGTTCCTGGCGGCGAGCTGTCCTGGTGGCCAGTCGTGTCCGGCTCCCCCACATACTTGGCGTCGCGGTGGATATAGAATTCCTTCTGCGTTTTCTATCGGATATCGGCCAGAAGTGCACCACCTGCCCTGTGTGGCTTGAACGCTGAAGCTACATTTGCGTTGTCGTATTAGGCGGTTTTCTTTGGTTTCAGTGGGTTGCACGGGATGTTCAATTTTGTCGCATTCTGTGGTGACCATTATCAGCTTTACAAATAAGTGCGTCAATCAGTTCAAGTCTCAGCCTTCACCCAGCACTAAGTTGTGTTCTATGCGCACCTGTCTGTTCCGCTCCTGCTGGCGTCCTTTGCAGACCTCATTTACCGACTGTGGCGGTCCACTGTCCGTGTCAAGCAAGCAGGCTACCTGGCACGGGAAGGTCGTAGCTAGCACGTGCGACATACGTGTCACATCCGCGACACCGTGCGACATCTGCGTTACATCTGCGACATCTGTGACAGCTGTGTCGCCAGCACAGCTGCCAGCTCTGTCGCCAGCCAGACGAGCGGAATGCTATCTCTCAGCACATGCAAAAATAACGCCGAGTGGCTCAACCAGCTTTTCTCACGTTTTTTTATGTACTAGCGACGGCAGTTTCGGCAGTGGTCAGCCCGAAGCTCATCCGGTAAGTTCGAGGTGTTTTCTTTTGAAATTTGTTCAGCGCGACGCGGAAGACAATGGCGGCGAATGAGCATTATCGTCCAGGAACAAAGCCGACGCGGTTGGGCGCCCAGTGCTGCCTCCAATCCACGCTACACGAGGTGCTAGCGGTTGGCGATGAACGGAAGCCGTGGATCGCCATGTTTTGGTGCCTTCAGCTTGTAGTTTAACGATGTACGCCTATGTGCCACGCGGCCGGAAATGCATAGACTTTGATGGTGCAAGTGTCGGGGCACTGCGGCCGCCGCCTTCGACTAGCGCTGGGCAGCCGTACAGTCGACGTATTACTTTCATTACTTGTTACTTTCGTGGTGGATTATTATATGTGGGGAGGGTCGTTAAGAGCTGAGTTCATCAAAGCGAGCATGCCTGCCGAGGGATTCGGATTGGGCTCTACTGCCTGCTGTGGACAAGCTCGTGTTTTGCTTTGCTTTGCTAGAGGTCGTCGCCAGTTAGGCTTGGCTGATATGAGGTAGCTGTACTTAGTGCCATGGTCTCGTTAATAACTGCATATATTTAAGTCTTGCTTTCAGTCTGCAAAATAGGTCTTGTTGCTGTTAAGTCCCTCCTAACTTGTTTAATGCGAAAATAAATTCAAACTGCTGGGTCATCTTACCTGATATCATTCGCAAAGCAACTGCAGACGGTCCATTAATTGGTTTGTGTTCGATGTTCGCACACGAAGTCCGTGCAACATGCCACTCAATTTACTAGCTCGTTGGTTCCCAACTATCGCATGACTTTTGCCCACTTAATTATCACGAGCTCATTCGACGCAATGCAAACTATCAGTGAAGACAGTCTCTGAGAATTGACGTGAAAAAAAAGAATGAGGTGAAAAAACATTTGTGCATATTTCGTCTTGTGCTGTCAAGAAGCATAGGATTGCAAATTTACGGACTTCGGAAGCCATCCACGTGTCAACCCCGGGTCTGTTCGCCAAAGCTTTACATGGTAGATATAATCCATACCTACTGGATTATGAAAGCTTATTTTGTTGACAAACCGATTTCGTCATATTATTAAGGATTAAATACTGCGTATTCTAATCAATCAAATAATCTCAGAAGATATACCCTGTGCCTCAACAAGGTAAGAATAAATGCTACCCTCGCATAAGCCTGGACTCACAACACGCGCCGTGTAGAACCTAGTGTGCTTTTTAGACCAGATTTGTGCCGCCGAACAGCCAAATGTGTTTGAAAAAGAGAGTCTGAACACTCATTATTTATGCAGACGTTGCAAGGACGGAACCATGCGATTTTTTTTTCATTGGCCTAGCTTACTACTTGCAGTGCGTTTGGTATATGTCCGGACACGTGTCTCCAGTTTCACCGGAACCGCTCTCTGCAATGATGGTGTTTAGGAAACGGTTACTCTAGGCAGATTGTGTCCATACGAGATCTCTAGCGGTCCTATTCTGGTGACCTGTCATACCCTAGTGATCCACCGGTCACACCATGGTGATCCGTCGTATGGCGCGCGGTCATAAGGTGAGCAGGTGGTGCTCTCTGCCGGTCCTGCTCCGGTGGTCAGCCGGTCCTACCGTCATGATCTCTCTGTCCTGCTCCGGTGGTCAGCCGGTCCTACCGTCATGATCTCTCTGTCCTGCTCCGGTGGTCAGCCGGTCCTACCGTCGTGATCTCTCTGTCCTGCTCCGGTGGTCAGCCGGTCCTACCGTCATGATCTCTCTGTCCTGCTCCGGTGGTCAGCCGACCCGGCTCGTCGGGCGGCCGGCCCGTCCCCGCCGGACACCCAGAAGCCATTTCGCCACCATCCTGGCAGCCTAATGAACATGCCACTAATTGTCGGCTACCATATGTGCTACCATATGTGCTGCGCGCACCACCCGGCCGAGCGATTTTCACTCCATTACGCTTTTTTTTTGTCGGGCCGCCGGTTTTTTGCCGTCCGCTGACAATTTGGCTCACTTAACCCTTTTAACCCGGGTCGGCCGGACTGGACCGTAATGTTTGTTCTTCCCTGGTCACGAACACCCTCGACCCACATCGGCACCCCACACACAGCTGAGGGGGGGGGGGGTCCCCCGATGGACGCCGCGCGACTAACCGCCACCTTATCCGTGGGTTGGGATGGGCCCCGGCGCCGAGGACGAGTTGGGGGGATATCTCCTCCGGGAGGTACGACGTGCACGCATTGCGCGAGACTTCTGGTGATTGTCAGCTTCTAGATTACTCTGCCGTTAGGAGCGTGGATGGCCGAGTGGTTAAAGTGTTGAGCTCTGGGCACCAAAGGTCCCGGGTTCGACACTCGCGCCGACTCGGGACATTTCCAAATCCCGCGGCCCACCGGCGAAACAGTGTGGGCGACGCCATTAGCTGTGAATGTGCATAGAGTGTGTCGTAAACCACCCAATAATATCTGCTGTTGTTACGGATATTCTGTTGCCGCACATGGTGGCAGTAGCGTTAGCCTGTGTGTAGGCTATTCGTGAATGCACTCCGCTACCTGTAGGTACCTGAAGGTGTCGTTACAGGTCATCGCCAGGTGGCCAGAATAGACTGTAGCATAGGAATGCCATCCCCATATTGAATAATTTGGAGTTTGGACAAAGGATGATTGGACGTAAAAGGCATTTTCGCCGTATTTTAAATGCATTCAACCGTTGCGGCTATTACATCCTCGGGCAATTAGTTTTGATGAACCTACCTTGAACTGAGAACTTGTTGACATTTAAACGCTGTACAAGTTGTTTTGTCGAACTTGAATTGATGGCCCAATTTTGTTCTCAATCAAAGAGCTTCATTCAAATAGACATTATATAGCATATTTACCATCTTAAGGAGTTCAATAATGATACTGCTTCGTCTTCGAAACATTACGAAGCTCATACTTGTGCACTGAGCACTTTTCATGTTATAAATGACCTAATCCAACGACGATCCTAGTACCTTGACCCCGCACTCTTTGTAGGATAATCCACTGGTAATTATAGTAGGTTGACCATGCACTCTGTATGATAATGCACTGATCATTCTAGTGGTTTTTCCCAGTGCTCGTTGTAGGATAATTCACTGATAATCTTGGTAGTTTGACGCAGCACACTGTGCGCCATACCTGCATCGTGTTTTGAGGAAGGGTGCATGCATATGTGCAATATTCCATGTGGGGTCGCACTTAGGCAAAATACTTCTTTTTATAACTTCCTTGCTCTGATATTGACGGACCAATTCATGATTGTAATATTTTAGTCACCCTGTTACTAGCTGGGTCGCATGAATTTCTTCTCCTTTCAGATTGTACTGATTTTGTATTTAATTTTAGTGCTCTACCCTTGAAGCTAACAAGCCTAAATATTTATTCTCTTCGATGGCCTCCATTTCACTACCTTCCAGTGTATATCGAAATGTCACACCTCCAGGCCATAGATATATGGCACCACACTCACCATAGGTGAAGAACATTCGCCATTTGTCATCCACAGCATTACACCCACATTACACCCATTACACCCATTGTGGCAAAACGGTGGCCATTTGTCAGCGTACTTGTCTAATACTCTACGTTCGACTGAATGTTGCTAAATGTAGCACTACTGCCCGTGTACATCCTTGCCACTTCGATGTCAGCAAAGTTAAGTGTCCTTTTTCTGAGTTTCACCCCAACGTTGTTCACAAAGACAACCACAAGCGTACCCGGAGTACCCAAGTGATGCCCCACTTTGAACAATGTCTGTCCCTGTTTCTGTTTGTCTCTCTCCCTGGTTCTCTATCGCTCTGCAGTTCCACTGAGAGAAAGTCGACATGCGCGGCCCACCCAGGCGGCCCTGCCGCGTGCACGGCGCTGCCCACCCACGCCAGCGGCCGGCTGTCGCGCGTGCGTGCGCCGGGCTGACCCAGAGCCCATTTGGTGGTTATACACTTTGATTTGATTACGGAGCCGCCGGGCCGAGCGGTGCGGGTCCGATGTACGGTGTGGTGCTGGCGGTGGCTCGTTAGTGGGGCGAGCACGGCGGCGGTGTCCAGATGTGATCTGGATCTCGCCTGCGCGCCGGGTCTCACGCCGTCGGGGTCTCGGTCGCGCCGGGAGTCGAGCCGGGCCGCGCACGGTGGTATCGGTCGCGCCAGAAGTTGAGCCGGGTCGAGCTGTAGTTTAATGAAGAAGGCTCACACGATGGTCTCAGCTGTACTAGGAGCAGAGCTGGGCCTCACATGGTGGTCTCAACCGCACCAGTAGTCGAGCTGAACCTCACACTGTGGCTTTGAGCCGCTCTGAGAGCAAACCTGGGCCTCAAACGGTGGTCTGAGCCGCACCAGGAGTCGATCTGAGCCTCACACCGCTGTCGATCACAGTGTGAGAGTCCGAGTCATTGTCAGTGTCAGTGTCAGTGTCAGTGCTGAGTGCACGTTAGTGTCAGTGAACTATGTTGCCGGCGGTGTTTCCGCGCGTTGCACCCGATAAGAAGTGAGGGCTTGGTCAATCATATTGTGGGCTGAGTCTCATGGCATTTGCGTAGCACTTCAGCGAGCGCGAGTTTTTCCTCCATAATCCGACGGATCGGCTTGAGCGATGATACTGTGGAGATTACCCTGTCTAGAAGCACCGACATTGAAGCAACGGACGTTGTGGCTTCCCCTTGATGTACTGGAAGGCTTTCACGTCCAAAAAAGGCTTGATCCGACCGAGCTTTTCTGCCTAAGTCTTATTGCACCAGGTGTACGGGTATACTGGTCTAAGCGTAACATTCTCGGCTTACCGTCGAATTGTGGGAAGTCTCTGGTGGCCCCAGCTCGAATTTCTTCAATCTGTTCATCAGCATCATCAGCCAGCTTTGGGCTAGATGCCTGGGATGTCCTTCATTTTCAGATGAAAATGACGAAATTGTCAAATGAAAATGATGAAAGTCACTCACCATCAGGCAAAGCATGGGGCGCGGATGGCCGACTGGTTAAGGTGTTGAGCTCAGGGTGTCAAGGGTCCTGGGTTCGACACTAGCGCCGCTCGGGACATTTCCCAATCCCGCGGCCCACCGGCGAAACAGTGTGGGCGGCGCCATCAGCCGTGAATGTGCATAAAGTACGTCGTGAACCACCCAGTAAACACACGAAGAAACAAACAGTCAAAGAGGTATATATCAACGTTGCATAGTCACAGCAATCATGACGATTCGGGAATATTTGTTCCTCAAAAGTGGATACTCCATCTGCTTCACTTGGACCCAGCTGAATTGATTCCACTAAGCAGGTGCTGTCAGTAACATCCTCAAAATCGGAAACGTTTTCACGTTGTTAAACAACGAAGCATTGGAAGTAAAAAATTATCCAATCGATCTGGATGCATAACGCTCTCAGAAATCTCTCAGAAATTATTATTCTATTATCAGAGGCGAGAAAACTGGCCACCCAGTCACGTGCACATGTGACCGGTAAGATGATTCTTCCCCGAGGAGTGGGAGTAAATAATGCACTGTTTTAGTACAATTTCGCACT
Source organism: Imbricaverruca yamaguchii (assembly GCA_034440575.1). Classification (NCBI taxonomy): domain Eukaryota; kingdom Metazoa; phylum Arthropoda; class Thecostraca; family Neoverrucidae; genus Imbricaverruca; species Imbricaverruca yamaguchii. The sequence goes on from JAOTOL010001452.1 coordinate 391,522, forward strand.
ATATTGACCACTGCGGTGCCCTCTGAAGACGCTGCCTTGGCTTACAAGAGAAGAGAAGATAAGAAGAAGGTTGTGAAGGAAGAGAAGAGAAGAAAGGAAAGACTCAAAGAGGCACCTGACCTTTAACCCGCGTCGTCTTTCCGGTCAAATCCTCCCATCCCGTCTCGGGGGGGGGCGGTTGAAGACCCCTCTAAAATCTAAACTAAGGGTTGCACGAAAACGAAAGCGGTGTCATCGGAAAGCGCTCGACGAGTAGGGTCCGGGTCTACCCTTCACAATAATTTCCCCCTAAAAGTGACGTCACCAGGGGGATATATTTTCACGACTTTTCACGACTTACATTATGTTTTTGACTCTGCGAAGTTCATTTTGTGGGATATATGAAGAAACAAAATTTATTTGGAATGAGAAAAGGACAGCAAATCGACCCGGTATATTGTTTTGGCCCCCCTAAATATAATTGTTTTTTAAATTTCAAAATTTTGAATTTTCAAGTTTTCTGAAATTTTCGTTTTCCAATCGGTAGAGCAGACCGAGAAACGTTATTGGAAGTCAACTTGACCCAAAACAAAATGCTTACTTTAGCCAGAATCCTGTATCTAAACTACAATTTGCAAATACGCAAAATTTATATGTAGTCAAAAACGAAAACAAAAAAGGAAAATTGCACTCGTACGTTTTATTGGATCCGTAGAGATAAGCAAACGCTGAAAGTTTTATTAAAATATTTGTATCCGTTAAAGCGTGAAAACTGGTTTAACTTTTTGGAGGTAACCTCATTTGACTATGACTAACTCGTTGACCCTAGATGACCTGACGTAAATATTTTGAATCAGCATGTCAAATTGATGTGGGAAAAGGTATGCCAAATTTGGCCGCGCTGCCGCGTGCCGTTCGTCCGCTATCCGCGAAAAATCTGAGGGGGGGGGGGTGCGGTTGAAGACCCCAGAAACGGAACTGGTTAATCCCATATGCAGTTTATTTCGTTTGATGGTGGAAAGCTCGTGCTTCCCTCATACGTGCAGGCTCTATTTTGACTGATGTGGCAGCATATTTCAAGAGCATTTGTCTAAATATCCTAGAATATGAACTAGCAAAGCAAACATGGTGAAACTTTATGGCAGATCCTTTGAAATCAGTCGAAATTCATGGCGATATAACTTAGTGGAGAATAAAGAGAAAGAAAACGGATGGGAATGGATCAAATTTGTTGAGGATGAACGCGTCCGGATTGAATAATGAACTCACTCTTCAACTTTTGTCTTTGAAACGAAAATGGAACAAAAATGCTCACATTTTCTTCTGCTACCCACCAATAACTTTACATAGTGACATGTTGGAATTAGGTGAAGCTGGGTCTTTTTAACTGTCAGAAAAATGTGTGACGCCACTAATTAGAAACTACATTGTTGTACTCAGTCTCGTAGGCCCCTTAATGTCAAGCACGTGCAGAAGTAGTTTGAGCCGGATTCATTCCTTGTTTTATCAATTCCCAGTCATCATTAAACCTGCATGCAATCTACATCAATGGAATTACATTATAATCAAGGAGTGTGCTGATTTACTGCCAATAAACACATTCATCAACCCACGTATTCCCAACCCACGTAAGCAGTTACCTACATACTCATGTGTATACGACACACGGCACACCCACCATTTCCTGATGGGCGTGGGCTATCATCTTAGCAACATTAAAATTGGCTTGGATCCAGACAAGATAGCGATATAATGCGCTTCTGGGGCCGCTGGGTCGTTTTCAGCTCACAGGCATGACAAACTACATCTTCACCCGGTTGCTGGCGATGAACTCGGCGTGCACTGTGAGAGGAGAATGCACGTTGCTGAAGTGCAAGGTTACACCAATCACCATGTCCATCAGCATGTTCATGAACATGCCCTGTGCATGACCATGAAATCATTCATCTATTATGATCGAGCCAAACCTGGAATAGGCCTTCAATGGCTGTGAGGCGGGATATCCACTTTGTGCCGACGTGAGGAGTTGGAAAGCACTTAGGGCTCTTGTACCAGGCTCGAGAGGCTCACCGTTAGAATAACCTTGCTCGGATTTACGTACTCTGTGCGGGCAGCCGCCATCTTCAAAGCTTCAGCACGTGAGGAAGCAACGTCGCCCAATGCATCCGCGTTCGCATTTGGGGGATTATTCAATTCCAACGCAAGCCGATGCTCATTGCGCTGTTGACGGCGCCTGGGCGCCGGCGCTGGGGCGGTGCCGCTGCGCCTGGCACAGGGTGCCCCGGCGATCCCACCTGGGCGCGCCACTGCTCGCGCCCTGAGACGATGACGGCGCCTGGCACAGGACGGCGCCATTTTCGCCGCCGCCGACTAACTTCGGATTTTTACGATCCGGCCTGAAAGCAGGGGGCGGCCGCGGGCCGAAAGTCAATACGGCGCCGTCTCAATAGACTCGGATATATTGCCGATCCCGCTTATTGAGCGCCGTCGACGATTGGTGGCCGGAAGCCGGGAGCCGCGGCCGGCAGCCGGACTGACAGCCGGAAGCCGGGAGCCTCACTCGGCAGTCTGACTGGCAGTCGGAAGCCGGGAGCCTCACTTTCCAGTCTGACTGGCAGCCGGAAGCCGGGAGCCTCACTCGACAGTCTGTCTGGCAGCCGGAAGCCAAGAGCCGCGGCCGACAGCCGGACTGGCAGTCGGAAGCCGGGAGCCTCACTTTGCAGTCTGACTGGCAGTCGGAAGCCGGGAGCCTTACTTTGCAGTCTGACTGGCAGCCGGAAGCCGGGAGCCTCACTCGGCAGTCTGACTGGCAGCTGGAAGCCGAGAACCGCGGCCGGTAGTCTGACCGGTATCCGGAAGCCGAGAGCCTCACTCGGCAGCCTGTCTGGCAGCCGGAAGCCGGAAGCCCCTCTCAGCGACTTGCAGTCCGACGCACCGCCACACGCCGAGGCGTGCTTGCACCGTCTCAGGATCACCGTAGCCGGGCTCAGCCGGAGGATGTCCGCAGAAAGGCCCGCAGGGCCGGAGCGCGACTACTAAATTCACAAAGTCCGTCTGAAAGTCGCCCGCCGCTCCAAGAAAGGCCGGCACCGTGGGCGGAAGTGGCCTACTTGGGGGGGGGGGGGGAGTGCAGCGCGGAGCCGACGGCCCAATTAGTCGGCGGATCGTTTCTGGGACTCGCCGACAAAGACGGCCTGACGTAGTCCGACACAGGCAGTGCCAGTATGCGCTCTGAATTCCCCCACTGTAACGAGCTGCCAGAAATAGCCGACGGCTTGCCGTGCCCTGTGTCCACCATTTGTAGTGTCGATGACAAAATAGCCGAGATTCCACTCGTCGTCGTCAAAATCGGCAGCGCTCTGTTCAATCTTTCCAGTTTGGCTCGGGGTTTTAGGCTCGCAATGATATCAGGCAGGTGGAAGCTCAAACACGCATGAAAAATGCGCGCGCTTTCACATCATTGTCAGATTCCACATGAAATAGTGTGAATACAGTTAAGGTGGAAGGTGTTGACAATCGTGGGTCATCAAGTCCATTGTCTACGTGACTTCCGAGCATCATCGCCATGTTCGATTTGATGATGTAACTTGTCAGTTGGTCTCCAGACGTTGAAAACGCCGCAACGTGTCCCCAGCGTGAAGAACCTTGCGAACCACATGTCTACTGAACACCTCGCCAGTCCCGGGGGCCAGCGACTGCGCAGTTCTTTATCCGAGTTCCCGGGACGCCCGAACTTGACGCCTTCCCGGTTCCGTTGACGCCGGACTTGGCTCAGAGGCAGATCCGGGAAGTATCACCGGAAGGGCACATTTCCTCAGAGGGATGGCCTCGGTGGAAACACAATCATTGGAGCAATGTGCGCACCAGAGCATGCTGAAGCTATTGAAGCCTTGCCGTGAATAATTCGTGTCTTTTTCCCTGGAAAGAACTACTTTGACTTTAAAGAAAAACGCCGACCGAACGATATGCACTCGAGCATTTCTGAATTGACGCCTATTCCGGCTGGAGTAGAGGAAGCTCTCTATGGGGGGGGGGGCGTGCTCTCGTGCATCCCTCTACATCCGCTCCCGACTTGGACGTAGTCCATGGGTGCTAAATGATCACGCAACCGAAGAGCCAGAACACTCAAATGGCTAGTTTAACAACTGCACCGGAGAGCTAGCCTCGTGAACACCGAACTGTGACGTGGTGGCAGTCCCCGGGACGTGGACTTGGATGTAGACACTGTCACCGGAGAGGTCGGACTTGACGTGGTGGCAGTCCCTGGGACGTGGACTTGGATGTAGTCTCTGTCACCGGGGAGGTCGGACTTGACGTGGTGGCAGTCCCTGGGACGTGGACTTGCACGAAGTCTCCGTCTGGGAGGTTGTACGTGGACGTAATTTCAGTCCCTAGGACGTGGACTTTGACGAAGTCTCTGTCCGTGATGTCGGACATGGACGTAATTTCAGTCCCTAGGACGTGGACTTTGACGAAGTCTCTGTCCGTGATGTCGGACATGGACGTAATTTCAGATCCTGGGACGTGGACTTGGACAAAGTCTATGTCCGGGAGGTTGTACGTGGACGTAATGGCAGTTCCTGAGACCCGGACTTGGACGTAGACTCTGGCCCCGTGGAGGATTCACATGACGCGGAGGCAGTCCCTGTGACTGGGACCCAGGCCCTGTCCGGAAGGTCACACCCGACGCAGTGGCAGTTCCTGGAACGCGGACTCGTTCCCGGTCTTTGTCCTCGCGAAGGTCGGCCGTGGACGAGGCGCGGCGGTGCGGCTGAGGTGGCGGGCCACTCTGAGCCAGGTACAGCGTATTGATCCGCCGCACGGCTGGCAGACATGATAATTCTCCGCGGCCGCCGCCGGGTGTGGCCCCTCCTCTCTCGGCCAATCGATGACCCGCGCGAGTGCCAATCTCGGCGCCGGCCGGCCGGGCGGCGGCCGCACCAGTCACCACCGCCGGCGCACCAGCACCGCCGGCGACACCACCAACACCAGCGCGACGACTCCGCCACCGACCGTCGCCGCGCGTCGCAACACCGGCGACCGTGCTCTGCGCTCTGCACGCGGACGCAAACGAAGGGGTGGCGGCGCATAAATCGTCCGCCGGTGGCCATTAGCGGCAACCGGGCCGCGTGAAGCGAGAAGGCGGTGGTCGCCCGCACCTGCCTCCGCGGCTCAGCCGTCGACCACCCAGTCCCGGGGTAAGGTGCCCGTCTTCCAACCGAATGGTTGTGGGTTCGAGTCCCGTCTGTCGCTACTCTTCACCCGCGACCAATCGACGTGAGAGGTTGGCGACGCCTTAAGCCAAATCGTCCGCAGGAGTCGGCGCGCCTTGAAGCCAACAACGCATCAACCATCAGCCATCAGCCATCAACCATCAGCCATCAACCATCAACCGTGAACCACCAATCATTAGCCATCGAACATGAACCATCAGTCACAACCACAACAATCAACCATCAACCATCAACCGCCACCACATCCTCAGCCGGGTCTTATCAGACTCACCGATCCACGCGCGACATCGTTACTGCTTGACGGTCAACTTTGGTTTGGTAGTTTGGAGGGGGGCTGTGCGCGCCGAAGGGAGGTCAGACGTGTCATATGTGGTCTCGTGGGATGCGCTATGCGATGGACATGCGGGAGCGTACGGTGAACCCACTCTGGATAGTAGCTTTTGCTCTGCTCCCGCTAGATAATGCTCGATTTTCTACCATCATCTTGTCCACGTTGTCCAGGATCGCTTTGACGCACGCCGACCAACCACACGTTACGTCACATCACTGCACGTCACGTCACGTCACGTCACTTTAGCCATAGGCCGGAAAACTCCATCCAATAACCAGCCGAAAGTGTAGGCGCCCTGTCAAATATACGCCACAGGCCGAACCACTCTCTATCCGACACGGAACCATGTGCCGAGACGTCCGTACTGCCCGGGCATCGCTCTTGGCACGACTTTACACCTGACGGCGACGAGTTGGACACGTTGGCTCATTTGAAGCCCAGTGAAACCTTGGGGACGAGCTCGACATGCGACTCGTGGCGGATGCTTGGATATATTTGAACGTCATGGCGTTTGGTAGTGCGAGGCGAGAATTAGCATGGACCTGGCAGGACCTGTCCAGAATGGCCTGAACTATGGCGAGCTGAGCGGCTCTAATTCACATTGTGATTCATCACTAAGGTGGACCCCGATGGGGCACAAGGGACACAACCGGCCGCAGGAGTGGGACGCACCGGGCACCGCGTGGCACGCAGATCTAATTGGGCACATGGGGATCACTGGGACCTGGAAACCTGTAAATAGGGTGGGTAGCGGTCGGGGCCCCGTCGATATTACAGCCTGGAGCAGCAGGATCGTAAGCTGAACCGGGACCGTATTACTGTCGCGGCGGGAATGACTGAGCGGTGCTGGCCTGTCCTAGCAACTGCTGACCATTCCCAATGACCCCTCCTCCGCCCCCAAGACGGGATTATCCGATGGGGGTGATGATTGACTGAGCGGGGTGGCGATGGACCGACTGGATTGTCTGGACCGACCGTTCAGGATTGTCTGAACGGGGTGAGGATTGCCTTGCCTGTGTGAGGACTGTCTGGCCGTTGTGAGGATTGTTTGACCGCGGTGGGGATTGTCTGACTGCGGTGGGGATTATCTGAGCTGGGTGGGGATCGTCTGACCGCGGTGGGGATTGTCTGACCGCGGTGGTGATCGTGTGACCGCGGTGGGGATTGTCTGGCCTGTGTGAGGATCGTCTGACCGCGGTGGGGATCGTCTGACCGCGGTTGGGATTGTCTGACCGCGGTGGGGATCGTCTGACCGCGGTGGGGATTGTCTGAGCTAGGTGAGGATCGTCTGACCGCGGTGGTGATCGTCTGACCGCGGTGGGGTTCGTCTGACCGCGGTGGGGATCGTCTGACCGCGGTGGGGATCGTCTGACCGCGGTGGGGATTACCGACGGCAGCGCCTGAGCGGGGATTGCCGTTGCACGAGGCGGACCTGCGGCCGCTCGGAGCCGGAGTCGGTAATTGCCGGCCGCCGCATGCTGATCAATAGGGATGAGGCATAAGGCTAGATACTATCTGACCCGACCAATCGATCCTGCGCATAAATTATGCACGGCCGCCGAGTGGCCGACTGTTGGCACAGGCCGCCAGCGACGCCCGTGTTTGTCCAGTACTTGAGGCGGGTGCAGATTTGTCGCTAATTGGCATTTTTAATATGACAAGAGTGGTCGGCTGGCGGGCGCCACTCGGCGGACGATAGAGCCGTCCGAGTGTTTTGTGAGGGGTCGGCAGAGAGAAGAGCGGGGGAGGGCGAGACGGTGCTGGGCGCAAGCGCGTTCCTGGGTTTTGGCGAGGCGAGATTAAAAATGACAGCGAAAGATGAGTGCATGATGCATGTTGTAGGCTGGCTGGTGGAGTGTTTGCCTGGGGTGTCAGGAGGCCGCTGCGTGAGCGCATTTCTATATCGCCAACACGGTGGCGGGCTGGTAACATTCGACACACCTACACACGTGACAAAATCTTGCTTCTCTGAACTCACCTTTTCACGAAGCGGAATTCTCGGTTCTGTGGTGGTGGCCTCGTTTATAGCTGATGATCAGCGTGAGTTGAGCTTGACGGTCAACTTCGCTCATCAGGTACAAAGCAAATCCATCCAGGTATGCTTGTCGCTCTGCCGATATCGGGCTATGGCGTGGCGTAGATTCTGACCGTCGTTGGTGACGCGGCAATCGGCAATGCACGTGCTGCCGGTTTTTTTTGCAGGACGAGGTTGCAGATTTTCTTCGTGGTTTGAAATGATGCTTTTCTTTCTCCGTTAGTGCCTCGTGCAATTCAATCGCATGCCATTTCTCGAGTAGTTTTACCAAAACAAGCTACATTGAAAAGTTAAGCCACTCGCCAACCGATGCATTACAAACGCAATGGTCTTAATCCAAGCCAAATTATTTTAGTGATCAAGTCGGAAAATACTAGCGTATTAGAGCCGCAATTTTCGACGGACGTTTTGGCACGTGCGCTCATCGTCCATTGGACGATAATGTACTCATCGTGCATTAAGTACCGCATTATGTTGAGAGGTCAGGAGTTCATTAAGACAGCTTCGGGTCATAAATGGTTCAAGACGTAGCACTAGGGACACGGTCAATGTTTCGTCACGTCCCAAAGGTTGCATTCCGTGCGGGCCACACTCGGGTGTATGAACGTCAACCGTGCAAACATAGAGCTAGTTATTCATCAATACATCACACTCCGACCATTAATAGACCACCTCGCCGCGAAATGTAAATGTATGGTGCTGAAGCTAATCCACGCTAATCATGTCGTGTGCAAGGATGCCGTTGAAAAAAAATATTAAGGTGCTGCTCAATCGATCCATTCCGTATCAGGCACATGTGAAACAACACATCTTCAATGGGTGCAAAATGACAATTTGTGCGAGCATGTCCTCGTAAGGAAGCAACAGCATGCAGATATCCCACACGAGTTCAAGCCGCCATACCTTTTAGTTGTCCACATTTCAACGGCATATCATCAACTGTGCCCGGAAAAAAGCATCACGCAACCACCTAATAAGTGTGCAGCGGCGTTCTCTTCCACAGCACAAACCCACGACGCCCAGTAGTTTGTACGTCTGAGACCATTGTAGGGCGAAACAATGGCGGGCAAGTGTATGCAATGTCATGCTGTCATGTGGAGTCATCATATGACATGCTGCCATGTGCTGTCATGACATGACATGCCGACTTACTGTCATGCTATGCCATCCTGTCAAACTGTCATACTGGTATGCTGTTATATCGTGACATACTGATCTGCAATGTTATGTTGTCATGCTACGACATGCTGTCATTCTACCACATGCTGTTATGCCGTGACATGCAGTCAAGTTATGATGTGTTGTCATGACATGGCATGTTGTCATGATATGGCATTCTGTCATAGCATGACATGTTGTCATGCTATGAAATGCGTGTATGCACGCTGTACGAATGCCTTCAACATTCTACGACCGTTTAGTCATTGTTGACATTACTCTTCACTACCTGCTACCACGCTTTGCACTTACAGCGCTATGTACCAACTGTACAGCGACACTGCTTGAGGATGGGGAATATGCATCAATTAGTGTATGTTTGCATGCATGCAAGCAATGGCAAACACGTGAAATATCACGGGGTGGTGGGTGGTGTGTGTATGCGTGTGTGTGTGCGTGTGTGTGTGTGTGTGTGTGTGTGTGTGTGTGCGTGGTGTGGAGGGAATTGGTGGAGCCATTGTATCCTCTACTCATGCAGGGGAAAAAGGTAGTCTCTTAAGACCGTGAGACGGCCTATGGTTTGACAGTACTCCTTGTATTGTTCAAAAAAAAAAACAAGCACAAAAAGTGAGTTGCACTTTCGTCCTTAGTGGCCAAAACGATGTATACTTTGGCGATAATTACGCCCAGACCTGCGACTTACCTGCTGCACTACTGACCGATCCAGTGACTAATCCGGTGACTAATCCAGTGACTGATTGGTATTGCTGGCAAGTGAAATATACGACCACGTACTTAGTGTAGCTCGGTCCGAAAATGTAAACAACGGCATCCACTTGGCCTGGAAGCGTTGCAAACTGCACGCTTCACTAAATTGTCCCACCCATGTTTTAAATGCAGCTCGTTCCCTAAGATAAGGCGTCGAGTATTGCTCGCAAAATACATCCACGTGGCTGTATTCAGAGTGATTGGCTCGTGGCCCCAAACAGCAATGCACAACATATATATATATATATATATATATATATATATATATATATATATATATATATATATATATATATATATATATATATATATATACATCTATATATATATATATATATATATATATATATATACTCCGAGGACCGCAGCACCAGGCGGTAGACGCGTAGTCACATTGGAAACGCTGTACCCGGAAACATGTTCATATCGACACTGAAATGGCTGGGTTAAGGCCACCAGGGTGAGCCACTCGGACGCCCTGATCCCGACACAACATGGCGATATCCGACACTGAAGATACTCGGCTAGGGTCACCAGGGAGTGGCCACTCGGACGCCCTGATCCCGACACATTATGGCCGTATCCGTGCTCAGCGGTGCGGCTCAGCACGCCGGCGAGCCGCCGCCGAGAGCTTAAGCTCAACATTCCCACCAGAGTGCCACTGCGCGCGCGAGGGAATCGGCAGTGGCGATGCACGCCGCGGCGTGCATCGCCATCGTCGGGCCTGCAGGCTCTCCAGCATTCCTGCCCGCCACGTCTGCCGGCGTGCGCCCGCGCGAAGCCGGATCGAGCGCGCAAACGGAAAACAACGCGTCAATCACTCGCGCGGTATTGACTATCCTGAGCGGTGATGCGGCACGTGACGTGCTCACCGTCCAGCTGGTCTGCGGCGACTGACGGTGCCGGATTCGAGACTGGAGGCGGAAACGAGAGCCGGCCGGAGGCATTTGGACAGGGCAGAGATCCGTCCATCTGGGCGCCCGCGGCACAGCTCAGACGGACTCTGTTGCACACATATAATACACTCGCAGTCGTTATCGGGTCTCGTGGTGATTCGTGACGACCGGGCTACAGGTGGCCCCGGGCTCCAGGTGGCCCCGGGCTCCAGGTAGCCCCGGGCTCCAGGCAGCCCCAGACTCCAGATGACCCACCGGGCTCCAAGTGACCACACCGGTCTCCAGGTGACCGCCGGGCTAGGTATCTCCTGGGCTCCAGGCGACCACCAGACTCCATGTAACCACCGGGCTCCAGGCGGCTCCCGAATTCCAGGCGACCGCCGTTGCCGTGGGCCGCAGCCGCCCGACACGGTTTTTGCGCATTTCCAGCGCTTCTTTGACTGCCGACTGGAGCTCATCTGGGTTTTTGCAATCGGGCTTGATTTTCGCCGTCAGATGGGAAATTAAAAGTGCCTCGTCGGCCGGCTACAGGCGGCTCACCGGCGGCCGGGGCCGGCACGTCATTACACTAATAGCCGGACAGTATGTGTGTCTGCCAGCCGTCTGTGTGCGGCCGTCGGCCAGAGGGTTGATTAACGCTCGCGGTATGTGGCGCGCGTAACGCGTGTGGCTCGTGTACCTGGTTGGGCCTGGTGTGGCTCGTGTATCTGGTCGGACCTGGTCGTGTCTGGTGTACCTGGTGTGCCTGGTGTGCCTGGTCGTGCGTGGTGTACCTGGTCGTGCCTGGTGTACCTGGTGTACCTGGTGTACCTGGTGTACCTGGTCGTGCCTAGTATACCTGATCGTGCCTGGTGTATCTGGTGTGCCTGGTCGGACCTGGTCGTGCCTGGTGTACCTGGTGTACCTGGTGTGCCTGGTCGGACTTGGTCGTGCCTGGTGTACCTGGTGTACCTGGTGTGCCTGGTCGGACTTGGTCGTGCCTGGTGTACCTGGTATACCTGGTGTGCCTGGTCGGACCTGGTCATGCCTGGTGTACCTTGTCGTGTACCTGAGAGCGGTCAGGTGTGTGTCCGAGCGGTACATACACGAGTGCATGGGCAATGGGCACGGACGTGAGCGTTGGCAAGAGCAAAGCGTGTGTTTATCCAACTAGGTAAGTATGTCTGTATATATACCTGTCGGCACATATACTTGCTTGTTTATTTGTCTGTCTGTCAGTCTGTCTCTCTGGCCTGTCTGTCTGTCTGTCTGTCTGTCTGTCTGTCTGTCTTTTTGTTTGTCTGTTGCCTATATGTCCGTATGTCTATCTGCATATCTGTGTGTTTGTCTGTCTCTCTGTCTGTATGCCATTCCGTCTGTGCGCTTGCCTTTATGTATGCACGTCGACTGTCTGTATGCATGTATAGCTGCATGTCCATGCTCTGTCTGACCACCTGGTTGTCCGCCTGCCTGTCCATTCCTGTGCATGCCTGGCCACGTGTCGACATGCACGCACGTGTGTCCACGGGTCCACCCGTGGCCGTGCGCCTGTGTGTCGGTGCACGCGGCCACCACTGCCCTCTCAGTCGTGCGTCGGCCACTGACCGGCGATCACCGTGCGCCGGCCGACAAACGCGCCGTGAACGCCGCCGGTGGAAGGGGTGCGCCACCGCGGATCGATCGGCCGATAATGAAGCAATTTTGACCCGGCCGCCACCACCTGGCCGTCACCGAGGAAAGTTCACCGAAAAAAGCCGCGCGGCGGTGGCGGCGGGGCACTGCCAACGTCTGTCGTGTGCGCCTAGAGACAGGAGACAGGAGACAGGAGACAGGAGACGGGAGACAGGAGACAGGAGACAGGAGACATGAGACCGGAGGCAGGAGACAGGAGACAGGAGACAGGAGACAGGAGACAGGAGACGGGAGACAGAAGACAGGAGGCGGGAGACGGGAGACGAAAGACGGGAGACGAAAGACGGGAGACATGAGTCAGGAGACAGGAGATAGGAGACAGGAGACAGGAGACAGGAGACAGGAGACAGGATATAGGAGACAGGAGACAGAAGACAGGAGACAGGAGGCAGGAGATGGGAGACAGGAGACAGTAGATAGGAGACAGGAGACAGGAGACGGGAGACGGGAGACGGGAGACGGGAGACGGGAGACGGGAGACGGGAGACGGGAGACGGGAGACGGGAGACGGGAGACGGGAGACGGGAGACGGGAGACGGGAGACAGGAGACAGGAGACAGAAGACAGAAGACAGGAAACAGGAAACAGGAGACAGGAGACAGCGCTCGACACGGCGGGAGAATGGAAACCGGCAGTAAATGGGACAGGATGAAGAACGGAGCAGAACAGAACAAAACAGAACAGGACAGGATAGGGCAGGACAGAACAGAACAGAACAGGACAGAACGGCACAGAATAGACCAGAACGGTACAGGACAGAACACAGCACAGCACAGCACAAGACAACACAACACAGCACAACACAATACAACACAACATGATATAATATAACGGAACACAAGATTACTGACGTAACTGTATGGCAACTCTGCAAGTCCGAGTCATCGCTGCTTTGTCGCTCATTGTGCCTGCCACGCTAATGTACTGCGGCAGTTCGCTAAAGAGGCGGCACAGTGCAAGCGCGTTTCTTGTTGTCACGCTCTGATGAAGGTGTAATCAGTTATTCGACAAGATCCTCGCGGTCGTATATGAGGCCCTGCAAGCGGCGCCATTCGTCAAGAGCGCCACCACGGGAAGTGGTCTCACGGCCCTGTGGGGGAGGCGGAACGTCTTGTCGCCCGCAACACAGCGAGCGCGTGTGGCGCCAGCTGAAGTACCGGCATCAGGTCAGGCCAGGTCAGGTGTGACGTCATCAGGGTGAGCGTGTCGATCACGACGCAGCTGGGAGGGGACGGAAAGCGGCATGCCACCTGCCCGCGTGATCTCACGTTGTTGGGATTGCTGGAAAGCCTGCAGGTGGGGCAGTTGTAGGCGTGCGCTAGGCGCGATTACCGGGAAAGTTGGATTTTGCCTGTACCGAGAGTACGAATGGCGCGAAGCTCTGCGGACGGCTTCGTTCGGTCTGTCAGGACGGACTCGGTCAGATCCTGTCCGCTGGCATCGGTGTTGGTGACAGTCTGTCCGGACAGCGATCGGTCCTCAAAACAACACTGTCCAGGCCAGACAGTGGCCTGGACAGCCTTTTTTTCTTTTTAAAATAAATTTAATCCGAGTTGTTGCTGGGATGGCTCGAAGAGCCAAGGTTCTATTGCTAAGCAGAGCTTGTTGCGTGAACCCTGATCCCACCACCCAATCCATGAACTCCAGTTCAACGGCAGAATTTAGACCGAAAGTTTAACGTGCCGCCAATGCACCGACACGGCAACCCGGTAGCTCGTCCCCGGCCTCATCGGGCCAGCTGCCAACTGACACTCCCGGTCGGGGGCTAAATGCGAGCGCGCGAAGCGACTTGAACCCTGTGTCGCCAGTACAGGGGAGACCAGTGCGGGCTAGCGCTCTAACCAACTGAGCTACCGGGGCGGCGTACCTAGCCTTAGTTCCGGCCAGACAGTGCTGGCTCGGCCGGACCACACGTCGATGCCTCGGCACCTCGCCTCGGAGGAAGCTGGTGAGGACAAGGACGATGGTGCCCGTCCGCCTGGTGACGCCTCTCGCGCTGCCTGGAGGCGGTCAGCAGGTCAAGCTCGGTCCTTGTGCCTGTGCTGTCACAACCTGAATCCACGGCGATAACGCAGCACCGCAGTATTGTCCTCGTTCGTGGTCGAGTTTGGCTGTCGACGGCCGTCAGCCGATTTCATCTGCGCAAAACTCGAGGATGGTCGGCGATAAGCATAGCCGGTGTTAGTGCGTGGTGGGGGATCAACACTGCAGAGGCACGGGTGCCCGTTGTGTCGTCATGTTCAGCGTAGAACCCGGCTCAGATTTCGAGAAATTACCTCAAAGTGTGAGTGGCTATCTTGGAGTGTGGTGAACTAACTCATAGTGGGAGGAGAAACTGACTCACATTGCGAGGAGTTGTCTTAGAGTGCGAGGAGCTATCCCAGATGGTGAATAATTCTCAGTGTATTGGGAAGCCGTTTTGGAATCACCTCCATCCATGCAACACCTCCTGCCGCCTGCTTCCTCCTCTAGCCCCCTCGCCGTCGCTGAGCCGCTGTATCCGTCTGCCGGGCCGAGGGGGGTCTCTCTGTTCGGCTGAGGGTGTGTCCAGTCCGACTGTCCGCATGCGGATGTGTCCCATTGAAAGCCCAAGGGAGTGTCGGACTGTCCGCCCGAGGGAGTGTCGGACTGTCCGCCCGAGGGATTGTCGAACTGTCCGCCCGAGGTAGTGTCGGACTGTCCGCCCGAGGGAGTGTCGGACTGTCCGCCAGAGGGAGTGTCGGACTGTCCGCCCGAGGGAGTGTCGGACTGTCCGCCAGAGGGAGTGTCGGACTGTCCGCCCGAGGGAGTGTCGGACTGTCCGCCCGAGGGAGTGTCGGACTGTCCGCCCGAGGGTGTGTCCGACTGTCCGCCCGAGGGAGTGTCGGACTGTCCGCCCGGGGGAGTGTCGGACTGTCCGCCCGCGGATGTGTCCCATTAAAAGCCAGAGGGTGTGTCCGATTGTCCGCACGTCGGGACGGCGGGGCGCGCTTTCTCACCGGTTGGGTCGGCCACCTCGTAAAGCAGATTTGCAATTTCGTACGGCCGTGTTCATTACGGCCGGCGCGCCGCAGACCGGCAATTAGACGGCGCACCTCGGCGGCGGCGGCGCGGCCCCGCGACGCGGTCTGGCGGTGGCCACAGCCGCTGCCACAGCCGCTGCCGCAGCCGCAGCCGCAGCCGCAGCCGCTGCCGCAGCCGCTGCCACAGCGGCAGCTGCTGCGGCTGCGTCGACCGTGCTGGACCGGGCAGACGGCGCACACGCAACGCTGCCGTAAATCGGCGCCCGCACGTGCCGGCCACGCGTGCGGCGTCGCCGGCGACGCGGCGACCACGCGGAGCGCGCGCCCACGCCGGCCTGACGTCACCGGCCGGCGCGGTGACGTCACGGCCGTCGATGGCGGCAGATGGCGCGGATTCGTCGGCGCCGGCGCGGCGGGATGCGCGCTGCTCCGCCCCCGACGCGTCGGCGGCGGCCCGCTCTCGGCCGGGCGGAGATTTGTCGCCGCGGCGGCGGCGCTTCTCCAGTCGGGACGAGACCACCTACCCGGGGGGGGGGGGGGGCGGCGGCGCGCCGGCCCGTCACGCACTCGGATCCAATCGAGACTGTGTACTCCGGACGGTATTGGTGTGGGGTATGGCGTGTTGAGTGGGGTGAGGGTTAAGGTCATCGTAATACCAGTTAACATTTCAAGGACACAGATACATTGTCGTGGGAACTTACTGCTTATTTACTTATTCATTTATTTATTTATTTAACAATGCATGCCCTCAACGTGCGGTGACTCTTATGGACAGTCTGGGCGTAACTCACAGATATGTTGTCACTTTTTTCATAGGATAGAGACCGAAGCGAGTGAAGATGTATTTATGTAGCCAAATGAGGAGCTAGTTCCACAATCGGTCGAACCGCGCCGCATTGGACTCTGTCGCACCTGTCTAACAGCACTGGAATATTCCCAACATAGCCTAACGTTTGCAGAATATGCTATGAGCATTGCACATTGGTTCCGGCTGGCTCTACGCCCGCTAGTCTGAAACGAGCACGCCCAGAGCTCTGTTCGCCCTTGTCACGATGCACGGTGCATGAAATGTGAATGTTCGCTTGCGATCGAGAATGGCGCCTAGGTCACGACCTCGCCAGCTGCCTCCAGCACAGGGCTACAATTGTCGTGCGCTTAGACACCGCGATGCATTCCAATGTTGTGCAAAATCGACACGTGGGAGCAGTTTTCTTTGATATCGAGGACGCTTCAGATATTATGTGGCGTTATCGTGTACCGTTGCGGCAGCGGTAGGGTGCCACTTCTAGAACTATGAGAACATTTGCTAAAAGTTTCCTGACGGAACGTTTCTTCAGTGTTGGCATTGAAAGTCAATTCCCACGAATATTTGCACAGGCAATTGGGGTGCCGCAAGGCAGTGTTCTTGGTGTTGCTCTGTTTGCAATGACGATAAATGACAAAAAATGGACTATCGCGAATTGTGGCCGATCGCTGTTTGTCGTTCGTACGTCCCTTCTGCGTGACAGACTGCTACGTTCTACGTGACGTATTGCTACGTTCTGCGTGGTGTAACAAATGAGCGTCACGACGTTCTACGTGACGCTCATTTGTCACAACCGGGCGCCGCAGGAGTGGACCGCTCGCGCACTTCGTCCTAAGACTAGGCTCGATCCTTGGAACACATGCATTTCTATTGGAGCCGCTCGCGAGCATGCACGGACGGATCGCGCAGGGAGTACGAAGCCGACGGTGCCGCTGTGGCAGCCGTAACGGCCAGACCAGTCGCTCTGCTACTATACCCTGCGTGCGCGTCTGTGCATACTCGGGAGTTGGTGACAGCTAACAAGACACTATGCTTATCGGGGTTGGAAGTGAATACCGGCGTATTGTTTTCGCGGCCTCTCTCAGTAGCATTTATATCTGATCTGCTGTGAATCAAGTCGTCTCCATCTGACGCCGATCGCTTCCTTTCATACAGTGGCTAAAATGGTTGGCTTACGTTTGATCTCTAGTCGCATCGGTTCCAGTGGCAGCTACCTGTCACACATCGGTGCCTCACGTGTGGCATTACCGCCGCGTACTCGATATTTTTCCCGTTTCACCGGGGAGTGCTGCTGAACAATATTTGCTCTTCGGACAAAATGTGGCAGGGAACCTTCGAATCAGAAATTTCAGAAAAAGTCAGATATCAGAAAAGAAACCGAAGTTAGCACTGTTCACACCGGTAACACAGGTAACAAGCCACTACGAAGTTAACACTGTGATGTGCCATAGCCTTCGTCGCCGAGAAAATCCAGGACAGGAGAACAGATTTTGGCACATCTTCGGATAGGACTCGCTTACGCCACACACATGAATCTCGCGAAGAGAAAGGCGCTGTCCCAATGTGATATTTCGTCAAATTTCGATTACGCTGCCCGAAATGTGATGCGATTCTCTTTGTCCGTCACTTCGTGGAAGAACGGACACGTTGCTTCGGTGTTAATTGCTGTACAAGCTCATTTTCCCATGTTTTAGGTAATGAATCGTATGTCCCTCCGGGTCAAATATATCACTATATTTCTTTTCCTGGAATTGACGTGATCTGTCCTGCAGTCCAAAAAGCAAGTCCGTGTAGTGTTCGTTGAATAAGCAATGCTGATACTGGGGTTGAAGAACCAATATCGGTTGATGGGGACCTGTAAGACCAAGGAATGCATGAGGGAACAAGCTATTGGGGGTAATTGTCATCTTTGTCTTACAACATACTTGATTCTTTTTAAAGATGTACCGTCAGGTAGCTTGTGCGCCAAAAGTGTTATTTGTTGAGACAAACGTAGTTTGTTTGTTTCGAGCGATGGCGTAGCGCAAGATAGTCTTCCGTGTGCCTGCCTACGTGCGTGGTACAAGAGCTTATCTGGGAGGTCAGGCTCAACATGCCCGTCTCGCTTGGAATGCGCAACACCTCGTTGCACCGCTTTACGTTCTAATTATTCGTCAGTCAGATGTGCTTCGTAATTTTGATTCGCGTCATTTTCAATTTCAGCAGTCTGCATAAATTGTGTTGAATCTCACGAAAAATAAATTAGACGTAATTTTAACGGAAAAGGTTTATGGCGACTTTTATTCGTGCAGCCAACCTTCACGAGCATTCACGGTACAATGCAACACCACAGGCTGTATTTTCCCACGCAGAGCCTGACCTGCTCGTTTCATTTTCGTTTACCAACTTTCCTCGCAATATTCCCCATGGAGTACTAATAAATCTTGGCTTAAAGAAAGGAGTGCGCGACAACATTCATTCAGAGGCGGCTGGGCACATATTATAGTTCCAGCGCACGAACGCCGAAGCCGACTCTCCATTGCGGCGTCTTAACTCGGTGGTAGCGTGACTGATTAGTGTTGCCGGAGCACTGGTTCATCTCCACGGAGAGATGACGTTTCTATTTCTGCTTTTCTATTTCTATATCTCTCTAGACCATAGCAGACCGCAGCAAACAGCGGCAGACGCCAGTAAACAGAGACGGGCCATGGCAGGCGGAGGCAGACCACGGCAGGCGGAGATGGACTACGGCAGGCGGAGACGGACCACGGCAGGCGGAGACGGACCACAGTAGGCGGAGACGGACCACGGCAGGCGGAGACGGACCACGGCAGGCGGAGACGGACCACGGCAAACGGAGACGGATCACGGCAGGCGGAGACGGGCCATGGCAGGCGGAGACGGACCACGACAGGCGGAGACGGACCACATCAGACGGAGACAGACCACGGCAGGCGGAGACGGACCACGGCAGGCGGAGACTGTTGAGACTACACAACAGACGGCGGCAGACTACACAACAGACGGCGGCAGACTACACAACAGACGGCGGCAGACTACACAACAGACGGCGGCAGACTACACAACAGACGGCGGCAGACTACACAACAGACGGAGACAGACCATATCAGACGGCGGCAGAATACACAACAGACGGCGGCAGACTACACAACAGACGGCGGCGGACTACACAACAGACGGCGGCAGATATCACGCCGCCGGGGCGCCATGATTGCCCGCCCGGACGGCGGAGCCGAACCCGCGCAACTGGAGCGTAATTGCGGCGCCGCAGAGACGCAGCGCCCGTCAGCTGCAGCGACTGCAGCTGCTGCAGCTGTCGACGAGGGCTGCAGTGCCGGCGCCACGCGCCATTGGGTGGCGCCGGCGCGCCCGTATGCCCGCCGGTAATGGCAGAGCCAGCCGACAGTGCCCGGCCGGCAGCTCGGTGTCACCGCACCGCGTTCCGCGAACACGTCTGGCCTGTGTGTGGGCACTGGGGGTGGGGGTGCGGTGGGTGGGGGAGAGCTTTGTGTCGACGCCGGCGCTGGCTGGCGCAGGCGGTCCGTTCCGGTAAGAAAGCGCGGGTTTACGCGGAAACGTCGCTCGTGCCACGCCTTTCCGACAGACACGCGTCGTTACAAGGTGTTCGCTCCCGCACCGCACCGCCGTCGAGCCGGTGGTGGTGTGCCGGTGGTCGTGTGCCGGTGGTCGTGTGCCGGTGGTGATCGTGCCAGTGATGCTGTGTCAATGCTGGCTGTGCCAGTGGTGGCTGTGCCAGTGCTGGCTGTGCCAGTGCTGGCTGTGCCAGTGCTGGCTGTGCCAGTGCTGGCTGTGCCAGTGCTGGCTGTGCCAGTGCTGGCTGTGCCAGTGCTGGCTGTGCCAGTGCTGGCTGTGCCAGTGCTGGCTGTGCCAGTGCTGGCTGTGCCAGTGCTGGCTGTGCCAGTGCTGGCTGTGCCAGTGCTGGCTGTGCCAGTGCTGGCTGTGCCAGTGCTGGCTGTGCCAGTGCTGGCTGTGCCAGTGGTGGTCGTGCCAGTGATGCTGTGCCAGTGCTGGCTGTGCCAGTGGTGGTCGTGCCAGTGCTGGCTGTGCCAGTGCTGGCTGTGCCAGTGCTGGCTGTGCCAGTGCTGGCTGTGCCAGTGCTGGCTGTGCCAGTGCTGGCTGTGCCAGTGCTGGCTGTGCCAGTGCTGGCTGTGCCAGTGCTGGCTGTGCCAGTGCTGGCTGTGCCAGTGCTGGCTGTGCCAGTGCTGCTGTGCCAGTGCTGGCTGTGCCAGTGCTGGCTGTGCCAGTGCTGGCTGTGCCAGTGCTGGCTGTGCCAGTGCTGGCTGTGCCAGTGATGCTGTGCCAGTGCTGGCTGTGCCAGTGCTGGCTATGCCAGTGCTGGCTGTGCCAGTGGTGGTTGTGCCAGATCACCAGGTCGTCGTCACTGCTCTGCCGGTCGGCTGGTCGGCTGGTTGGCTGGTCGGCTGGTCGGCTGGTCGGCTGGTCGGCTGGTCGGCTGGTCGGCTGGTCGGCTGGTCGGCTGGTCGGCTGGTCGGCTGGTCGGCTGGTCGGCTGGTCGGCTGGTCGGCTGGTCGGCTGGTCGGCTGGTCGGCTGGTCGGCTGGTCGGCTGGTCGGCTGGTCGGCTGGTCGGCTGGTCGGCTGGTCGGCTGGTCGGCTGGTCGGCTGGTCGGCTGGTCGGCTGGTCGGCTGGTCGGCTGGTCGGCTGGTCGGCTGGTCGGCTGGTCGGCTGGTCGGCTGGTCGGCTGGTCGGCTGGTCGGCTGGTCGGCTGGTCGGCTGGTCGGCTGGTCGGCTGGTCGGCTGGTCGGCTGGTCGGCTGGTCGGCTGGTCGGCTGGTCGGCTGGTCGGCTGGTCGGCTGGTCGGCTGGTCGGCTGGTCGGCTGGTCGGCTGGTCGGCTGGTCGGCTGGTCGGCTGGTCGGCTGGTCGGCTGGTCGGCTGGTCGGCTGGTCGGCTGGTCGGCTGGTCGGCTGGTCGCTGGTCGGCTGGTCGGCTGGTCGGCTGGTCGGCTGGTCGGTGGTCGGCTGGTCGGCTGGTCGGCTGGTCGGCTGTGGTGGTCGGCTGTCTGGTCGGCTGGTCGGTGGTCGGCTGGTCGGCTGGTCTGTCGGCTGGTCTGGTCGGCTGGTCGGCTGGTCGGCTGGTCGGCTGGTCGGCTGGTCGGCTGGTCGGCTGGTCGGCTGGTCGGCTGGTCGGCTGGTCGGCTGGTCGGCTGGTCGGCTGGTCGGCTGGTCGGCTGGTCGGCTGGTCGGCTGGTCGGCTGGTCGGCTGGTCGGCTGGTCGGCTGGTCGGCTGGTCGGCTGTCCTGTCCTGTCGCTGTCCTGGTCGGCTGTCGGCTGTCGCTGTGCTGTCCTGGTCGGCTGGTCGGCTGGTCGGCTGTCGCTTTGTGTTCGTGTCCTGTCGCTTCGGCTGTCGCTGTCGGCTGGTCGGCTGGTCGGCTGGTCGGCTGGTCGGCTGGTCGGCTGGTCGGCTGTCGGCTGGTCGGCTGGTCGGCTGGTCGGCTGGTCTTCGGCTGGTCGCTGGTCGGCTGGTCGGCTGGTCGGCTGGTCGGCTGGTCGGCTGGTCGGCTGGTCGGCTGGTCGGCTGGTCGGCTGGTCGGCTGGTCGGCTGGTCGGCTGGTCGGCTGGTCGGCTGGTCGGCTGGTCGGCTGGTCGGCTGGTCGGCTGGTCGGCTGGTCGGCTGGTCGGCTGGTCGGCTGGCACAACGAGTCAGTGATTGCCGCCGCCCCATTAGCGCAGTTTCAAGGTTAATGTGAGTCTTGTTGCCACGTTAAGCGCCACGGCTGTCTGCCCAGGTGTGGAGGTGTTCACTGCTGACTGGTCCCGTCATTGCCACCCGGAAATAGTCCCTCAGCATCCACTGGCCACCTCCAGCTCCGACGCCACGGCAGCTCGGCCAGAGCCAGTTGATTCGGCCGCATTCGGGTCGTGCGGCGTGTTTTTTTAGAAGCTATTCTTTAGCTGTTATTTTGCAATGAGCGTTTCCACTCGTCGGCGGACAACTGATATATATGACTGCCGCACGTGAGGCTGACAACGACCGCGGAACCTCAGCCATTGCCCGACAATCTCATCCATCACAGCCTCCCCCGTGCCGCTCTGCGGCCGATGCGATAACGGGGGGGCTGTCGTAGTCCGGTCTGGGAAGCGGAACAATTAAACAGTATTACATGCCTGCACAATGATCGTAAAAAGGCGGAAAATGAATGCGGTGTCGTGCCATGCGCGTCGCAACTACGAGCATTACTGCCGCCGCGGACTGGGCAACATCGGCCCGTTTGTCCCGGCCGGAGCACAATCCAGCCGCGCCCGCACCACATCCGGAGCCGGGACGAGGGTCTGTCGGGAGCCATGTGCGGGGTCTGTCGGGAGCCGAGTCCAGGGTCTGTCGGGAGCCGGGTCCAGGGTCTGTCGGGAGCCATGTGCGGGGTCTGTCGGGAGCCATGTGCGGGGTCTGTCGGGAGCCATGTGCGGGGTCTGTCGGGAGCCATGTGCGGGGTCTGGCGGGAGCCATGTGGGGAGTCTGTCGGGAGCCGTGTGTGGGGTCTGTCGGCAGCCATGTGCGGGGTCTGGCGGGAGCCATGTGCGGGGTCTGTCGGGAGCCGGGTCCAGGGTCTGTCGGGAGCCATGTGCGGGGTCTGTCGGGAGCCGTGTGTAGGGTCTGGCGGGAGCCATGTGCGGGGTCTGTCGGGAACCATGTGCGGGGTCTGTCGGGAGCCATGTGCGGGGTCTGTCGGGAGCCGGGTCCAGGGTCTGTCGGGAGCTTCGTGTCACAGGCTCGCCGGGGTTGTGTCATGCTTGGAATAAGGCATCTTCAGCGCAGAAACTAGTGTGGAGAGAAAGATAATTAGGAAGAAAGAGCAAGACGAATGGACGCGGTATTTACGACGGCTGTTAGCTCATCCCTGTCTGGGGTGCTCATGCATGGCTTCGCGTTGTGAAGTGGTTTTGGTTTGGCGCTTTGGTGCGCCGTGTACGTTGTTTCCTGCATCGGAGCCGGTGCTGTAGACGTTGTCTCCTGTATCAGAGCCTGTGCTGTGGACGTTGTCTCCTGTATCGGAGCCTGTGCTGTGGACGTTGTCTCCTGTATCGGAACCGGTGTCGAGGACGTTGTCTCCTGTATCGGAGCCTGTGCTGTGGACGTTGTCTCCTGTATCGGAACCGGTGTCGAGGACGTTGTCTCCTGTATCGGAGCCTGTGCTGTGGACGTTGTCTCCTGTATCGGAACCCCACCGTGGGTTCTATGCTCAGCTGATTGCTGAGCACCAGCGATCAGCTCGAGGGACGCCCCGCCGCCGCTGCACGCGTTCAAGGCTACCAGTAAATGCGCTGTTTTCGACGGAAGCCCCGCCGTCGGGAGGGCCGACATTAGGTGTGCGCTAGTGCCTGTTGCCGCCGCTGCAGCACGTCCGGCGCTGCCGTCGGCGCCCAGCCCTCGCCGTCCTCTGAACTGGACAGCAAACGCCGGCAAGCCAGACGCCGTAGAATCTTCTCCGCAGCTGCCGGCCGCGAACATCGGCGCCAAATCAATCGCGAGGATATTAATTTAGCGGCCGGTGAGATACCGCGCCGGCCGGTGCACTGGTTTGCGCAGCCGGAGCATAAAGCGCTTCAATAAGGTCGTAAAAGTGGCTGTAGTCACGCCAAACGACGCCGCCGGGGCGGACAGCATGAGCCTTATGGTAATCGCGTCGGATCCCGGTCTTACACGGCCTGATTTATTGCTCGCGGCAGGGCGTAACGCGCCGGCCGCAGCGCAGCGTCTGTGCCGAACCGCCGGCGGCTGTCGGCTCGGAGGCGGCCGCCGGCCGACCGGCGACTTCATTGGCATCCGATGATGGCCGGGTGGGGGCAGGTAATTGCAGCCCGGCCGCGCTTATCCCGCCTGTGAGGCCGCGGTCGCGCGGCGGTGCAGGCGGCCGCGATTGCAAGTCGATGCAGCGCGATCGGTCCGGGCGTGGACCGTCCGGGAGTCGGCGCGGTCGCGAGCGACTCGCGCTCCCGTCGGGTCGGCCGGACGCGGCGTGGAGACGCCGTCCCGGGACGTCCGGCGCTGTGCTTCCAGACCCGGACACGGTCGCACGAGGAGTTTTCGGACACGCGCAATTACTCACTCCTGACGATGGCCCCTGGCCGAAACGTTGAGCAATATAGCATAATCCCTAACGCTACTTTTGATGTAAACTCAGCACCTCCTGGTATATTGAGGGTCGTACATTTCGTCTCACGCAATGTCTAAATCCCAGGAGAACTTAAGAGCCGTTCTTCGTTGTATTCAACGCGCAATTGCCGCCGGCCTGACACTATGTGAGGTGTTCCGACATACGTGACTACCGCCGGTCTGACACTGTGTCAGGTGTTCTGACACGTGACTACCACCGGACCGACACTGTGTCAGGCGTTTCGTTCGTCATCACGACTGGGTGGTCGCGCTACGAACGAAACGTAACGACGGCGCAACGGACACGTTAACCTTGGAGCGTAATTAGGTGCACGGATCGATGCTTTGGTTAAAAAAATAACAACACACGTGAAGTGGCGTTTACACATGTCAGCGTTTCCCACGGGAAGCCCGGCTGCCACAAATCGCAATCGTTGCCACTCATTAAAAGGTTGTCGTGCTTGGGCTATGATTGTTGGGGAGATGCTGTGATGCCCGAACACAGTTGTTTTCTGTACGCTGCACCACCGGTTAATCTTGAAGATGAACCTTGAGCTTGCTTTATGACGCACTCAACTACTGATCCGCACAGAGTCGCCAACGTCTCGCACTCATCAACCACAGGCGACATCGAAAATCGCGCCGGTTGAGGGGCTCGAACCCACACCAGATCACGAGTCCAACTCGCTGCCGGCTAAGCTACCGCGACCGCTCCCGGCCAATCAGCAGCAGGTGCAAGTCGCGCGGCACGCACTGCGACTACGTCACGTCACGTGCCCGTCGTGACGTGACGCGCCGGCCGTGCCGATGGTGCCGACGTGACGCGGCACGCGGCTGTGTCCTCCGACAGCGCCGGCAGCCGGCGTGACGCCGTGACGCGTCACGGCACCATCGGCACGGCGTACGCCTCCGACGTGGCCAGCTACGCCCCCGTCTGTCGTCTGTTCCGGGTTGTGACAGTGTGGCGTGTGGTGTGTGGTGTGTGGTGTGTGGTGTGTGGTGTGTGGTGTGTGGTGTGTGGTGTGTGGTGTGTGGTGTGTGGTGTGTGGTGTGTGGTGTGTGGTGTGTGGTGTGTGGTGTGTGGTGTGTGGTGTGTGGTGTGTGGTGAGTGGTGTGGGGTGTTTGGTGTGGGGTGTGGGGTGTGTGGTGTGTGGTGTGTGGTGTGTGGTGTGTGATGTGTGGTGTGTGGTGAGTGGTGTGTGGTGTGTGGTGTGTGGTGTGTGGTGTGTGGTGAGTGGTGTGTGGTGTGTGGTGTGTGGTGTGTGGAGTGTGGTGTGTGGTGTGTGGTTTGTGCTGTGTGGTGTGTGGTGTGTGGTGTGTGGTGTGGGGTGTGGGGTGTGTGGTGTGTGGTGTGTGGTGTGGGGTGTGGGGTGTTTGGTGTGTGGTGTGTGGTGTGTGGTGTGGGGTGTGGGGGTGTGGGGTGTGGGTGTGTGGTGTGTGGTGTGTGGTGTGTGGTGTGTGGTGTGTGGTGTGTGGTGTGTGGTGTGTGGTGTGTGGTGTGTGGTGTGTGGTGTGTGGTGTGTGGTGTGTGGTGTGTGGTGTGTGGTGTGTGGTGAGTGGTGTGTGGTGTGTGGTGTGTGGTGTGTGGTGTGTGGTGTGTGGTGTGTGGTTTGTGCTGTGTGGTGTGTGGTGTGTG
Organism: Imbricaverruca yamaguchii; assembly: GCA_034440575.1. Classification (NCBI taxonomy): domain Eukaryota; kingdom Metazoa; phylum Arthropoda; class Thecostraca; family Neoverrucidae; genus Imbricaverruca; species Imbricaverruca yamaguchii. Next base: position 417,170 of record JAOTOL010001452.1, read on the forward strand.
GTGTGTGGTGTGGGGTGTGGGGTGTGTGGTGTGTGGTGTGTGGTGTGGGGTGTGGGGTGTTTGGTGTGTGGTGTGTGGTGTGTGGTGTGGGGTGTGGGGTGTGGGGTGTGGGGTGTGTGGTGTGTGGTGTGTGGTGTGTGGTGTGTGGTGTGTGGTGTGTGGTGTGTGGTGTGTGGTGGGTGGTGTGTGGTGTGTGGTGTGTGGTGTGTGGTGTGTGGTGTGTGGTGTGTGGTGTGTGGTGTGTGGTGTGTGGTTTGTGCTGTGTGGTGTGTGGTGTGTGGTGTGTGGTGTGGGGTGTGGGGTGTGTGGTGTGTGGTGTGTGGTGTGGGGTGTGGGGTGTTTGGTGTGTGGTGTGTGGTGTGTGGTGTGGGGTGTGGGGTGTGGGGTGTGGGGTGTGTGGTGTGTGGTGTGTGGTGTGTGGTGTGTGGTGTGTGGTGTGTGGTGTGTGGTGTGTGGTGTGTGGTGTGTGGTGTGTGGTGTGTGGTGTGTGGTGTGTGGTGTGTGGTGTGTGGTGTGTGGTGTGTGGTGTGTGGTGTGTGGTGTGTGGTGTGTGGTGTGTGGTGTGTGGTGTGGGGTGTGGGGTGTGTGGTGTGTGGTGTGTGGTGTGTGGTGTGCGGTGTGTGGTGTGTGGTGTGTGGTGTGTGGTGTGGGGTGTGGGGTGTGTGGTGTGTGGTGTGTGGTGTGTGGTGTGTGGTGTGTGGTGTGTGGTGTGTGGTGTGTGGTGTGTGGTGTGTGGTGTGTGGTGTGTGGTGTGTGGTGTGTGGTGTGTGGTGTGGTGTGTGGTGTGTGGTGTGTGGTGTGGTGTGTGGTGTGTGGTGTGTGGTGTGTGGTGTGTGGTGTGTGGTGTGTGGTGTGTGGTGTGTGGTGTGTGGTGTGTGGTGTGTGGCGTGTGAAACCCTGTCGGCTAATCTCAGCGATCACGGTGTTGCTGTCGTTATCAGTTGTACGCAAGTTCCCTGCATTGTTTACATCCACATTACAGCTGGAACTGTCGTCGGGTTGGGCGGAAGTATACCTGTGGTGACTCCCCCCCCAGTGTGGTCAGCCGGCAGCACACCCGCACTGAATTAGGCCATCGGTTGTTCAGATTGGATTGCATGATGCACAGCATGGCTAGCAATGCATGCAATGATGAATGCAATTACATGGGTATGCGCAAATGGGCGTGCTGGTCAAGTGTTCACGCTGACTGTGAGAGACTGGGATGAATATTGTAGGCAGCGTGTCGTGGTGTTTCGGTGTGTTAGCGCGTGCCCAGCACGGATTACCACAACACAGACTTGGCCCGGCCCGATTAGGCTGGCTCGTGCGTGTTCTGTGCTCCGACCCTGACGTGCACGCGAATATGTCCGATCAGAATGCAGATTCGTGAAGTGCAATACAATCAAGCTTGTCGAAAGCAGTATCATGCTCGAACATGCACATCATGACATCGAGGAACAGCGGGGCATGTTTGCCCCTTCCTCTCCTTCTTCAAGCTTGGTGAAAATTAGAATTGCGCCCATTTCGTGACAAATTGGTGTATGACGTAGCATTCACCTTCTCATCCACACCCACCCACCCGCCGGAACACATGACGAAGAAACTGCGTGCGAAATCCTACTTTAGGTGTATCAATCCTGCTCGACCTGATAATTTTGGATAGCCCAAGACCCTGAGTGCTAGGTCCTGATGCCTGACTCATCAGCTGTGGACCAAGTGTGATGTGCTCTGAGCCCTGAATCATTGTCTCTGGGCCCTGAACCCTGGGCTCTGAACCCTGGACCATAAACCATGGACCCTGTACCCTGGTTCCTAGATCCTGGACCCTGGGCCCTGGACCCTGATCCCGACCCTGGATTTTCAGCGGACGTTTCCGACAAGACATACGGTGCACATGCACCTGCACTGGGTTCAGGGTCCACTTGTGCTCAGTTCAGGGTCCACTTGTGCTCAGTTCAGGGGCCACTTGTGCTCAGTTCAGGGACCACTTGCACTGGGTGCGCTGTCGATTGTACTGGGCGTACAGAGGCCGACCCCTGCGCCACCCCAGCACCCCGGCACCCCGACACCCCGACACCCCGGCACCCCGACACCCCGGCACCCCGACACCCCGGTACCCCGACACCCCCACCCCAGCACCCCGGCACCCCGGCACCCCGGCACCCCGGCACCCCGTCACCCCGACATCCCGGCACCCCGGCACCCCGGCACCCCGGCACCCCGACACCCCGACACCCCGTCAGCCCGACACAGGTGAGCGCCGCCGGCCGGTTCGTGCCGGCCCGTCAATCGGTGGGAAAAATCGCCCGCCCCACCTGCAATTATACGACATTGATTACCGGGTTCGGCGTGCTCCCCACCATCCACAAGCTGTACCCCTAACTGAAAGAATAGATGTCGTGCAGGCGGTCGGGCCGGCGCATCCGGCAGCGGAGCTGTCTGCCAGCGGCGCATAAAGGAACAATCCGGGCCGCCGTCATTCAGACCCGGCGACACACACACCCACACACACACACCCACACACACACACACACACACACAGACACACGCACACACGCATACATATACACATATATACATATATATATATACATACACATACATACACACCCACACACACACAGACACACACACACACGCATACATATACACATATATACATATATATATACATACACATACATACACACCCACACACACACAGACACACACACACACGCATACATATACACATATATACATATATATATATATATATATACATACACATACATACACACCCACACACACACAGACACACACACACACGCATACATATACACATATATATATATATATATATATATATACATACACATACATACACACCCACACACACACAGACACACACACACAGACACACACACACACGCATACATATATATACATATACATACATACACATACATACACACCCACACACACACACCCACACACACACAGACACACGCACACACGCATACATATACACATATATACATATATATATATATATACATACACATACATACACACCCACACACACACAGACACACACACACAGACACACACACACACGCATACATATACACACACACACACACACACACACACATATATATATATATATATATATATATATGCATATATATATACATACATGTACATACCTACACATACATGCACATAAATACATACACACACACGCCCACATATACATACATACATCCATGTACTTATATATACATACATACATGCACACACGCCCACATGTACACACGTCCACAAATGTAGTGTTAGCGAGTGGTTGAGGGGGACGTTAGACACGCATAAACACGCTCCGCACTGACCGCTCCAGCTGGAAATCGGTGTGGAAACCGCGCCGAACATGCGAGGTCGTGCACGGATCGTTAGGATATACGTTAGCCGGTAGATAGGTCATAGGTTTGTCGGTGGTCAGGTCATGGGTTAGCATGCGGTCATGTTATAGGTGAGTCGGTGGCCAGGTCATGGGCTAGTATGCGGCCATGTTATAGGTGAGTCGGTGGCCAGGTCATGGGCTAGTATGCGGCTATGTTATAGGTTTGTCGGTGGTCAGGTCATGGGCTAGTATGCGGCCATGTTATAGGTTTGTCGGTTGTCAGGTCATGGGCTAGTATGCAGCCATGTTATAGGTTTGTCGGTAGTCAGGTCATGGGCTAGTATGCGGCTATGTTATAGGTTTGTCGGTGGTCAGGTCATGTGCTAGTATGCGGCCATGTTATAGGTTTGTCGGTAGTCAGGTCATGCGGTCATGTTATAGGTGAGTCGGTGGTCATGTTTAGGTTAGTATGTTGTCAGCAGGGGTGCGGAGCCGGAAAAATTTTGGACGGCTCCGGCTCCGATTCCGGCTCCGGGGAAGTATCCCGGCTCCGGCTCCGGCTCCGGCTCCGGCTCCGGCTCCGGCTCCGGCTCCGGCTCCGGCTCCACATCCCTGGTTGTCAGGGTATCGGTTTGTTGGTGGACAGGCTATAGGTTAGTATGCGGCTTTGCTATAGATTAGTCGGTGGTCTGGTTATAGGCCGTCCGGCAGTTAGGTTTACAGACCGGTTGTTGGGTAGATTTTCCACTGGATCCTTTGATGTTCCGATGTTACTGTGCACTTTAGCGGCTGAGGGACACGCAATCGAGGCATGCCGGGCTGTTTTCTTTGTGTTTAGATACGGAAAACACAGTATCTGGATCCCTTTATTCTACAGACTATTTTTTATTATGCACAGGACATTTTCGGCGCCAGATCTGCACATTTAGAGTGTAAGGGTTCAGGAGAGTATGCAATATACAGCAAACATCATGCAGATATGTAGGTACAGGTGCAGTATATAGGCATACATATTGAGGTTCGATAAACAGGCATGCAGGTAGAGGTGATGTATATATTTGTGTGCAAATTCCAGTCACAAACATTGAATTGCCTATTTATGGTCCTGTTTTCTGCGTCTATCAAATATGCAGTAAGCTAAATGGTATTTTGCAAGACCAGAAGACAAGCCGTAACTTACATAAGGATAAATGCTGCTACATCGCAGGCATGCAACTTTGCATATTTACTTGCGCCTTGTACTCCTGTTAGACAGCTGAAGCGAAGTTATGTCAAATTGTCTGCTGCTAGAACACAAATGGCAACAGTTTGAGCAATGCATCGCAAGTATTCATTCGCCGGAAAGCTTTTGCAATCGATTACAAGAAGATTGTATTTCCATAGTAGACTTCGGCACCTCATTCGGCACATTGCCTCTGTCAAGTGTAGTAGTAGGTGTAGCAGTAGCAATCAAGTGGAACAGTGTTTATTTTGATGATGACGATTTCAACTCCATGTGGTGTCTAGCAACGCTGATTGTTTATGTGGAGCTTAGTTCAGTGGCGATCAAGTACTACTCGTGTGTGGGATTATACTCGTCCAAGAACTATTCGTTATGATCAACTATTACTCGTGGAGTAAAATAGTATCTCCACGAGCTGGCTATCAGTGTTGTGTCCTCTGTTCCTCTGCCTACACCACCCGCTGGTGATAGCTGCTCCTCTGCCTACACCACCCGCTGGTGATAGCTGCTCCTCTGCCTACACCACCCGCCGATGATTGGTGCTCCTCTGCCTATACCACCTGCCTGAGATTGCCGCTCCTCTGCCCGTGCTGCATGCCGGTGATTTCTGCTCCTCTGATTATACCCCCTGCCGATGTTTACCGCTTCTTTTTCGTGGCGCTCTTCTTCGCCGACATTACGGTAGAAGCCTTGCCACTAGACAACAGGCAAGCTACTAAACCGGAGATGGTCTTGTCTCATTCAGATTAAACAAATACCCACACACACACTTACGTTGCTCGCCAGTAGCGTCTGGTGATGTCAGGGTCGAGTCGTCTAGGGGTAATTTGCCCAACTCACAATCGGAAGATTGTGGGTTCGGGCCTCACCTGTCGCTACTCTTCGCCCGCAACCAATCGGCGTGAGAGACTGGCGACGCTGCATGATTCAACGGTCGACGTGTCGTAAAACCAATAATCACCACCACCACTACCACCTCCGGTGACGTCACTAATCATCCACCGGGGGCTGACTCTGACCTGTCTTTGAGAAGGTCTCAAAGCGCCGCAGCTCAATGCCGGATGCTGTCCGAGCATACCTGCGTGGTCGCTCCAGGAATACTACCTGTCCGTAATTACCCGACCGAGTGCGCCCGGCCCACGCCGCCCGGTGGGTGGGTAGGCTGCGCCGCGGGGCACGCCGCCGCAGAGGGGAGGGGTGGGTAGGTTGCGCCGGCGGCCGGCCCGCAAAGCACCGGTGATTGACAGGCGGCGCAGCCATCACAGTGCCGTAAAGGGAAGCCGCCGCCGAGCGCGGCCGTGGCCTTGCCGACTCCGCGCAGCGTCGGCGGCTCTGCACACTCACGAGGCGAGCCGCACAGCGAGCCGCACAGCGAGCCGCACAGCGAGCCGCACAGCGAGCCGCACAGCGAGCCGCACAGCGAGCCGCACAGCGAGCCGCACAGCGAGCCGCACAGCGAGCCGCACAGCGAGCCGCACAGCAAGCCGCACAGCGAGCCGCACAGCGAGCCGCACAGCGAGCCGCGGAAGTCTCCGCCCTCCACGCCCCCTAGGCAGAGCGAACGGCGATCTGAGTCCCGGTCAGGTTTTGGGGAAAACAAGCACTTGGATCGGAACAGTGAATCAACGTTGCATACGAAAAGTGTCACTGCACCGGTTGCTCAATTGAACAGACTGGGAAGGCAGAATACGTCGATGCAGGATTATGAGCCGTGACGATATGCCATGGTATATGTTGTTCTCAGCAGATGGTGACAGTGCATTGAGTTTCACAGGCATTGGAATGAGGAAATGCACGTCGATTCGCGCACAATGTTTGGCCTACATGGTCGTTTCTTGCTCAGTTCCAGTCCCGTATCCAACTGCATCTGTGCGTCATAGACGAGGCTCCCTATTTTCCTTTATGTGCTCTGTGCCATTTTCCCGAGTCGCCTGCGCCACTCTATCGTATTTCTACATCACAGTCTGCGGGGTAGCCGCTCCGACAGCGTGTAGCCGCTCCGACCGCATCATCAGCTTCAGCGCTGCCATGCTGTCAGGGCTCCGCCTGTGCCTCGACGTGCAGCTTCGGCTCTATTTCCGGCACTGAGTCAAACGAGTCCGGCGGCATTGTCGCAACGCGGGCTCGAGTAATAACAAGGGCACGGCGCCGCACAATGGCCGGGTATATCGCGGCGGTAATTGTGACATCAGCGCCGCGAGCGCCCTCCCCCGGATTGGTTTGCTTCGCTTTGATCACTACTGAGGCCAGTCGGGTGGTGGTGGGGGAGGGGTAGCGGCACGCCTGCATTGTCGGCTGTGTCTGTGCGAATTGGCTCCTAGTGGTGCCGCTTTGTGAAATGGCCAATGGTAGTAGGTTGAAGTGTGCCGAGCGGTAAACAGCGGTCCGTGGTGCTGGCTACGCTGCGTGGTGTTCGCGGCGCGGCGGGGTGTGCTTGCGCCACGCGAGGGTTCATGCCGTCCATTGTACGCAGTGCTGAAGTGCTGGCACTGGTGCCGGTGGAATTGATGCTCGTACAGGTGCTGGCTGAAGCAATAGTACTGGCACTAGTAGAATTAGTTTTCGTGTTGGTACTGGCTGATGTGCTGGTATAATTGGCAAGTAAGAGCCAGCGTGCAAGTGAGGCTAATTTACGTCCCCGGGATTATAATTGCAACCGGTGTAGAAGTGAAGAAGATTTTACTTCTTTTATATTATTTTACTTAGACATTATTGAGTCCCCTACGCGGGGATGTTCGTGGAGTGCACACGCAGACATGCACCCACGTGGCACAGACAGCAAAAGTCAGATTTTTCCAGCACCCCTGCGACACAGTCTCGCTCGCCGGCTGCTCTCAGATTCGCCGCCGCCGCCGAAATTCGATCACGATCCTGCTGTCCAGACGCACGATCCTGCTGTCCAGACACACGATCCGGCTGTCCAAACACACGATCCTGCTGTCCAGACACACGATCCTGCTGTCCAGACACACGATACTGCTGTCCAGACACACGATCCGGCTGTCCAAACACACGATCCTGCTGTCCAGACACACGATCCTGCTGTCCAGACACACGATCCTGCTGTCCAGACACACGATCCGTGCCATCCGGACTGCTCGTCCGCGGTCGGCAGAACGTTCGCGAACGCGCCGCCGCCGCCGCCGCCGGTCGGTCGGTCGGTCGGCGCCGAGCCCGCGGCTCGGCGAACGCTCCCCAGTTGCCGGCACCTTCCGGGTACAGCCGAGGAAAAGTCTGCCCGAGGTCGGAGTCACTCCGACCGCCTCCGAGAAGCCGGCGCACAGAGCTGCAGACGCACCGGCCGCCGGCGCCGTCTTTGTGCCGCGAAGCCGAGCTGAGTAGTGCTGCCGGGATTATCGTCGGAATCATGGGGAAGTGAGGCTAAGTTGAATTATGCCGCTGGGAGTATCGTATGCGAATCGTGTGCGATAAGATCGCGGTACTGCACGCGATCGGCGGGCTTCAGCTCCGTGCCAGTTCCAACGGCAATGCGACTCTGGCATCGGTTCGGCCAATTCGAAGCACCCATGGAGTTAGTGAGCATTTCTTCGCATGCATGCGTGTATATGCGACTTCCAACGGCAATGCTAATCTGGCATCGGTTCTAGCAAGTCGATGTAAACATGGATCTAGTGAAGTCTTCTTTGCATAGATGTGCAGATGTGAACTAGTATACATTTACTATCAAGCTTCGTTTTTGTACTGCTTCTTGTGTGTCTTACTGTGTTTTAACTTCTACTTTGCTGCGCACCAACTATCGAACTCGACCTCACAGCCTAAGTTGATAAGCAACTTCTATTTAAAAAAATCAAGTGAGGCAGTCGCAACAATAGCTGAATGACGGGCGTGACCGGATTGTCTCGCCAACGCCGCACCGCGGGCGCTCGAGTCCGGCGACGATCACGCCGCGGCGTCGCGCCGCGTCACGCGACGCGCCGGGTCGTCGGCGCGGCGCAAATGGCGCGCCACGTGACCGGCGAGCCGCCGCCGCCGCCGCCGTTGACCGACGTCGGCTCGGCCGTTACTCACCGTCGATCGCCGACGCGGGCCAATTCGCCGCGCCGCCGCACGGCCGGTAATCGTGCCGTTGCATGCCCGGCGGCGTTTTATTTGGCGCGTTTTCTCGATGGGCGGCGGGCGCGTAATTGTCGCTCACGCGGCGCCGGCCGACTCGACGGAGCGGCCGGCGCCTCGGGCCGGACGCGCGCCGGCTCGCCCTCGGCCGGCCGCCGAGCGTCGCCGTTACGACTGTCGACTAGTTTGGACCACGGCCACACACAATTAGCGCCACACACACACACACACACACACACACACACACACACACACACACACACACACACACACACATATATATATATATATATATATATACATATACACCCATACACACGGCAAACAGGAAAATATACACATGGCCACCTGGGAGCCAGCCGTGTGCAGGAAGCCGGCGCCGGGCCGGCGTTCCCTCGCCGGTCGACAAGCCAGACGGCGGCCGTGCAAATGGGACGTGACTGACGAGAGAACTGGCGCCGGAATACCGCGCGACAGCACGCGCTGTGTCGGCCGGCCGGCCGCCGCGCGCGCGCCTTGACGGCGGGAAGCGTTCCGATTGGCCGAGCGCACACACGCCGACCGGCGATCGGGCCTGCGCGAATCGCCGCGCGCGCCGGCCGGCGCCGACAATGCGCCCGCCGGTGTGCTTAGCGTGCGAACGGCAGGCGCGCTAATGTCCGGTGGTCGGCTGGCGCTTCCTCATCTGCTGCCGCACCAGCGCGCGCGTCCGCGCCGGCGCGGGGTGGCCGGGCGGCGGCGGTCGACGCGCTAACGTCCGGCGGTCGACGCGCTAACGTCCGGCGGTCGGCGCGGTGACGTTCGGTGGTCGGCGGGCGCTTGCTCGCCCGCTGACGCGCCAGTGGTCACGTCCCCACTGACTCGGAGTCGCTCTGTGTTGGTGGTCGGGGCGGCCCGGAAATCCCCACACACCGCGGTTTGACGGCGTGCACAGGGTTCAGGCGGTAGTTCGACCGTTATTTTGCCTCAAGTAACAGTGTCGTTTTCTTACTGGGATGAGTGATTTCCCCGGCGAGTGTTCTGCTCTGATTGCGGAACTAACCGCGATGTAGAAGACGCTCGGTGCTACTTTTCGAAGTCGCTTTGCAAATATGTTGTCTTAGACTCAACGAGGGAACTACAAGCTATCACTAAGATATATTAGACGAAGCCATCAACATGGAGGTCTCAGGTATATGCAAATTCCTCAACTTCATTAAAGTGGATGTAATATGTATCCCACCGCCGGTTCGTATGGTGGGCATAGGGTACGTTAGGTTAGGTTATATTTTGGGCATTTTGGACATTTCGGGTATTTTGAGAATGGTTTCTGGTTAAAACCGTAGACACATTTCAGAGGAAATACGAGCCGTTGGAATTCACATGAATGGTAACGGCCCCACTAAAATCACGCACAACGGTTCCACTGCCAGGAGACGGCTGATGCTGACATTGTCTTTATTCCAGGCTCAGGTGGGTGGAGCTTCTCCCTGGCCACTGGGCAGGATCGATTATATGGGCCCGTCTCTGGCTGATTGCGTATGCCGGACGCCACCCTTCTGTAGACGGGACCGCCCCTCATCAGCCGCCACACGGTCACATCTTCATCTCATCGCGAGCACACACACACACACACACACACACACACACACACACACACACACACACACACACACACACACACACACACACACACACACACAGCAGAGGCGGGTTCAGGAATCGTCATGTGGCAAATAGATTATTCAGGAATCATCGAAGACAAGTGTCTTCGAGCCTTTGTGAAGGCACCTGAAGGCACGAACCTTTGCGGAGATTGAAAATATATCGAGCGGGAGGGGGAGCGTGCACACGAGCCTTCCCCAGAGAGGCGCCACCTTCCGTATGGGGTCGCATGACCCCCAGTGCCTGACTCTGTTTTCACCCATGTCACACACACACACACACACACAACCCAGCGGGCGCTCGCGCAGGCGCGCACGAGGTCTACCTAGCTACTCTCAACCGCTAGTCTTTCGGGAGGTGGTCGCTCAGCTCAGCCAGAGACGGGCGCCGAGTCGAGACGTGACCAACGCACGGATCTGGCCCGACAGAACTGAGTCCACCACACGCACTGAACACGAACCGGACTGAACGCGCCGACTCTGCGAATCTAACCTGGCCGGCCACACCTCATCGACGGGGAACAGGCGGCGGATCTGCGCGTCGGCTATCATCGACGGTAAAAGCGGGGGACCGCGCAGCCGATCCGACGGGAACCGGCGGCCGACTGACGATCGGCCGCTCATCACAGTGTTTACCGATGGACGGGTGACCACAGACAGAGATTGCGGACGCCCGCGGCGGTGCCGGCGGCGCCTGTTTGCGCCGGTCGGACGGCGCGCGTCGCGGCACCTTCTTGTCGCGCCGGCGTAAACAGAGAGACCGCCGGCCGGTCGGAGCTCCGGCCGGTCGGAGCGGCGGGCGGTCGGACCGACCACAGATGGGCATCGGCGCCGCCAGCGATGTCAACGTCATCATGGCTGTGCATGAGGCGTGCCGGCTGTCGCCGTCACGTGGAGGAGTGACCTGGGGCGGGGTGGGTGGGCGTGATGGTCACGTGGTGGTGTGATACATGGCGGTGTGATACGTGGCGGTGTGATACGTGGCGATGTGATACGTGGCGGGGTGATACGTGGCGGGGTGATACGTGGCGGGGTGAGCGGGGCTTGTGGATCACATGGCGGGTAACTTGTGGCGGGATGATCGGGGTGTGTGGGTCGCATGGCATTGAGACCTCTGGCGGGGTGGGCGGGGCGTGTGGGTCACGTGGCGGTGTGACCTGTGACGGGGGCGGGGCGTGAGCGAGGGCCACGTGACGTCACTGCCTGCGGTCGGATGCCTGTCGGCTGTGCTTCTCGGCACAAGGGGCATCGATTGTTGATGGTATCGCGGAGCCCCGCTGGCCCCGCAGGGGCGTAACACCAGAAGCGCCGACACACAAGTGCCAGTCATCGTGATGGAGCGCTTCAGTGTGAGCCAAATTTACGAGAACACTGCAGAGTGGATGGGACTCCCGTGCACCGGACGGTTGCTACGTCATGGCAGCTTCAGACCAGCCATGCGCCAGTGCTGACGCAGGAAGGCTATGTCGTAGAAAGCCCACCATGTACACGATTGTGTGTCACGATGGGGTGTGCTCGATTCAGTGTGTCTTGCGGAAGGAGAATGAAGAGAAAGGGACGGACGATCTTTAGCTCTTTCGCCAGCGAAGCCAAGCACTGCCCTCGGCTTTGATGATCGTGGTGTTCCGACATCTGCGCACCGCGAGAAAAAAAGTCAATGCGGTGTTGTCTTGGCCGATATGCCAGTGATTGCCACTAGTGAAGTATCCGAGCATTGCCGGCGCTCCTAGTCTAGCTGGTGGGCATTGTGGCGCTGCTGTTGCCGGGATGAACGAGCGTCATGCTGGGCAGAATGGGTTCAGGCGTCGGTTGGACGTCGCGCGAACCATCTCCTGGAAGTTATTTGGGTGTCGGCTCTGGCTCAGATTCCTGGAGACACCGGCTAGAAGGGAACAGGTGGGAATGTCCTCCCCGAAACCGGTCGTTTGAACTGTGAAAAAGCCGACCGGAAGTTCCCATCGGCCGGCGGCCGGCCGGCAGTGAGTTGGCCCCACTCACAACTCCGACGTGCAATCACACTTAGACACATGTGCCTACACACCGGCACAAACCAACCGACGCTCACCGCAAAAACCAACACCGCACCCACGAATTGGAAGTCCGTAGAACGTCAATCGGCTGGCGAGGTGCGCTTTTTCTCCCGACCTGCGCGACTGATCACAGACCGCTCTCCCGACCTGGTGGTGACACGCACCGGCTGCCGCCGTCATCGCCGCGGTTGCCGCCATCCTCCCGGCGTTTTTGCGCGCGACCGAGCGGTCGAAATTGGCTGCCTCAGTATGTGATATGAGTGGTCACGCCCGGCGCGGCTCTCGGGAAGGCTGGCGCCTCGCTCGAAGGGTTGGCGCCTCGCTCGAAGGGCTGACGCCTCGCTCGAAGGGCTAACGCGTCGCTCGAGGCTCGCGCCTCGCTCGAAGGGCTAACGCGTCGCTCGAGGCTCGCGCCTCGCTCGAAGGGCTGACGCGTCGCTCGAGGCTGGCGCTTCGCTCGAGACTGGCGCCTCGCTCGAATGGCTGACGCTTCGCTCGAGGCTGACGCGTCGCTCGAGGCTGACGCGTCGCTCGAGGCTGACGCGTCGCTCGACAGGCTGGGCCGACAGCGGCCGAAGCTCGCCCACATTCGCTGTGATCACAACCTTCGCCAGGGTCCGTGCGTCTGCGTCCAGAGCTAAGATCGGTGTTCCCGTTTCTCTGTCTTCAGGACGGCGACACCTGAACAGTAGCCAGAGTCTCGGTTTTCCTATGTTCAGAGTTCAGAGCTGTGGCCAGAGTCTCGATTTTCCCATACTCAGAGCTTCGACCGGCGTCTCTCTGAGTTCAGAACCGTGACCAGTTTCCCCCGTCCTCTGTGAGCAGAGATTGTGGGAATGTGTCGGCTTACCCGTGATCAAGTTTGCTGAGCGGCGTCTCGGTTTCTCTGTGATGAGCTTTGCGGTTCCATGATCAGAGTTGCAGGTCACGCCTCTGTTTCTTTGCAAGCCGCGGTGGCGGCCGACTTGCCGTCGACCGTCGGGCGCTTCTGGCCGGCCACGGCCCAGCCGCTCCACATTTGAAAACGCACGCCGTGGGTGTCCTTGCAGCGGTTTGCTGGAGATAGATTGGAACTGTCGCTTCCCAGGCCTGCCAGAGAAGTAATCACTGTTCAGCAGCATTAATACTCACCCACTTAGTGGGCAATAACAATGGCATGCATAATGTGGCCAGGGTAAGTGGCCGGAGTAGAGATCCTCGGTCGGCCGTGGTCTGCCCAGCAATGCATCCAGTGCAGGGGCGGAGTCAGGTCCGTCTTGTTGGGAGGTCGAACGGGATTTCCTGCGCACAGACTGTCAAGGGGGAGGGGGAAGGCTTGCGATGCTGTCACTGTACGGACATCCTCTCGATATTGGCTCGCTATGAGTTGTCGCCTCTTGCTGATGTTCCATTATTTACATAGTTGCCATCAGTTAACCACATGCCCATCATATAGGAATTCCGCCTCGCTGTCCTTCAGCACTTGACGTCTCCTATCTGCCCACTGGTTGACTGTCTCTGCTACCTGCTACCTGCTGCACGGTTCGAGTAGCGTCACTGCCTGCGCTTCACCTCAGCCTGCAGCCGCTCCTCTCCTCCCCCATATCCTGCAACTCACTTTTTAACCCCGACACCTTACTGCCGCTCCGGTTTCTGCCCTTCGTGCTACATCCTACAGCCTGTTTCCTATCTCCTGTGGCCTACAACCACTTTTTTTTCTTCCCGACCCCTAGCAGTCGCTCTCGCCTCTTCTCCCATGCGCACTACAACCACTCCCCTACAGCCTACAACTTTTCCGTTACACCCTGCATTTCCCCTACACCCTGCATCTCCCCTACACCCGGCAACCTCTCCCGTACACCCTATAACTCCACCCCTACGTCCTAATATCTCTCCCCTACACCATACAACTTTTCTCATACATCCTACAACCTATTCCCTACACCATATAACCTCCATTATATTCCCTACAGCCGCTTTTCCCCGTCCCTACACCTCAAAAGCAACTTTTTCCATACACTCTACAGCCACCCTTGTCTTCACTTTTCCTCTCCCAGGCATCCTGCAGCTGCTATCTTTATTTCCCCTGTCTACTGACACCCTCACTCTTCTTGCCTACACCCCCTTGCCGGCCGTTTTCCTTCCCCTTCCTCTGTCATGCACTCTGTAGCCGCCCCTGCCTCCCCAACTCCACCCTGCAGCCGCCCCTGCCTCCCCAGTTCCACCCTGCAGCCGCCCCTGCCTCCCCAACTCCACCCTGCAGCCGCCCCTGCCTCCCCAGTTCCACCCTGCAGCCGCCCCTGCCTCCCCAGTTCCACCCTGCAGCCGCCCCTGCCCCCCCCAAATGGCACCCTGCAGCCGCCCCTGCCTCTCCAATGCCATCCCGCGGCTGGCGGTCGGTTTATGCTGGAAATGTCCTTAGCCGTAGCATTGCAGACAGTAATTGGGCCGGTAATGACTGAGAATTAGCGTCGGCGGGGCGGTGTGAGTGGGGTTACAGTCGACTCGGTGGGGAGGGGGGGGGGGCACCGGGGCGGGCTGCAACTGGGCAAGTGCATCAGACACACACACATACACAAACACACTTACACATATACGAACACGCCTACATACCAGCCGATATCACCACACGGTGGCAGGCTGGCAAAATTCACTCACACACACACGCCTACATTCACACAAACACACCTACACATACACAAACTCCTACACATACACAAACATTTGCACATACATAAACACACACACATACACAATCACACATACACAATCACACATACACAATCACACATACACAATCACACATACACAATCACACATACACAATCACACATACACAATCACACATACACAATCACACATACACAATCACACATACACAATCACACATACACAATCACACATACACAATCACACATACACAATCACACATACACAATCACACATACACAATCACACATACACAATCACACATACACAATCACACATACACAATCACACATACACAATCACACATACACAATCACACATACACAATCACACATACACAATCACACATACACAATCACACATACACAATCACACATACACAATCACACATACACAATCACACATACACAATCACACATACACAATCACACATACACAATCACACATACACAATCACACAATTACACACACAATCACACAATCACACACACAATCACACATATACAAACACGTACACAAACAAGCAAGCCTACACACCATACCTGCACACACATAAGCACATCTACAATCATACACCTACACACAAGCATTCATGCGCACACATGCTCACACACACGTGCACCTTTCTACTTACCTCTCCCCCACTCGTTCATTCCCAGTACCCACGCACTCCGACGCGGACACAGAAATTACCACCAGCCGAATGACGGCAAAATAACGAGCCTAATGCGACTGGAATGTCCCGAATTTCGCGACGGCACGCGTACGCATGGGAGTGCGTGCCTCGCCAGCGGAGGTGTGCCGACAGATGACCATTAGTGCGTGCACGCATGCGGCAAGCGACCGCGCCAGTTACCAACTGCGGTTGCGGTCAGAAAAACACTCGGCATGTGCTTCAAACGTGCTTTATGTGGGGAAGACATGAGGAGGCGTTACATGATGCCACTCTGGTGGATCCGTTTTTATTGAGCAGGCTGCATCGCTGTGCGTATCAATCGGCTGAGGTAATTTAATTACTATGGCGACAATTTGCAGGTATTGAGATGATCACAAACATAGCAGGTATCGAGCTTACTTGGCCATCACATTATCTGTTCTCGAGGCATGGAAAAATGCGTCCCGTCCAACAGCTGGACCATAATGATATTAGTGTGGAATGTATATCGGCGTGTCGGCCTTGTTGGTCCAGCAACGAACAGGGTAGGTCTCACTGGTGCGAGAGTGCCTGGCCGCTGCCGAACCACCGGACCACCGGACCACCGGACCACCGGACCACCGGACCACCGGACCACCGGACCACCGGACCACCGGACCACCGGACCACCGGACCACCGGACCACCGGACCACCGGACCACCGGACCACCGGACCACGGGAACGGACCGGTGTCCGTAACGTAACGATTGTCGACGCTGCGCTCGATCCGCCACCACGGCCGATTACAGCCCCGGGGCATAATTACCGCCGTGCTCCCCCTAGACTGCGCGGGGGACGGCGCCGCCCGCTGCGACGTGGCCGAGCCACGCGGCGGGTGGAGGCGGCGGCGGGGGGGGGCACCTGCAGTGGCACTCCACCCTTCACAGCCGGCCCCCAATTGAACAGTGGCGCGTCGACGCGGGCCAGATCGACAGCCGTCACGTGGACGGATGTCGGGGCGGCTAAACACCGTCAGGGGCCGTGGAGACGCGGTCACGGTGTCATGATACGCCGGGCGAGTTCCGCTCACCAGTAGACGAGCCGTGCTGCTGTGTAGTGGATTTGTCGGGGTCTTCTGCTGCTGGGTAGTGGATTTGTCGGGGAATTCTGCTGCTGGGTAGTGGATTTGTCGGGGTCTTCTACTGCTGGGTAGTGGATTTGTCGGGGACTTTTGCTGCTGAGTAGTGGATTTGTCGGGACTTCTGTTGCTGGGTAGTGGATTTGCCGGGGTCTTCTACTGCTGGATAGCGGATTTGTCGGGGTCTTCTACCGCTGGGTAGTGGATTTGTCGGGGTCTTCTGCTGCTGGGTAGTGGATTTGTCGGGGACTTCTGCTGCTGGGTAGTGGATTTGTCGGGGTCTTCTACCGCTGGGTAGTGGATTTGTCGGGGACTTCTGGTGCTTGGTAGTGGATTTGTCGGGGTCTTCTACTGCCGGGTAGTGGATTTGTCGGGGACTTCTGCTGTTGGGTAGTATGTTTGTCGGGGACCTGTGCCGATGAGTCTGTGACTCCGACTGGCTTGTCAGCACTCTATCTTCTCTGTCGACTGACTTTGCGGGTGGGCAGGCTGGCTGCGCGCGGAGCGGCTCTGCCCGCTCAGCAGAGCGGCTCTGCCCGCTCAGCAGAGCGGCTCTGCCCGCTCAGAAGAGCGGCTCTGTCCGCTCAGGAGAGCGGCTCTGCCCGCTCAGGAGAGCGGCTCTGCCCGCTCAGCAGAGCGGCTCTGCCCGCTCAGAAGAGCGGCTCTGCCCGCTCAGAAGAGCGGCTCTGTCCGCTCAGGAGAGCGGCTCTGCCCGCTCAGAAGAGGGCTCTGCCCGCTCAGCAGAGCGGCTCTGCCCGCTCAGAAGAGCGGCTCTGCCCGCTCAGAAGAGCGGCTCTGCCCGCTCAGAAGAGCGGCTCTGCCCGCTCAGGAGAGCGGCTCGCCCGCTCAGGAGAGCGGCTCTGCCCGCTCAGAAGAGCGGCTCTCCCGCTCGAAGGCGGCTCTGCCCGCTCGAAGAGGGCTCTGCCCGCTCAGAGAGCGGCTCTGCCGCTCAGAGAGCGGCTCTGCCCGCTCAGAAGAGCGGCTCTGCCCGCTGGAAGAGCGGCTCTGCCGCTCAGAGAGCGGTCTGAGAGCGGCTCTCGGGCTCTGGCTCAGAGAGGGCTCTGCCCGCTCAGGAGAGGGGCGGCTCTGCCCGCTCAGAAGAGCGGCTCTGCCCGCTCAGAAGAGCGGCTCTGTCCGCTCAGGAGAGCGGCTCTGCCCGCTCAGGAGAGCGGCTCTGCCCGCCTGCCGGCCGACTGACAGAATGTGCTAAGAGAGAGAGACGGCTGATCTCCGATCTGTCGCGTCGCCACCTGAAGTGATTCCGCTCACAGTCTGTCGATGCTGGCACACCGCCTACCCTGGTCCTACTGCCTACCCTGGTCCTACTGCCTACCCTGGTCCTACTGCCTACCCTGGTCCTACTGCCTACCCTGGTCCTGCTGCCGGCCTGAGGGTCCTGATGCGCGTGTGTGCCCCTCTATCGTACAGGCGGCACACGCTGACGGTCTCTGACAGTAGCTGACGGCCCCTGACGATCCCTGACGGCAGCTGACAACAGCTGACGGCCCTTGACGGGAGCTGACGTCAGGGGCTGTCAGATCAGCAGGATCGTCAGCCAAACTAACCACCAGGTCAGCAGGACCAGGTGGTTATTTCGGCTGCTAGTTTGGCTGTCCAGATCAGCAAGATGTCAGATCACCAGGATCGTCAGGGGCCGTCAGCTACTGTCAGAGCCCTGTCCTGCCGACGACCCCTGACGGCAGCTGACAACAGCTGACAGCCCCCTGACGGTAGCTGCCGGCCCCTGACGGCAGCTGACGGACGTGCTCCGGTCAGATCAGCAGGACGGACGGTGGCCGGGCAGGTGTGCTGCCGCTGACACCGGCCACGCTCCACGTCCGGTCAGCTCCCGCCACTGACGAACGGCGGCGCCAGATCAGCCGCCGCCGCGGCGCGACTGTCGCCGCACGCGTCAATTATGCACGCGGCGCGGTCGATAGCCGGCGCCGCCGCCGCTGGCCGCTCATCTCCGCGTGACGTCACGCACAGCCGGACAGCGGTGACGTCACACCTTTCGGCAGAGGTGACGTCAAACTATCGGACAGTGGTGATGTCGCACCTTACGATAGTGGCGACGTCATGCTGTCGGACAGTGGTGATGTCAGATTATCGGACAGTGGTGATGTCACATTATCGGACAGTGGTGATGTCATAATATCGGACAGTGATGACGTCCTACTGTCGGACAGTGATGACGTCCTACTGCCGGACAGTGGTGACGACCGCTCGCGATGAGCGGCGGCCCGCCAGGTGAGATCAGGTGGCTAGTTTGGCGCGGCGGTGTTCGCCCTGGTCGCCTCAGACCACGGCGTTGCCGGCCGCCTCTACCGGTGGCGGTCGCCGGGCGGTCGCCGGGTGTGCACTAGGGTGGGTCATCACTTGGTTCCTGAAAACGGCTAGTGAAATTATCGTGATAAATATCATTCTGAACTCACATGAATTTTTTTTCAGATTTTTAAAATCAATTTTAGGGGTGGCCCGCTCTCGTTTTGTTACACCATGTTTGCCAACATTTGTACCAAATCGCCTTTTTGAGGAGCATAGAATTTCTCCATGTGCTTCAAACAGAAACGCTTCACGGCGTGCACACCGTGCACACCGTGCACGCCGCTGCACGGGCGAGCAGCGCGGCCGCGCCGGCAGCTGGCGCGCTTTGTCGGCGCCGATTGCCGCTTCAGTTGGCGGCGCGCGGCTTTGTCGGCGCGGACAATGCTGCGCGCCGTCCGGAGGCCATCGTCGCGCCTGTGTCGCACGCCTGGGCGGCGAGTGCCGCCGAGCGCGGAGGGCGTTGGCTGAGCGCGGAGGTGAGCGAGCTGCCGTGGTGTACCGCTCGGCGTGTGCAGGATTGAGGTGGACGGCCGGCGGGGAGGGGACTGGTGCTGGCGAAGGCACGACCAGCGGACGCGCTGCCGTTTTCCGACAGCCGATTGCGTCCATCCCCGGAGCGTGAGCCGCTGTCGGCGTGACTGATGAGCCGGCGGCCGCGCGGCTGTCATTACAGCGGCACTACTGCGGCGCGGCTGCGTCAGGGGGGGGGGGAGGTAGAGGGCAGAGGGCAGGGAGCAGGGGAGAGCAGGCGGTCAGCCGGACAGCCGCTCAGCTGACTCCGTGTCCCCCCCCCCGCGCGTCACCACCTCCTCTCGCGTGTCACGTCGCCGCCCATGTAGCCGCCCCCTGCCGCCGCCCCCGCGCCACGGCAGATAACTCTGCGGCCGGGAGGGGAGGGGCGGCGGAGGGGCGGCGGAGGGGCTGTCGACTGACCACCGGATCGGACCGACGCATTTATCTCCGGATGCGCTACTGTTGCGACAAGCACAACAAAGCTGGAGGGCTCGTGTAGCCGCGTAATGGACCGGCCACACCGGCAATGGAGTTAATGGCCAACAGGGGACGGCCGAGGATAGTGAATTGTTTCGGTGGGCGCCGCTTCGGCCGCGAGAGGCCATAACGGGGAGGGGGGGGTGAGGAGGCTGCGGCCAGGCTCCGTGTGGCCCGTGGGTGCTGGTGGATAGCTGAGCCCTGCTCTGTGCTCTGCTCTGTGCGCTGAGCCGTACTCTGAGACAAGCTCGCTGCCGTCACAAAATTGCTATCGGGAGCGAGTACTCCGGGGGTGAGGATTTGTACTCTCCAGTCCGAAGGGTTGTGGGTTCGAGTCCGTTGTAAGGCCACCGCCAAGCACCAAGCTTCCTGCTAACACGAATTCCCCGCTACCATAAACTCGTTGCAACTGCAGTCTCTCCGCTTCTGCAATCTTCCTGCTACCGCATTTTCCCTGCTGCCGCTATCTGCCTGCTGCCCGAACTCGTTGCTGAATCGGCGCGGAGAGTTTCCAGTGCTGTAATGCTGTACTGAGACGACATGGACATCATCATGCTGGTCGTCAGTTCATACTGTCCCCAATTGCGTGCATTCTGCTGGGACCGATTCATTGGAGAAGTAGGTGAGAAGTAGGTAAGAAGTAGATGAGAAGTAGATGAGAATTAGGTGAGAAGTAGACGATGCTGCTGCTGCGCAAACGCCTCCGCCTCACGGAACAGCCGTGACTGGTGATGCAGCCAGCATCTACACTGCGGGTGGAGGGCGGCGCCAAAGGCACACACGATACTGTACAGCCGCAGGAAGGGGAGCGGCAAAGTCACGCACGAGACTGTACTGAAACCGCGGGCTCGAACAGCGGGTTAGAACATTGGGTCATGAAAACACTCTTTGCCTGGCCGCTGATTGATTTTTCTTCCAGCTTTTGGGTAAACCGCTCCTTCAGCGAGCAATGCTGCGCCGCGCTTTATGGCCGACGGAGATCCGATAGAATGCTCATAAACACTCCAATCAGCGTTCTGCGCATGCCAAAGGCCACGCACGCCATCCTTTCAACCAGGAAAGCGACGCACGAACACACGAAGGGGAAAATTGTAAACGAAACGATGTCACCAAATGAAAACCTTGCACAGCTATTGCAATCATTAAGCTATTCGATAATGAATATCGTACATGAATACGAATGATAAAACCAACATATTCGAGATGTTGCGTCGCAAATGTTCGACAGCGTGACGTCCCCAATGCTTGATTGTGTGACGTCACCAATGTCCGACGGCGTGACGTCACCAATGACCAGCGACTGGCGTCAGGAATGCTGTCGAGTGCACGCATCGCTGCCGGCAATCGCCTGTCTTCCGCCTTTGCATCGTCGGCTCGACTCTGGCTTTGACCATCTCTCTGTCTCTGTGTCGGCAGTATCAAGCCACAGCCGGCCGACACGAACGCCAAGAGCAACCCGAGCAAGCGGCATCGGCTGCGTCTGAACGCCGAGCTGGACACGCTGGCCAGCCTGCTGCCCTACGAGCAGAACATCCTGAGCAAGCTGGACCGGCTCTCCATACTCAGGCTGGGTGTGGCCTATCTCAGAACGAAGAGCTACTTTCAGGGTGAGTGCCGCTCGCAGAGTGGAGGTGTTTGTTTATTTGTTTATTGGCTGGTTCACGACACACTTTATGCACATTCACGGCTAATGGCGCCGCCCACACTGTTTCGTCGGTGGGCCGCGGGATTGGGAAATGTCCTGAGTGGCGCTAGAGTCGAACCCGGGACCTTTGGTACCCATAGCCCGACACCTTAACCACTCGGCCATCCCCGCCTCAGAGGGGAGGCGTGATTGGTCGGCGAGCTGATGACCTCAGTGGTGCGTGTCTGTGTGTGTGGGGGGGGGGGTGAGTGCGTGTGCCGAGGCGTAGCTAAGGGGTCCACAGTCCGCCCCCTTAACACCGAAAAATACACCAGATGAAACGAGAAATTGTGAGTTTCACCAGGGTTGACCAAACATTTTCAGCCCGTTTCGCCCACTGGAAGATTTCTTTTTTAATCAGTTTCCTTTTGGGTTCGGTTCCTCGGACGAAAATTCTGGCTGCACCACTGCGCGTGTGTGTTTTGCAGTGCTTCTGTGGCATTTAAGCTGGAGTTTTGCAGTCCCTGGTAGCTCTCTTATTGCAAGGGTGTTACTTTATGCAGTTATTATGCTTAAAATTACGGCAGGGGCGATACTAAATTATGGCGTGTATCTTACTATTAGTCGAAAAGAGGACGTGGTGGCCTAACACAGCAATCTAGCCTTGTAGAAAGGTCGGTGTAGGTTGAAGAGAGGTCTTTAGAAGTGGAAGAAGGTCTAAGAGTGGCTGTCTAAGAAATTAATTGGCTGTCTAAAGTAAGAAAGCGCTGCTTGATGTCAGACGGGTGACAAGCTGGATTGGGGCCATACAATTCAGGGGTCATCAGGGTGCGAACGACGTCGAGGGATCAGGGCCGCCGAACAACGAAAGAGCAGTGTAAAGCCAGACAGGGACCGTCTGATTTTGTGCAGGTTCAGGTTTTGGAGTTCGGAGTTTGTGCAGGTTGGAGCTTTTGCATTCAGGGCCGCAAATAGCTAGAGCGAGGCCATCAGAAATCGGAGTTGTGCCTCAGACAGTGGCAAGGAGCGACTTTAAGTAAGCTCGCCACTGTCTTCGCTCAGAGAGGAGTCGCCCGACGAACGAGAGAGGCCAGGCAGTTTCTTCCGACTGCCGATGACGATCTTCCGCCGAAAAAAGACGCCTGCGAAGGACCGTCTCCACGTCTCCCACGGATCCCCCACTTTGGCGCCACGCCCACGTCCCACCCGCTTCCTTTCGCGCGCTCACTCTCCCTTTCGACGCGCGCGAACACTCTGACCGCGCCGCCGCGAAGCGCGGCAGTGGGCCGCACCTCCCCGAGTCGGCACCGACACACCGAGTTGAGCGCCAGGCCGGGCGGCCGGCCGCAATTGGAGGAGCAATCATCGCGGCGGTTAGTCGCGGCGCGCCGGCCTTGGCGCCGCCGCCGCGCCCGCGCCCGCCGGAACTGCACCGGCGAGCGCGCCGCCGCGAAGGCCTCTCCCAGGCTGGGAACGTGCCCGCCGTCTGTCCAGTGTGCAGCGCTGGTCGTCTGTCTGGCCGAGGTACTCCCCACGAGGAGTCCCATCTGAGGAACTCCATCTGCGGAACTGCTTCTGAGGAACTCCCTCTAAGGAACTCCACCTGCGGAACTGCTTCTGAGGAACTCCCTCTAAGGAATTCCATCTAAGGAACTCATTCTAAGGAAGTACATACAAGGAATTCCCTCCAATGAACTCCCTATAATGAACTTCCTTTAAAAAAAACTCCCTCTAAATAACTCCCTCTAAGGAACTCCTCCCTAAAGGTAACGACCTCTAAAGAACTCCCTCTTAAAAACTCCCTCTAAGGAACTCCCGCTAAGGAACTCCCTCTGAGTAGCTCTTTCTGCAGAACTCGCTGTGAGGAACTCCATCTGCTGGACTCCCTCACGGGTTCTAGTACCCGGAAGCCGACTCACACTCCACCTCTAATTAATACATTGCAGGACGTTAGGAGCGTCCCAAAAGTCTGGGATGAGCTGCTTCTTAAGCCGATTATTTACAGGCGAGGCACATGGTGTTCGTGATAATGCTATCAAAGATTGATGAGTGGCATGGCATCATTCCTCTTGCTCCAAAACACATTATTTGTCGCGAGAAGAGAAAGGAAATAGTGAGATCCTTCAAGTGTGCATGGGTCTTAGATACGTATTCAAAGTATGCAGCCGTTTGGAACACTCCCATGCAGTCTGCCAGTCTCCAGAGTCTGTCAGTCTGAAGCAGCCCCGTGTAGTCTGCCGCAGTCTTGCAGGCTGCGGTGGTCTGTCGCAGTCCGCTCGATCCCCCGGCGATCCGCTACGGAGTCGGTCCGGACGTCACGA
This sequence comes from Imbricaverruca yamaguchii, assembly GCA_034440575.1. Lineage (NCBI taxonomy): Eukaryota > Metazoa > Arthropoda > Thecostraca > Neoverrucidae > Imbricaverruca > Imbricaverruca yamaguchii. The sequence continues at coordinate 441,224 of JAOTOL010001452.1, forward strand.
CCCCGTGCCCTCCCCTCCCCTCCCCAAGCGTCTCGCAGGTCAGCGCCGGGAGCGCCGCGCGTCGGCAGCGACGTCATCGCCGTCGGCGGCGGCGGCACCCTGTGTACCGCACTCGGCGAAACAAACCGAATTAAGGCCGATCAGTGCCCAGCCGGCGCGATGGGGGATTTGGCCGGCATCTGAGGCGCCGCCAGCTGTGAAGACGCCGTCGCCGGCTGTGAAGATGCCGCCGGCGCCCGGGCGCAAACGGCGATAAGTAGGCGTCGCGGTCGTCGTCGTGTTCGAGGGAGGCGATGGGCAAAGTCGGGCGAGCAGTGACGACGAGCTGGAGTGGGAGGGGTGTGTGTGGGAGGGGAGGGGGGGTGAGGAGTGGGTTGTGGAAGGGTGGTACGGGATGAGGTGCGAGAGGGACGGGCGCGGTGTAGCGGTAGGGCCGGGCGGGCCGGGCACGGCCGAGCGACGCTGGCTTTACACCGGCCAATAGTCATCATCGCCGGCGCAGAAAAAGCGGCGCCGCCCGCCGCTGGTGCCGCTGCCCATTGAGAGATTCGGCTGTGGCCGCCAGTTTATGAGGCGCGAGTCGCCGCCGGCCGGCTGTAATTGCGGCCGTTTTTGCGCCGGCTTTTTGCCGCGTCGGGCCGGCCGGGTCGGGGTCGTCGCGACCGGGTGACAGCCGCGGCCCGGCCGGCCCGTTCCCACCGACCCTGGTTGACCCGGACCGCCGCCGACGGCCGGCCAATTGGAGGCTCATCAGCGGGCGACGGCGGCCGCCGCCGCCGCCGCCGCCGTCATAGTCGACCGGCGGCCTGATCGATCGCCGGCTGCCGGGTTCTCTGAATGAGTGGCCGGGCGGGCCTGCTGAGGTGGCGGCGCACCGCGGGCGGACGCCCTTTGTCGCCACTCGTCTGGACGCACAAGCTGCCACTGGTCCGGCTGAACACGCTGCACACGCTTACCGGCACGTCCCTGGGCACTGCACGCTCTCCACTCGGTGGCGGCGTGGCTGAGGATGGTGCAGACGTCTTGTGGAGGCTGCTGCGCGTCCCAGACATCCGCCGGCGTCCTCTGAAGGTCTTGGACATCTGCTGACGTCCTCTGAATGTCTCGGATATCTGCTGACGTCCTATGAAGATGTCGGACACCTGCTGACGTCCTCTGAATGTCTCCGACGTCGGTGCACGTCCTCTGAATACCGAGTGGAGGCGCTGACTGATCAGTGACAAGCTCGGGTGATGGCAGATGCTTGTAACCGGGATCGATTGGCTGGGCTGTAGGGCACTTTCGCTCCGGAGATCGCACGCTCGCGTGTCACCACCCGTGGCGCACCAAGCCCTGTGTGCTTTTGACAACCAGCATCGTATCCCTCGTCGGACGCCAGCGCTGTCTGTTCGGTGAATTTGCAGAGGTGACAGATCGGTCGTTCTTCTCACGGGAGCGTGCGGCAGACTGCTCCGCTAGTCAGCGAGAACAGACGAGCACAAGAGGTGATACTCAGGAACTGCATGAATATTCTTGTGTCGATAAGCTAGTCAAGTAGTCACTACAACAAGCACAACGGCTGATATGTATGGCGTTTTGTGGCTTGGCTGTTAGTGTCGCTTGGACATGCGCTGGCTTATCGCTGGACCCACATACACATGCCGAAAATGCACACAAAACTATGTCTAATCGTCTCTCCGGAAGTTCCACGGAATCTAAACTCCATGCTACAAAGTTTCGGGGTTCAATGCAGAGCGTTATCGTACTGCGTCAGCACTGAACTCACCTCGCTACATCACCGCTGCAGTCGACTCGCCCTAAAAGCCCCAATAACTAACTAACCAATCTGCACTCCCCTCCTGATTGGCAACTTCCAGCTCTGCGGCACAATTTCAAAAGGACGTTTGACGTCATTGGTCAGACACGGCCGCCTGGCGGCTGCGCCCCCGACCTCGCCTGGCCAGTTGCCAGGCGACCATCGCAGCCGGAGGCGACAATAACGGTCGTGCGAAACGACTCGACCAGTTGTGCCGGCACGGGGGGATCTTTGCCGGCCAGTGTCCTTCCCACCCAGCCAACCATGCGGCAAAAGAGGAAAGTGGGTGTGTTTATTTATGTGGGAGTTCGTTTCAACGTTCAGCAGATTGATGCGCTTGGATGTGGTGACGGAAAGGTAGCAACTCCCGAGGAAAGTGGACGAAGTCGGCGGATTGTGGGTGGCAGGTGGAGATGGAAGACAGTGCAAACAACGAGGACGTTGGCGCAGTTGTAGAGAAGCTGCAGCAGGCAGCTTCTCTAGGTCGGCAGGGGGGTCGGCCACGGCCAGGTGAAGGTCAGCATACAAATCATCGACGGCGAAGACACACTTACGACGGTGAGAAGTATCGTGAGAGTGAGCCGGAGGCGATGGGTGGACGGGCCATACCAACGGGACGACAAGCCCTTCCGACGGGACGACGGGCCCTTCCGATGAGACGACGGGCCCTACCAACGGGACGACGGGACAATGGACCCTATCGACGGGACGTCGGGACAATGGACCCTATCGACGGCGAGAAGGGCGCAGACAAGGGCCAACACAGTGCGACGAGCGGCGCAGCGGCGGAGGCGGGCGCGGTCGCCATATCGTGGCCGGGCCCGCCGACCAGAACGGCGCCGATAACAGGCACGACCCGGCCGACGGCGGCGGCCGCGATATCAGGGCGGTGGCTCCGATGGCCGGCCCGGGGAGCGCCGATCACATCGGGCGGCGTCCCGCGGCCCGAAAGGCCTCGGGCCGGTCGGGCGGCGGCGGCGGCGGCCGGGCGCGTCCCGCCGCATCGGCGGGTATCTCCGGTCGCGGCGGCGGCCGGCGCCGATGACAATCTCGGGGACGGAGGATGACGGATCGGCGCAGCGGCGGTGCCGCCGCCGGCCGCCGACCGACACTCGACCGCTGTATTAGCCCGGCGCTATCGAAATATTATTATTGCGGTGAGCGCTAATGGCCGACCGACGTCCGATACGGATGATTAATGGCAGCCCGCTTATGAATGGAATACCGGACTATCTGCCGGTGTATCGCACTTCCGTTTTTACCGAGATACGCGCGCGCCGGCTCATTAACGACCATCGGAGGCGTCCGTTGTGGCGGGAGGTGTTGTGACACGGACGGTTGGCGGCGGTGAGCCGTCCCATCTGAGTCGGCCGGGCACCGCCGCACCCGATCTGCGCTGTCGGAGCAGCCGGGAAGGAGCCGGGCCGGGTCCGAGCAGAGCCGAGCCGAGCCGAGCCGAGCCGGGTCAAATCCGAGCAGAGCCGAACCGAGCCAGGTCAATTCGCGACAGAGCCGAGCAAATACAGACCGTTCACCTGTCAGCAGAAATGACAGGCCTATGTGGTCAGGTTCACGGGTCACTCCGTTTGTTTGCTTGTTACTTGGGCTTTAGGGCGCCTCGGCCGGAATTGACCATTCGCGCCCACACGAGTCACACTCCGCCGTGGACGAGCGAGCACGGTGTCTCGTCCACCGTGGACAGGACGCGGTGTGACCGGCCGGCCGGCCGGGAAGGGGGGACACACCGGCCGCCCAAAGGATGACCGAACCATCCATCACGCGCTGAATAGCGGCCTCGTCAGGTTCGGGCGATGGTCATCGATGCGGCACCTCAATGCGCCCGCTCGCCGCCCCGCTCGGCAGTCGTTAGCGCACGAGTGACGTCACAGGTGACGCGTGACGTCATTAGTTTAGCGTGGCGTGGCTGGTGCCGGTGCCGGTGTAAATGATATGGCAAAACAAAAGCAATTGTGAGTCGTAGGGTCCTTGTTCGGATTCGTTCGTGCGTCGTCATCGTATATTACTGGTTCACTCTCTTTGTACCGTACATAATCAAACTTCTATTGCGCTGTTTCATTTTTTAATTGCAGGCCAGTTTTAGGTGGCGCGAATTATTTTCGGTGGCAGCACAGCCATCAGGTTGATTGCAACAACAGACCATGAGGCTGCACAATTCGAGTACATTCGTCATGCCCTTCTTGGCCGTCATCCTGCCTTCACCTATCGAGTGACCTAAGTCACCACGGCCCCCGGGGGGACGAGTAGCCTAGGGGTAAGTTGCTCGTCTCACGATTGAAATGTTGTGGGTTCGAGTCTCACCTGTCGCTACTCTTCGCCCGCGACCAATCGGCGTGAGAGATTGGCGACGCTACATGATTCAACGGTCGATGTGTCGTAAAGCCAATAACCAACCGAAACGGCCCCCGGCAGAGGACAACTGTGAGGAAACATCAGATCCGCGTCTGGACAGAAACACGGCCAACCTGCCAGCCGAGATGCGGTCGCAGGCCGAATCGAGCCCACCGAGATCGCTGGCCGCTGGAGGCGCTAACGAAACGGAGACAATCGAAGTGAAATCTGAGCTGTCTAGTCGGCGCGGATATGCAAACCCAGCCGCAGGATGACTGGCGTCGTGGTCGATTGAAGTCGAGTGGAAATTGTGGAAACGTGCACATCTGAGCCTTCCCAGGTGGACCATCGCCGGCCTCACGCGCATGGGTGTAGGCGTTCCAATAAACTCCGGATACCGCTGATCCGTAGCTTCCAAGAGTTCCAGCGTTAGCTCCATAGCGTACTTCGTAGCCAGACGACTCGAAAAAAGTGATTTCCCGTAAAAATGTTGGAAGGTTTCTGACCAGTTATTCCCGTGCTGATGAGCCCGGAGTTTCCTCAGCCGGTAGTGTGAGGGGCGCCCTGGGACCATGTCGCCACGGTGACATGGTCCCAGGGCGTTCTGGATCCTCGTGCTTCGCTGCACGACTCGTGTCGTGCTCTCCATGACGACGCTCTCCGATGACGGTGGTGATGCTGGAGTCCATAATAGCGTGGCGGCAGACGCTGACGACGCCCCCTGATGATGGTGGTGATGCTGGAGTCCATGATGGCGTGGTGGCAGACGCAGGCACGCTGACGTCAAGCTCTGACGATCCCGATGAAGCTGACCACGTGTCGCCGGGGTGTCTCAAATGGTTCCCTGATGACGAGGTGTCTCACATGGTTCAGAACCATTTGAGACCATTCACGGAACCAATGGCTCGTCACTGATGGCGAGATGCTTCACGTAGTTCCCTGATGGCTAGGTGTCTCAAATGGTTTCCTGATTACTACGTGTCGCAAATGGTTCCCTGACAGCGGGTTGTTTGACATACACCCTGATGGCGGGTTGTTTGACATCCCCCTCATGGCGGGGTGTTCACATGATCCTCCGATGGCGGGGTGTTTCACGTGGTCCCCTGACTCAGAAGTCGACGAGACCGGCCAGGGTCGCCCACAGTCGCCCACAGTCGCCCACAGTAGCCCACAGTCGCCCACAATCGCCCACAGTCGCCCACAGTCGCCCACAGTCGCCTACAGCCGCCAACAGTCGCCCACAGTCGCCAACAGTCGCCAACAGTCGCCCACATCGCCACCGGCCGGGCAGGACGCCCTGGACGAGCCTGGCCAGGGTCCCACACAGTCGCCCACAGTCGCCCATAGTCGCCCACAGTCGCCCACATCGCCACCGGCCGGGCGGGGCGCCAGTTCACATTCCGACCCCGATTGAGCCGGTCCGCAGAGCGAATCGATTGTGACGCGGCCGTGCGCCAATTACGGCGCACATCCATTCTGGCGCAGCAGCTGCGACGCGGTGCAATATGCACAGGTGAGTGGAGCCGCGCCGGGTGGGGGGTGGCGAACAGGCCGCTGCAGACTACCACAGCCGTGACAGGCCGCCACAGGCCGCCATAGGCTACCATAGGCCGCCACAGGCTGCTGCAGACTACCGCAGCCGCCACAGGCCGCTACAGGCCGCCACAGGCCGCCATAGGTCACCACCGGCCGCCACAGGCCGCCACCGGCCGCTACAGGCCGCCACAGGCCACCATAGGTCGCCACAGGCCACCAGAGGCCGCTACAGGCCGCCACAGGCCGCCATAGGCCGCCACAGGCCGCCATAGGCCGCTACAGGCCGCCACAGGCCGCTACAGGCCGCCACAGGCCGCCACAGGCCGCCACAGGCCGCCACAGGCCGCCACAGGCCGCTACAGACCGCTGCAGGCCGCTACAGACCGCCACAGGCCGCTACAGACCGCTGCAGGCTGGCTATGACGCGCCGACTGGCGTAAGTTTGGGCCGATAGAACGAGCGACACAATGCTCATCCAATCCGACACTCTTTGGTGACCCGGTGGCCTGACAACACCCCGGTGCAATCACCGCCGAGCACGCATTGTGATGCCGAGCGTGCGCGTGGAGGGGGGTAGGTGGGGTGGGGGGGGCGTGGCGGCCTCTGCAGCTCCGACACACTGGTGCCGCCACGCATCAGCCAGTTCTCAGCCGACCGACGCCTTCCTGTAACGGAGAGCAGTCTCTGACCGAGGGGCGGGCGAGTCAGCGGCGCGGAGACGAGGCGGGCGCAGAAGCTGCGGTCGGTGGTGGTGGGAGAGCGGACGCCGAAGAAGGCAGCCACGGCGACCGACCTGGGCAACGACGACGGAACAATGGGTCCAGCTGGGCGGACTAATTGCGCTCATCTGTTGCAGCGCAGGTGAGCCAGTAATTGAGCGGCCATCTGGCCAACAATGCGGCGCGCGGAGCGTGCTCGTCGGCCGACCTGCCCTCTGACGGATCGATGCAATTTCCGGCCGTGCCAGATGGCCGGAAGTGGACGCGTTGCAGGCCGGTAATGCCCGACCGGAGGTGCCTTCCGGCCGGCGATAGGATGCCGCCGCCGCCGCCGGCCATCTCCTGCCTCTCGTCCTCCGCTTCCCACTTCCCACTTCCAACTTCAAACTTCCCACTTCCCACTTCCCAACTTCCCACTTCCAACTTCCCACTTCCAACTTCCCACTTCCCACTTCCCACTTCCAACTTCCCACTTCCCACTTCCCACTTCCCACTTACCACCTCCAACTTCCCACCTCCCACCTCCCACCTCCCGCCTCTCGCCTAAAATTTCCTGCTATCTTGGCTGCGTGCGTGGTCCTTATACGGACTGTGAGTGTGTCCCCTACCTCGGTCAGTTGAAGTCGAAATTCACGAACATACTTATCTCTAGGTAAGAGTGAAATTCGCATCTCACTCATGCCCGGTGCGACCGACAAAACGTAATTGGTGGCGGCACTCAGCTGACATTGTAATAACACCGGCTACACATCGCGCAATCGAACAACAGCGGCAATGCTTACTCAAAGCCACTGGAGAAGAATAACAGACGGCGTGACTGCCGTGCCGCCGACAGATGGCGCATCCCACTCCAGAGGTGCAGCCGATCTCCTGTTGGCTCCCTGCAGAGCTGTCCGCCACCATCCTGCCGACCCCTTGCCCTCCCTCTCCCCTGGCGTGGTGGCGAGCCGGCCGCTTCCAGCCGGGAAGATCGCGTCGCCACCACGTCCACATGGCGACGCGAGCCGTTCTTCAGGCGCCGAGGCTTCGCGGCTCGACGTCGGCAGCGGCACACCGCCCAGCGCGTGCGGCCTGGCGACGGCCTGGCAACACCGGCGCGCCGCCTGGCAACACCTGCGGTCGCCTCCGCCACGGGCCGGCGCGGCATTTTTGCACGTGTCGAGGAAAGAGGAAAACGGCGCCGCTGACGGCCGTCGACCGGCGGACCGCGGCCGAGTAAAAGTGCTGCAGGAGACCTGCGCACCGCCGGCCAGCCTGTCGAGGACGCCTCGCCGTGACGTGTCCTCAGATAGGCATCGCTGGAAGCCCCGTATGGCCGGCCGCTTTTTTTTCGGCCCACGCGCCGCGATCTTGACCGGGAGGTTTTCCGCCTGCTCGACCTCACAATCATGATTGCTGTTGAAGACTTTCCTCGTGCGGGCCGCCCAGCTCTGCGGCTCTACGGCTCTGTGGTTCTGCGGCTCTGTGGGTCTATGTCTCTGTGTCTCTATGTCTCTGTGTCTCTGTGGCTCTGTGCCTCTGCGGCTCTGCGACTCTGTGGCTCTGTGACTCTGTATCTCTGTCGCTCTGCGGTTCTGCTGCTCTGTGTCTCTGTGTTTCTGTTGCAATGTCGTGTCCCCCGAGAGCGTCAACATACACGCCATCTCTTCACAACAGCCCGGCAGCCATCGCCACGGCCTGCGCCGCTTCTGGGTTCCGGCCGGCGCACTGAAGCGGCGGCGTTTCTGAGGAGTCTGAGGAGTCTGGCGGTGCACGTCGGCCGGGCCCAGCTCGGGCGGCGACGGAGCGCAAAGCTGGCGGCCAGCGCATCGCGCATCGACCCGCCAAAACGTCGACTCGAGCCGGCTTTTAGCAGATCTGATTCGCCGCCGGCTCTGTTGGCCACGGTCGCCATGGCGACGGGAATTGGCTACTTTTTCTTGCTGATCCCAGATTGTTGCAAACCTCGGGTCGCGTCCAATTCGGCCTCCGGCCGCGAGTTTCCCCAGAAGGCCCGGGCGAATGACAAGTCGATTAAGGAAATGTCCTCAATTGCTCGTAAATGTATTTTCCCGTTATCGATTGCCGGGCCCAATTCGAAAACACGCGTCCTTCGACGAAATGGTAGGAAAGCCAATTTCCTTTGTCATTGCAGGTGCGTTGTATTTCTGAAGTGTCAGTTAGTAGCCGTATTATACCCGGCACGGACCCAATTTAATCTCTGATGAGCAAAGTTGCGACATATATAATACTTTATAATATCCACATGATATGGTGTAGACCAAAATCAGCGATGTGTGATTGGAGAAACACTTAGGTAGTAAAAAGTGGGGAGGCTATGCGACGCCACGACGCCTTTCACTTCTTGGGAGCGTTCATCTTAACTCTGTAAGTGTTGCATGGGAAAGATTGTCAGCGAGGCTAAGGATGAGATGGTCGTCCTTTAGTTAGCAGAAAACAGCAACAAAACTGCAACAACAACAATACAAATAACAACAGCAACAACGACATGATCAGTGCAGTTTGCCCGGAGATTTATCTTCTCGCAGGAGCTTGTATCCTACAACCACAGAATGAACACAGCAATATAGTTGCATCCTGTGAGTTACATGTTTGTGCGACGTTCTGAAGGATTTAATTTCCCTGCACCATTCTATTCTGCGCCACCTTGTCAAGTTCTGTCACATCTTTTTTGACACACCTGAGTACCAATTCTAACACACATCGTGTAATGTTGTCGACCAACACAGCATTCGGCAGCGAGCCCGACGACTGTTCCCAAGTGTTTTTCTGTCAATTCAACTTTGTTGGGATTCGATGGAATGAAGCGGGATGCGTTATTGCTCTGGTTTAAGGAACACACCACCCGCTGTAGCAACCCTCACTTAGCTCCGACGCCTGAATTATTGCAAATGGTGCGCTTGGCTGCGAGATATCGACGGGCGAACGGGATGTAATTCCTTCTATTGAACAACGGTTTTGAATCTGAACAGACGAAGCTTCTGGGCCCCGGACGGAGATCAGCCCAGCAACAGGGCACCTCCGTGGCCTAATAAGTAACCAGACGCCACCTTCGTCTGGCTGGACCGTTCCTGGAACGAGCGTGTCAGCGTTTGCGTGCACGCAAGCAATTCAACCCACTGCTGGTGGAAGGCCATTATTTTCATCTTGTCGCATCGTTACCACTCAATCGCCTCCACCGCGGGCTCAGCTGATCACCCCGCCCCACTCCGGACACCACCACATCGAACATCCTCGCGGAAGAGCAGGCCGGCCCCACCCGCCATCCACACAGCCCGCCTCCGACCCGGCGCGCGCTGCCATTGGCCGGCCCGCTGACCGACCTTGACCTATTGGCGGGCGTGGCGGCCGCCGTACTATCGCGCGCTGCGTGACCGTCGACGATGATATTAACACGTCGGCCGTGCGGAATCCGCGACCGCATGCGAGCCGCGCACGGCAGGGCGCGCGTGACGCGTGGGCGGCCGACGCTCGTGGGCGGCGTGACGCGACGGCCGCGTGCGTGACGCGGCGGTCGGAGGACGGCGCGCGCCGCGGCGATGGCCGAAGGCGGGTTGGAGGAGTCACGCTGAGGTGTACGACAGGGCAGGATGGTGAAGAGGCCGTGGGGCTCGGCGGGGGTGGCGGGCGGGGGGCGGGGGGCGGCGGGGAAGTGGCGTGGCCTGGCGGAGACGATGCCGGCGGTACGGGTGTCGCACAGCGTCCGCGTGTGGCATGAGAGCACACACACACACACACACACACACACACACACACACACACACACACACACACACACACTCACTCACACGCATACACACACACCCTCACACGCACACAGTTCTACTGTGAGGCCGCTCACAGGTTGACAGCACGAGGAGCGTGACGTCATCGGCGCCTGGTCACGCCATTGGAGCTGCGCATGACATCTGGTCACGTGACATCACGTGCCTATGGTGGGAATGACTCGCGCCGTGCTTGAGCCGGCCTGAAGTCACGCGGACGGAAGATGCCTCGTGGGTGTGGTGTTGCCGGTGTGGCACGGCTAGTCTTACTCACCACCAGGTCAACGCAGATGCGTAGAAATCACAGAATGACCCTCATGCTACTCGGCGAGCCGTTCGAGCCGTCGATGCGTCACTAGTGTGGTTCCCTGTGCCTTTGGCGGGGATCGAACTCCTCCAATAATTGCAGATCGTGACATAGGTCCTTTCGTTGGGACCCGTACTACAATCTACACATTTAGAAATCACACAAAAGCGTATCGGGCACGTGCCAAATATGGTTTTTTCCGAGGTTTACAATATTCGTGGGACTGATACACATATCTATGAACGACATTGGCTTCCTTCAAATAGAGCTAACCTGTGACATGTTGTTTCTGAATAATAGGTACTTGGTCCATTTGCGTCGATAAAAATAGTGAGCTTGAGTTTTCTGACTGGTTCGACGCATTTTACGTTGATTTGCATGGCTTGTCGCAGTATTTTCCCGTTGGTTTTTTACCATGAAGTCATCTGGCTGCAGCGGAATAGAGCGACGTTACTTCCCGCTGGTAGCTTTGGGTCATCGGTGTTTTCCTGATGGCTGTCGACAAGTGATGCAGTTTCTCTGTCAAAATGCAGCGTTCAAGATGGCGCTATGCATATATATATATATATATTATGATGCACATATTTCTAAGGAATCCTCCTTTCCTGCTACCAAGGATAAAATATAATCCATACGTACATCCACAGTGTTTAGGCATCACAAATTGAGTGAAGTTTTCTTATTACTCCATGTGTTATATAATGGCAAATATTATCAGATAACTTAGGCCATTTGCCGTGCATGTTTCACCTTCTGAGACTAATGGATGTGTTCCAATGCCTTGTACATGTCATCATGGTTCTCATGTCAGCACTTCTGTCCGTCGAATATTCAGATGAGGACTTCCAAATGTTCTGACATTGCGAGCAGATATCTTATACCAGTACCGTAAACTCCCTAATGCATTCTCTCGACAAGCGTTCTCTCGATCTGCCGAACGGAGGAGGCGCGCACGTACACGGACCGCACGGTATGCTGGTGTCCGAGCCATACACAGTCCGGTGTACCCACACTCAGGCTGTAAGTAGAGTGGTCTACCGTACCCGGAGAGCACGGTGTACCGGTACCCGGCCGGCACGGTGTACTGGTATCCGGACCGCACGGTGTACTGGTATCCGGACCGCACGGTGTACTGGTATCCGGGCCATACATAGTTCGGTGTACCCACACTCGGGCTGTAAGTAGAGTGGTGTACCGGTACCCGGACCGCACGGTGCACCGGTACCCGGACGGCACGGTGCACCGGTACCCGGACCGCGCCGTGTACCGGTACCCGGCCGGCACGGTGTACCGTACCCGGAGAGCACGGTGTACCGGTACCCGGACCGCGCCGTGTACCGGTACCCGGCCGGCACGGTGTACCGGTACCCGGCCGGCACGGTGTACCGGTACCCGGCCGGCACGGTGTACCGTACCCGGAGAGCACGGTGTACCGGTACCCGGACCGCGCCGTGTACCGGTACCCGGCCGGCACGGTGTACCGGTACCCGGCCGGCACGGTGCACCGGTACCCGGACTGCACGGTGTACCGTACCCGGAGAGCACGGTGTACCGGTACCCGGACCGCGCCGTGTACCGGTACCCGGCCGGCACGTAGCGCGGCGTACCCGCGGCCGCGCTGTTCGGAGGAAGCTGCGGCGCGGTGCCGCCTTATCGCCGCGCTCTGAATGCAAATACCCGGTAAGCGGCCGCCGCCGGAGCGGCGCCCATTACGCCAGCGCCGCGCCGACGTAATTGGACCAAATAACAGGTTCCCCTGCCGGCGCAACCGGCACTCTGCACCACCAAATTGCAAACCAAGAGGGTCTGAATTTACGACACTATTTATTTTCATATTTGGAGCTGTTTTGTTGTCGCACACGGGCGCGCACTCGCACCGGCCGAGATGCACGCGCCGCCCCTCGACTTAGCGCTGAGTTGGCCGGCGAGTTGGAGAGTTGGCTGGTCTCGGTGGTGCGGGGCAGACGGGAGGTGGCGGCGATAGGGGGGGGGGGGTCGGACGGTGTCACGAGTTCAGCACTGCTCAACGCTGGCCGTGTGGCACAGCACGAGGGGAGGTGAAGCGGCAACGTCGCCTGCTTCTACAACGGTAGGACTGTACTGCTGCCGGTTTGTTCTGCAACAATAGAACTGTTCCGCTGCCGGACTGTTGCGCCCGACCGCCGACGAAGGCGCGTAGGTCGACCTGACCTGACCTGACCGGGTGCCCGAGCGGTGGCAAGCCAAGGCTGGCCGTGTGTGCTTGATTGGCCAGCTAGTCCAGAGTGACACCGTCCAGAGGCATGACCCTTCTGGCGGCTGCACTTATGCTGCTGAGCCCGCACGGGCGCAGATTGCTCCGACCTGCACGGGCAGGGCGGAGCGTGACCCAGGTCACGTGACGGGGCGTATCCTGGGCAGAGCCGAGGACAGACAAGTGCAGAGTCGAGCGTAGGAGGGTCGGTGGCAGACTGATAGGTTACTTTTGACGACCAGCCGGGCTCCATTCTGTAAGAAACACAAGTGTGCGAAGGAAATCGACGCCGTCTAGTGCAATTCGAATCACCTTGAACACTGCCGAGGCATTGGTCACTGCTGTATGCGCAACTGACTGCAAATCGACGCAACATACCACAAATCTAGCGTAAGCAAACATCGTAGTACACGCCCAATGTTGCCGAATCGGTCACTGGAGGCGGGTGCTGCCGTGCGTCCGTGGTACACTTGTCCCCGGAGCTGCCGCGCCGCCGACTGGCGACACCGTCGGCGTGCACAGGCCGGCCGACAGGCCAACCGACCGGTTGCCAGGACCGACAAGTGGCGTAATTCCGCGGCAACTTAATTACAGCCAATTGGTCGGTAAATCAATATCGGTGCAGCGATATCGCGGGCGGCGATTAGCCGCTCGGGAAACTCGGTGCTGCAGCCGTCGCCGACCGGGCGCGGCGGTCCGTCGCCGCGCGCCACTGCCCGTCGCCGCGGCCGCACGCGGTCACGTGCCTCTCGGCGGGCTGTTGCCGAGCGGCGTGCGACGGCGTGCAGCGGCGCGCACGCCGCGTCTGCGGCGGCGCGCCGTAACACCGGTAGTGGCGGGACAGCGCGATGGCCCCCATTGACCCATTACCGGCCGCAACGGCGGCCGAGCACGCGAGCGCCGGCCCGCTTCGGCGGCGCCGCCCGACGGCGCCGCCGGCGGCCGCAGTGCCGCGGGCGCCGCCAGATGGGTCTGCTCCTGAATTACGGCGCACGACTGCGCCGCCGGCCGCGGCGTCTGGCCGGCTGCAGAGTGGCGGCGGCGCGCCGCAACCGGGGTCGGCCGCGCCGGCGGCCCTCGTCCGTCTTGTGGCATGTGGCGGCGGCGGCGGCGTATGCGCTCTTCGAGACACGTCACGGGCAGCGGCCGCCGCCGGCGCGAAGAGCGCTCACGACGCGACGCGACCCCGCTGGCGGCCGGAGGCGGGCGGAGCCGAGGTTCAGGTCACTCGTGGCCTTATCGGTGGCGTAGCCGAGGTTCAGGTCACTCGTGGCCTTATCGGTGGTGTAGGAGAGGTTCAGGTCACTCGTGGCCTCATCGGTGGTGTAGCCGAGGTTCAGGTCACTTGTGGTCTTATCTGTGGCGTAGCCGAGGCTGAGGTCACTCGTGGCTTTATCGGCGGCGTCGACTTAGCACGCGGTTCGACGGGAGGTTGTGGCGGCGTAGATGGCGCGACGGCGACTTTGGCGACGCCTCTGGAGGCGGTGGCTTCTCCCATGGTTGAAATGCGTACCTGGTCCGGTGGTTGGCTCTGCCAGGGTTCAGATGGATACCTGACTCAGAGGTGGCTCGGGCGGCGGCGAGATCTCCCGGGGTCCTGATGCTGCCTCGCCCACTAGCCGCCCACTCACATTAACAGTGCAGACGGACAATCTACGTCGCATTAGCATGGACGGGTCCTGGGCGGTCAGAACGGCAGCTGATTCCGTGACCAAACTGGAGCAAACTCAGCGGTCAGACCCAGAGCTTACCCAGCGGTCAGACAACCACAATGACAATAGCAATGACCAACAGCTGACGCATTGCTGTTGGTCTGACTGGGTATCGGTTGGAGGGCATTGGTAGCAGGGTACTGACATCGGCATATCGGTAGCAAAGTACCGGCATCAGGGTGTCAGTAGAACATACCAATGCCTTGGCATCGATAGCTAGTTATCTGTCTGTTATCTGTCTCCACAGCCAACAGGCACTATGGCTGGCGACAATAGAATTAGGGCCAGCGACGACAAATCAGGGTTGTTGATGGCAGAATCAGGGCTGGCGATGATAGAATTAGGGCTGGTGTGGACAGAATAAGGGATGGCAACAACATAACTACGACAGGTGATGGCAAAATTATGATTGGAAATGGCATACTTAGGGCTGGAAATGGCAGAGTTACGGCCTGTGACGACAATGGTCGAACTGCGCAGGCAGTCGGCAGTCACGTTGCAATAGAGACGGACAGCTGGGGACGGGCCGGGGACGGGCCAACCCCGCCGCCGACGCTGAGAGCAGCCGGACGCAGCCCACTGCACCGTGCAGGCGAAAATCCTGCATATAGCCGGCCGGCCAACACCAACAATTACACCAATTTATGGGCCGATAAAGTCTCCGAGCGGCGCGGTCGGCAGCGTCGGTGATGGACATCGGCGGCGGTTGAGGGCGCGCTGGTGCGGCTGGTGCCGCTGGTGCGGCTGGTGCCGGCCGGCGCGGCCACCCCCGGCCGCGGGCGTGGTATGCCGAGCGTCGGCGGCCGCCCTGGGGGCGTGCCCCACCTGCCGGCCGGCGCTGCCGCATTTTTGCCGGATTCCGGCCGGGCAATGCGGAGACTGGCGGCGGGCGGCGTCGCCGCCCCGTGTCTGCCGTCAGGTGGCATGGGAGGCCCGGCGTGACGCAGACGTCCGGGAACGTGCCGCCGCTGGACGCGCAGACGCAGCAGCACTGTGAGCTCCAGGCGTGTTCACAGTTTTGTCTCATGTCGTGCGTGCGAGGCGCACTGTCGCATGTCGACGTTTTGCGTCCGGTTGTGGGAGTGTCTGCGATCTGTTGCTAATGCCAGACGTTGCGCGTTAATGGCCATTACGCGCCCACGTGTAATGGCCAGCCATTACACGTGGACTCCATGTGACACATATACGCCTTCAATATGCTCAACCGTTTCAAGTGGGCTCCAGGTGACACTGAGCTTCGTACGGTCTTTATTTTGTCCAACTATTATTTGTCTTGCGCTCGAGTGACGAGTAAGTTTCCTAGCTTGATGAAGGTTTGACTGATTGTTTGCCATGCGTCGGGTTGTACCCGGCGCTTCGGTACGCCACTACATTGGTACACTTCAGACGGTACCACGCAGACGATTGAGGAAGTACACCAACGTCCCAGATGGTGCTCGGCTTTCTCCGCGCTGTCTCAGGCCAGTAGAAACAGCACCACAATGTTCCAAATAGTATGCCGATGTCTCAGGCAGATGGACAATTCCCGTTGTCATAGACAATACGCCGATGTCCCAGACAGCTACAACAACACCATGCTGTCTCAAATCAGTCACAACACGCTGGATCATCGAACCAGTTGAGACAGTACGCCGATGTCCCAGACCAGTTGAGACAGTACGCCGATGTCCCAGACCAGTTGAGACAGTACGCCGATGTCCCAGACCAGTTGAGACAGTACGCCGATGTCTCAGACCAGTTGAGACAGTACGCCGATGTCTCAGACCAGCCGCGTCAACACCAGAAGTGTCGCGCCAGTTGAGATACAGCACCTGTGTTTCGGCCGGTAAGCCGCCCGCCGCGGCGGCGGCGGCAGCAGCAGCAGCGGCACCTGCCCGGACCGCCTGTCAGCCCCGGGGACACGGCGTAGCACAGTAGCCAGCGTCCAGCGGTGTGCCGCTCAACAGCTGATGGACATGCGAACCGCCGCGCCGCCGCCGCCGCCGCCGCCGCCGCCGCCGCCGCGCTCATGATTTACAGCCGCACCTCAGGCCGCTCTCCAAGGAGACCCCGTAATGACCAGGAACGGCGCTGCGGGAGAGGGGTGGTGCTGCGGGACAGGGGCGGTGCTGCGGGAGAGGGGCGGTGCTGCGGGACGGGGACGGCGCTGTGGGACAGGGGCGGTGCTGCGGGACAGGGGCGGTGCTGCGGGACAGGGGTGGTGCTGCGGGAGAGGGGTGGTGCTACATAACTGAAGGATTGTAGAATATGGACTACACCGCATGATTAGAAGGCAGGGACGTTGCTGCAGTGTATGCTATAGGAGACAGAGACGGTGCTGCAGTGGAGGTTGTAGGAGACAGAGGCGCTGCTGTCCTGCAGGATAAGGGGCAGGGGCGGTGCTGCCGTGTGGGATATAAGAGACAGCTACGGTGATGCTGGTTCGTATTGGAGCACAGAAAAGAAGTGAAGGGCTGGAGCACCTGTGCTGGCCACCAGGCCATATCAGGTCTATATGACAGGGATGTCGAACATGTGCGAATGATTGGCACGAGTAAGACTGAGTAGGTTATATCTGGTTTTACGAGACGCTGATGTTTGGAAAGGTGCTGACCGTGCATGGTTTAGCTTTTCCGTCATACATATATCACTCATGATACGATTGAGACATTGTAATGCTTGTTTCTTCATTTAAAAACCAACTAAAGCGTTCGCGTAGTCCAGTAACAGGCAACCAGCGACAAATAGCCAGCTTTGCGCAATAGCCGACTATTCCAATTGTCTGCGACAGCTCGACCATGCGAAAAGAGCAACAACAGCCAACGAATTGTTCGATATCAACGAGCGTCGCAAATCCACGGACGAACTTCATTTTCACAACGGCGGCACCGGCCTGACGCCAGCAAATGGCTGGCGCGGGACCAATGGGGAGGCGCGGGGCCGACGCACCGGCCGCCTGATGACGCATTGTCTCCGTCACCGCCCGTCGCACTGTGTGACTTAATCGATTTATAACGACCGCGGCGCACTAATTATTTCTCTTTATCACACGCGCTCGTAACGCTGAGATTCGTTTTTTTTGTGTGTGTCCGCTGCCGACTGGATTGCGCTGTGACGCCGACGTTTTTGTGTGTGTCCGCTGCCGACTGGATTGCGCTGTGACGCCGACGTTTTTGTGTGTGTCCGCTGCCGACTGGATTGCGCTGTGACCCGACGTTTTTGTGTGTGTCCGCTGCCGGCTGGATTGCGCTGTGACGCCGACGTTTTTGCGGCGCGCAATCGGAGAGCTTTCAGCGGTTTTGATAGCTGCGGGAGGTCAGTCTCATGGCGCGGCCGCTTTGTTCTCGGTCTGGAGATCTGCTCCTCGCGCTGCAGTCCTTCCTCCACCGCCCCGCCGCCCCGTGCTCCTTCCAGTGTTCATTGGTCGTGGCGTCCTTCCTGTGCGGTGTCGGATTGCGCTCCTGGTGGGGTGGCGGCCTCTTGCAGCATGGGCGCTGCAATTCTATGTCGTGTAAGTCACTTTGTTATTGTGTTCATGCATGTGTGTGCAAAAGTGTGAAGTGCACGTGCTCCTCGCCTCGTGCTGGCCCCTTGCCTTGGTGTGGATGACTCTCAATGTGCGCACTTATCTTTGATGTGGACGCCTCTCATGATGTGGAGACCACATCTGATGTGGAGACCACATCTGATGTGGTCTCCACATCTGATGTGGACGTCCGTCCTGGTTGTGGACATATCTTCTAATGTGTCCGCCTCTACTGACGTGGACACCTCTACTGATGTGAGCACCTGTCCTGACCTGCACGCCTATCCTGATGTGAGCACCTCTCCTGATGTGCACGCCTATCCTGATGTGCACGCATATCCTGATGTGAGCACCTCTCCTGATGTGCACGCCTGTCCTGGTGTGTGAGCACACATTCTGATGTGGACTCCCATCCCAACTGTGGGCGCCTCCTTTGATGTGGACGCCTACCCTGGTGTGGACGACCTGCGTCAGTTCCTCCAGTCCGCCGGCTTTATCAATACCTGCCGTCGACTCCGGTGAGCCGTGTCCAACGTGGAACACATTGTGGAAATATGCCCGAAGCGGTCATAGGGAGTGCATGCAGATTATGCTTGCAAAGATCCAGGTACATTTCAAAGACACTTTGCAATCAATATGTTAAGCAAACTTAAGCTGAGAGTTTAGCTGGACGTCTTGATTTCCATAGCACATACCCGTCATCTTCTCACATGGTCACGACATGCGCTGGCCGATCATTCGCAGTTGCTCCCCTCTCGCTTCAGTTAGACCCAGTACTGTATCTACATCTTCGGTATCTTCGTGGCCACCAGAACGATCACTGGAGATCCTACAGCCTAAACACCGAGGCGCGCGCAAACAAGCGTCAGCTGTATGTTCGGCATCTTTGTGGCCACGGAAACGATCACTGGAGATGATCCTACAGCCTAAATACCGAGGCGCGCACAAACAAGCGTCAGCTGAAACAATTACGAAACAGCTGGAGCGATTTGTGTGCTCTTTAGCCTCGCACAAAAGTCGTGGAAATTGTCAGGTCGCTTCAGCTCTTGCAGCGCGATAGATGTTGCGCTACGTTCGCGCACTGCCGCGGCAGGGGCGTCTTAGGTGGAGAGGAGGGGGTCCTATCCTCAGTGCAAGGCTCAGTCCTCTAAAAGGCACGGCCGCCGCTCTCGTAATTGGATAGCGACGCTCCAACCCGCAACGGCTTCCCGCACAGCCTTGCGCAAATCACAGCGCCGAAACGTCGGCGGAGATTCGGGCCGTCTCGTTCGGCCGGTGACAGCTGGCGTGGGAAAGTCTGCAACGACCGCTGCCGGTCTCCTGAGATTCTGGAGGTCTCCGGTCTCCTGAGACCCACCGTCCCTCTGTGCTGAGCAGCGTCTCAAGAGGTCCCCGGTCTCCTGAGATCGCCACCAGCGCTGAGGCGCGTCTCAGAAGGCCTCCTACCTCCTGACACCCCCTCGGCACAGAGAAACATCTCAGGAGGTCTCCGGCTTCCTGAGACCCTGTCGGCGCTGAGGAGTGTCTCAGGAAGTCCCCGGTCTCCTAAGACCGCGACCAGCGCTGAGGCGCGTATCAGGAGGCCTCCGACCTCCTGTCGACGCTAAGGCACATCTCAGGAGGTCCCCGGTCTCCTGAGACCCATCGACGCTGAGGGGCGTCTCAGGAGGTCTCCGGTCTCCTGAGACCCATCGACGCTGAGGAGCGTCTCAGGAGGTCCCCGGTCTCCTGAGAGGCGCCTTGACGCTGATGGGCGTCTCAGGAGATCTCCGGTCTCCTGAGATGCCCTTGGTGCTGAGAAGCGTCTCAGGAGATCCTCGGTCTCCTGAGAGGCGCCTGTACGCTGAGGGGCGTCTCAGGAGATCCCCGGTCTCCTGAGCCCCCCCCCCCCCTCGGCGCCGTTGGCGGCCCGCGTGGATCGCGAGCAGCCGCCGACGGCGCGCGAGAGGTGTCGTGCGGCCGGCCACTAAATCATCGCCGCCGCCGGCAGCCGTCACATGCCGACTTCCAGCTTACGCATACCGCGCTAATCGCCGCCGGAGTGTCGGCGCTTGGCGACGCGGCCGGGCGCCGGCGTGGGAACCGCGCCGGGCCGCCGCCGCCGCCGCTGCCGACTGCCCCTGCCGGCGCTCCCACTCCGCCCACTCCGGCGTCCACTCCGGCGTCCACTCCGGCGTCCACTCCGGCGTCCACTCCGGCGTCCACTCCGGCGTCCACTCCGGCGTCCACTCCGGCGCCCACTCCGGCGCCCACTCCGGCGTCCACTCCGCCCACTCCGGCGTCCACTCCGGCGTCCACTCCGGCGTCCACTCCGGCGTCCACTCCGGCCGGCAGACGCGCCCTGCACAGTGCACAGTGCACTGGGCGCGCGGTCACGGTGCGATGGGCCGGCAGAGTTATGGCCGGCTGGTGCGGGGCGGCGGCGCGCGCACCGCAGCTTATCGCCACCGTAAACCGTCGCCGCCATGGCGGTTTTCAGGCGCCGCTGCACTTCGGCTCCCTCCGTCCTTCCATTTTCAGTGTCGAACGGTGAAAAATAACACCTCCGCACCATATAGGTATAAAAATATATATATATATATATATATATATATATTATAATATATATATATATATATATATAATATATATATATAACCATTTTCCCGCCTGTGATGGGGGTTGAACGCTGTCCCGGCGGGTGGGATTATTGACGCCCGCGGCGAATTGTGCTCCGCTGGTGGTGACAGCGGCCCATCCGCAAATCAAAGCGCGGAATCTCGACATTGCTCGATGCACGTCAGGGTATGTGGGGCTGAGCGCGTTGGAGGCCATGAGACACTGAGACACTGAAAGACACTGATGAGCATTGTGGGACACTGAGAAGCATCAGGAGCATTCGGTGCACCGGCGCGCGGAGACTTCTATAGCCGGGTGTGCGCTCCAGTGTGAATGTGCAGCGGCCGGTTTTCTGGTGAGATCAGCACCGCCTGCTGATACACGGACGGTGGGGGGGGGGGGGCAGCTGAACCGGCCGGGAGTGTGACCCCGGGTCGGCTGCTGAACCTCAACACGATGGTCGCCCCCTCCAGGACGAACGCTGCACCTGGAATCGGCCACCTCAGAAGCGTTCACGCTAAGCTGTCCGGAAGATCTTATCACAAATGTGCTCATCAGCTGACGATCGGTCACCACGACATGCCGGATCATGGATCACAATGTCATTTTCCGCACCTGCGGACACGTGCCGAAAGGACATCCGGAGACTCGCTGGGTATCATAGTGCCCGGAGGTCAGCTGAGCATCAGAATGTCCGGTGGCACGCTGAGGAGCAGCACGCCCAGAGACACGCTGAGCGACAGCGTGCCCGGAGGTGTGCTGAGGATCAGCACGCCCAGAGACACGCTGAGCGAGAGCGTGCCCGGAGGTGTGCTGAGGATCAGCACGGCGGGGGATGCGCCGAGGATTTGACACCTGCCGCGGCCACCTGCGGCGCGGACGCCGGCCTCACCTGAGGCCCCCAGGTGGCGGTAGGGGTGCGGGGGGAGGTGAGGTGCCGCCCAGTAACCGGCCGGTGCGGTTGCCGCGCACCGTACTGTGCGGCGAGTGCACACCGGAAGTCGGGGCCTTGGCGGCGGCACTGCGCGGCCGGCGGCCGGCGGCGCAGAGACGTGCAGCGGCGAGACGCGTCGCGTTTGTAGTCGCCGCCGCTTCGTGACGCGGCAACATTGGAACCGCAGTAGCGCCGGGTAATCAGGCGGCGGCACTGATGATTTACTGATTATGTACGGCGGCGTTGTGTCGCGCGCACTGCCGTCCGGCGGCCGCCGCACCGCCGACAAGGCCGTCAGAGTACGCTGAGGTACAGCCACCGCAGCACGGCACGTCACGTCACGGCACGGCACGGCACGGCACGGCACGGCACGGCACGGCACAGCACGGCACGTCGGTGTGACGCCGGCACCGTGACTGAGCAGCAGGGTGACGCCGATACTATGGTGCCGGATCTTGATGGCTGTTGGCCGTGGGCGTGGTCAGCCGCTCCGCTGTGCGGCGCAGCTGACTGTCACGACCTGTGAAGTGTGGAGTGGTTGCAGGTGTGGAGTGTGAAGTGTGGAGTGGGTGCAGGTGTGGAGTGTGGAGTGGATGCGGCGGCACGTAGGCGGCGTCGGCTGGTGGAGGATCGCCACGAATGGCGCGCGCTTGCGGCGAGCGGCGACTCGTCCGATGAGCTCCTGAATCGCTGAAAATCCGGCAGGAGCGCGATAAATATCCGCGCCGTGAAGCAGACATAATAACAGGGCTGCGCCTCGGACAAGTAGGAAACGTGCTCCTTTTCACGAGAGAATCAGTGCTGCGTTCTGGGCCGTCGCGCACGCGGAGCTCGCTTCTCTGGCGGCGTATGGTCGGCTGCTGGTGACTCGGCACAGGAGTGGATGCGTCCAGAACATGCAGCCACATCGTGAGGTCGTCCTGGACACGTGGTCCGTGGATATCAGGGCTGGTAATGCTGCGGAGAGCTGTGTTCAGCATAGTCGAATTGAAGATGATTATAGAAAGTAATCAAATGCTCATATAAATTTAAAATAGGATCAGAAATCAGGAGTGCGTCTAAGGCACATCAACATTTACTGGTCCACAGTCCGTAGGTATCAGAGCCGATTCTAAGACACATCAACATTATCTGGATTACGTTAATGAACAAAGAAATAACACTATGGCAGCGCACCGTTGGTGGATGGGGTCCGATGTGCATTGTTCCGAATACATTCGTTCGCATATCCGCCTGATATTTATTGTGGCATGAAAATACAAAATGGTCCAGTACGCTAAAGCGTGCAGAAAATTGCACCAATTATAATCCGAACCGCAGCGGTCTTTAGAGGGCTTCCAAAATATTCCTCATAATATTCACATTGTAATATACGACAGTGAGCCCGAAAGGCCGCGCCGCACTTCCCTGGCTTCCACTCGCCGCACCCAATTGTCCAAACCGTAATTATTCGTAGATTAACAGCAACATCACTTACCTACTTACACATGGTATTAAGCAGTAAACGTTGATGTGCAGTCGGTGGAGCGGTCGGGTTTTTGTGGCGGCGTCCGCCCCCGGCGCCGGCCGGCTCGCACCAGCTTCAGACACCTCGGATAAGTGGTGCCCGCTACAGGCAGAACGTGCTGCCTGGGTCGCTAAGTACACCGTGCAGGACAAGCTGGCTGGGTCGCTCAGAACATCATGCAGGTCGTGCTACCTGGGTCAGAACGCCGTGCGGGACATCTTTCCTGTGTCACTCAGGACACCATGCAGAACGTGTTGTCTGTGTCGCTCAGAACATCACGCAGAACGTGCTGCTAGTGTCGCTCAGAACAACGTGCAGGACGTGCTACATGGGTCGCTTAGAACACCGTACAGGACATGCTGCCTAGGCCGCTCAGAACACTGTGCAGGACATGCAGAACGTGTTGTCTGTGTCGCTCAGAACATCACGCAGAACGTGCTGCTAGTGTCGCTCAGAACACCATGCAGAACGTGTTGTATGTGTCGCTCAGAACACCGTGCAGGACGTGTTACATGGGTCGCTTAGAACACCACGCAGAGCGTGCTGCCTGGGATGCTCAGAACACCGTGCAGGACGTGCAGGACGTGCGGTCTGGCTGTCGCTCAAAACACCACAAGCAGGCTGTTGAGGTGCCAGGCTCATCTTCCGATCATCGGGCAAAAAAAAGTCGATTTAGGTATTGGACACCTTGAGAAGTATGACGCCCGTGGAAGTTTGTTTGGATTGTGTTTCGTGTTGTTGTTGGCGTTGTTGTTGATGGCGTTTGTAGGTTGTATCGGCACACACTAACGGGTTTTGACGCAATGTGGAGGCAGAGTGAAAGTTGTGTTGAAGGAGTGTGGACGGCGGGTGGAATGAGTGCGGAATGAGTGTGGAATAAGTGTGGAAATAGTGAGGACGGACTGCTGAATGAGTGTGACTGATGTGGAAGGAATGAAGTTGCCATGTCTTAAACCAAACAAAGGTATCAATTGCAATGACAGATCTAATCAACAGAAACGCTATTGGGAACAGGAGGTAGTGGCGACCACATTATGCACCTGTTTCCAGAGAGGGTCCTACTCGCAAATTAGGGTCGCACTAACCTGACCACCGGGAGGATTGCACCTTCAGAGAGGGTCACACCTTCAGAGAGGATCACACCTTCAGAGAGGATCACACCTTCAGAGAGGGTCGCACCTTCAGAGAGGGTCGCACCTTCAGAGAGGGTCACACCTTCAGAGAGGGTCACACCTTCAGAGAGGGTCACACCTTCAGAGAGGGTCACACCTTCAGAGAGGGTCACACCTTCAGAGAGGGTCACACCTTCAGAGAGGGTCACACCTTCAGAGAGGGTCACACCTTCAGAGAGGGTCACACCTTCAGAGAGTGTCGCACCTTCAGAGAGGGTCACACCTTCAGAGAGGGTCACACCTTCAGAGAAGGTCACACCTTCAGAGAGAAGCACACCTTCAGAGAGGATCACACCTTCAGAGAGGGTCACACCTTCAGAGAGGATCACACCTTCAGAGAGGGTCGCACCTTCAGAGAGGGTCATACCTTCAGAGAGGGTCACACCTTCAGAGAGGGTCACACCTTCAGAGAGGGTCACACCTTCAGAGAGGGTCACACCTTCAGAGAGGGTCACACCTTCAGAGAGGGTCACACCTTCAGAGAGGGTCGCACCTTCAGAGAGGGTCACACCTTCAGAGAGGGTCACACCTTCAGAGAGGGTCACACCTTCAGAGAGGGTCACACCTTCAGAGAGGGTCACACCTTCAGAGAGGGTCACACCTTCAGAGAGGGTCACACCTTCAGAGAGGGTCACACCTTCAGAGAGGGTCACACCTTCAGAGAGGGTCACACCTTCAGAGAGGGTGGCACCTTCAGAGAGGGTCACACCTTCAGAGAGGGTCACACCTTCAGAGAGGGTCACACCTTCAGAGAGGGTCACACCTTCAGAGAGGGTCACACCTTCAGAGAGGGTCACACCTTCAGAGAGGGTCATACCTTCAGAGAGGGTCACACCTTCAGAGAGGGTCACACCTTCAGAGAGGGTGGCACCTTCAGAGAGGGTCACACCTTCAGAGAGTGTCGCACCTTCAGAGAGGGTCGCACCTTCAGAGAGGGTCACACCTTCAGAGAGGGTCACACCTTCAGAGAGGGTCACACCTTCAGAGAGGGTCATACATTCAGAGAGGGTCACACCTTCAGAGAGGGCCACACTTTCAGAGAGGGTCATACATTCAGAGAGGGTCACACCTTCAGAGAGGGCCACACTTTCAGAGAGGGTCATACCTTCAGAGAGGGTCAGACCTTCAGAGAGGAACACACCGTCAGAGAGGAGCACACCTTCAGAGAGAAGAACACCGTCAGAGAGGATCACACCTTCAGAGAGGGTCATACCTTCAGAGAGGGTCACACCTTCAGAGAGGGCCACACCTTCAGAGAGGGTC
Organism: Imbricaverruca yamaguchii; assembly: GCA_034440575.1. Lineage (NCBI taxonomy): Eukaryota > Metazoa > Arthropoda > Thecostraca > Neoverrucidae > Imbricaverruca > Imbricaverruca yamaguchii. Next base: position 466,618 of record JAOTOL010001452.1, read on the forward strand.
ACACCTTCAGAGAGAAGCACACCTTCAGAGAGAAGCACACCTTCAGAGAGGGTCACACCTTCAGAGAGGGTCACACATTCAGAGAGGGTCATACCTTCAGAGAGGGTCACACCTTCAGAGGGGGCCACACCTTCAGAGAGGGTCGCACCTTCAGAGAGGGTCACACCTTCAGAGAGGGTCACACCTCCAGAGAAGGTCACACCTTCAGAGAGGGCCACACCTTCAGAGAGGGTCACACCTCCAGAGAGGGCCACACCTTCAGAGAGGGTCACACCTCCAGAGAAGGTCACACCTTCAGAGAGGGCCACACCTTCAGACAGAATCACACCTTCAGAGAGAAGCACACCTTCAGAGAGGATCACACCTTCAGAGAGGGTCACACCTCCAGAGAAGGTCACACCTTCAGAGAGGGCCACACCTTCAGAGAGGGCCACACCTTCAGAGAGGGCCACACCTTCAGAGAGGGCCACACCTTCAGAGAGGGTCGCACCTTCAGAGAGGGTCACACCTTCAGAGAGGGTCACACCTTCAGAGAGGGCCACACCTTCAGAGAGGGTCACACCTTCAGAGAGGGTCACACCTTCAGAGAGGGTCACACCTTCAGAGAGGGTCACACCTTCAGAGAGGGTCACACCTTCAGAGAGGGTCACACCTTCAGAGAGGGTCACACCTTCAGAGAGGGTCACACCTTCAGAGAGGGTCACACCTTCAGAGAGGGTCACACCTTCAGAGAGGGTCACACCTTCAGAGAGGATCACACCTTCAGAGAGGAGCACACCTTCAGAGAGGGTGGCACCTTCAGAGGGGGTCACACCTTCAGAGAGGGTCACACCTTCAGAGAGGGTCACACCTTCAGAGAGGGTCACACCTTCAGAGAGGGTCACACCTTCAGAGAGGGTCACACCTTCGGAGGGGGTCACACCTTCAGAGAGGGTCACACCTTCAGAGAGGATCACACCTTCAGAGAGGGCCACACCTTCAGAGAGGATCACACCTTCAGAGAGGGTGGCACCTTCAGAGAGGACCACACCTTCAGAGAGGGTCACACCTTCAGAGAGGGCTACACTCACAGGATCAGACCAAGGTGCAGATGCGGCCGGCCAACATCGCAATCATCTGAACGCCCCAGGAAGAGCTCGCTCATCACGAGCACGGCCGACGGTGAATGTTCCATGTTCGGCGAATCGGTCGCGGGCGTCGGCACAGCGCGTCGAATGCAGATCCTGCATCCCAATGCGGATCGAACGCGCGCGCGTCGAAACAGATTCTGCACAGTGGCCGGTGGAGAGTGGCACAAAGCTCGGCTGGCAAACCAAATCGAGCTTGGTCGACCGGCTGTGCCCCTCATGTCACCAGATTCTGCCGCTACTGGGGTAACGTGCGGCCCGTTTTTTAAATAGATACCCTGTCTGCTCGTCGGCTGGCGTGATCGGCACCGACGAAGGTGAAGCTACCGCTAACCGACGGCGACAAAACACGCGAATCACGAGGCTACAAACAAAACACTAAAAAAAAACACGCGGATTCACGTGGGCGGTGTTGACTGTCCGGTGAGGCGGTCTGACCTTGACGCCGCGGGCCGCCCATTGGAGTGACCGTGGCGCCGTGTTTGGGAGCTGGCCGTTTCGCGGCGTCGACGGGGTGGGGGTCACCGCGAGACTGCCATTTTATGACGGGGGGCTGACCTGCGGGACGCCAGTTTATGACGGGGGGGGGGCTGACCTGCGGGACGCCAGTTTATGACACAGCACGGCCGGTGCGGCGTCCGGCGACATTTGCGCCGCTCCGCGGGTCGGCAGCACTGTTTGCTCCTCATTATTTCTGCGCTGCGGCGCGGTTAATGTCTGCCGTGGATGTTCAAACAGCGGTTTGTCCACAGGTCGGCGGCGGCGGCGGCGGCGCTGCTCGGCCCGGTCGCCGCGCCGCTGGCTGGCGGCAGGCAGCTGGCTGGCGGCAGGCAGTTGGCTGGTGGCTTGGATTTGGCGGGGAGTTTGCTTGGATTTGGCGGGGAGTTGGCTTGGATTTGGCGGGGAGTTGGCTTGGATTTGGCGGGGGGTTGGCTTGGATTTGGCGGGGGGTTGGCTTGGATTTGGCGGGGAGTTGGCTTGGATTTGGCGGGGAGTTGGCTTGGAGTTGGCTGGGAGTTGGCTTGGATTTGGCGGAGAGTTGGCTTGGAGTTGGCTGGGAGTTGACTGGGTGTTGGCTGCGAGTTGGCTGGGAGTTGGCCGGAAGTCCGCTGGGAGTTGGCTTTGAGTTGGCTGGGAGTTGACTTTGGGTTGGCTGGGAGTCGGCTGAAAGTTGGCTACAAGTTGACTGGGAGTTTCTGCACGGTTGGGAGTTGACCAGGAGTTGCCACGCAGCTGGGAGGTGGGAGTTGGCTGGGAGATGGGTGGGAGATGGCTGGGAGATGGGTGGGAGATGGGTGGGAGATGGGTGGGAGATGGGTGGGAGATGGGTGGGAGATGGGTGGGAGATGGGTGGGAGATGGGTGGGATATTGGTGGGAGATGGCTGGGAGTTGACTCCACCCGCTGCCGGTGACCGAAAGCGTGCCTTTGACGAGGAGTCGTAAACCCCAGGCGCTGTTGTACATGGTGTATATGGTGGAGCACGCTGCTGGCTGTTGCTACCCCCTCCCCCTCTCCCCCTGTCCTCGGCCGCCGCTACGGGGTTGTACGGGGCAGCAATATAACGGCAATTTATTGGAGATTTCATGGAAATGGTTCCGCTTACGGCCCGAAAATCGCAATAAAGTGCACGCATTGCGTCAGCTACGCCGGTGCCGTGAAACATTGTGCTTCAGATCGATAGTGGCTTCCGGCTCTGCGGAGCTGGTGACCGTTATAAACTGTGAACCCGCCCTGCCATTCCGACTGTGATGGTGCTCCAGTATTTAGGTAGGCTATAACTCGCAATATTTCTAGGGCCCGTGCTCGAGACCACATGTTAAGTGAGCTTGCAACTACATTAGCTATGGTACCTACAAATTCAACGAAAAACCTTCAACAGTCTCAGTCCTTGCATGTTCAAAGAACAAATTACAAATGTCAGGCGTCAACGACTACGTCCGCTTTGCTATGGCAGAGGGCAGTTCCGCCGGGGGCCGGACACCGGGGACCGGACACCGGGGACCGGACACCGGGGACCGGACACCGGGGACCGGACACCGGGGACCGGACACCGGGGACCGGACACCGGGGACCGGACACCGGGGACCACCGGGGACACCGGGGACCGGACACCGGGGACCGGACACCGGGGACCGGACACCGGGGACCGGACACCGGGGACCGGACACCGGGGACCGGACACCGGGGACCGGACACCGGGGACCGGACACCGGGGACCGGACACCGGGGACCGGACACCGGGGACCGGACACCGGGGACCGGACACCGGGGACCGGACACCGGGGACCGGACACCGGGGACCGGACACCGGGGACCGGACACCGGGGACCGGACACCGGGGACCGGACACCGGGGACCGGACACCGGGGACCGGACACCGGGGAACGAACACCTCCGGCGGCTGTAGTCGCCAGAGTCGTCATCGACACACACTGCCCGACTGGCCGGATCCCTTCACAAGCGCCACCGTCCACGTCGGCTGATGGCTATCGCGGCGCGGCGCGGCGCTACCGGCGCGTCACGCCACGCCGCGCCGCCGGTGCGGGCCGCGGTAAAGCTTGGATTACACGGCGTCCGTCATCGGCCGACGCTGATCCGCCAGCTGTCGAACGCCGCCGTCATTCATCGGGCAGAGGCGCCGCTGCAGACTGCGGCACGTGTCAGATCCCCGCATCAGAGGTGCCGCTGCAGACTGCGGCATGTGTCAGATCCGCGCATCAGAGGTGCCGCTGCAGACTGCGGCATGTGTCAGATCCGCGCATCAGAGGTGCCGCTGCAGACTGTGACTCATGTCAGATCCCCGCATCAGAGGTGCCGCTGCAGACTGCGGCACGTGTCAGATCCCCGCATCAGAGGTGCCACTGCAGACTGCGGCACGTGACAGATCCCCGCATCAGAGGTGCCGCTGCAGACTGCGGAATGTGTCACATCCCTGCATCATGAGAGCGAAGAAACGCATCGCGCACGACCCGCTGCTCAATACCTGGCGATACAAATCTTTCAGAGACATATTAAAAGGTTCATATGGATGATAATGATATATCTGGGATGACCCTTTTCTGAACAATAAATGCACGACAACTTTGCATCACTGCGGGGCTTGCGGGTGAGATTTTCCTCAAAGTTATATTTTTGGAGGTCAGCTTTGACCGGATCGCCTACCAGAGCTGAGTTGCCAGGGAACGGAAGAATGGATGACAGTGTGACTTAGGTATGGAAGGAAGATGGATGGGGACGGCTGCATGGACGGATGTACTGTCCGAGTGATGGGTCCGGCACCTGAGGCTGATCAGTGGACGGGCTGCGGATGGTGAGGGGTGTACAACATAAGCCGGAAAGATCAGCTTTCAGACCGGGATGCGGCACCCTCCCCACAATTCCGCCACAAAACGGAGAGAATTCCTGCGCTGCCTGGCCATATGGCCTACGCCTCGGCTCTCTGGCGTGGCTGACTTTTTGCCGTGCTCCTTTTTGCGCGGGTGTCGATTTTTCCGTGTTGGCCGGCGCCAGTATGCAAATGTTCCTTCTCGCACGGCTCCGACGGCGGCCAACCTGGCGGGCCGGTGCTGGCGCTGCTGGCGCTGCTGGCGCTGCTGGCGCCGCTGGCGCTGCTGGCGCTGCTGGCGCCGCTGGCGCAGCTGACACGCCCACAGTAAGGGTGCGTCGGCTGACCCGGCGGCGTCGGCGCTACCGCACCAAGCCGGCCTCCGGTGACCCGAGTCGGCTCACCTGATGCCTGACCCGACTTGACCTGACCTCTGGCAAACCGAGTCGGCGTCGCTGTGCGTACGTCTGTGCGACAGTGACTGCCAGCTGGCCGGTAGGAGTCAGACGGCGCCGATCCTCCGATCCTCCGATCCTTCGATCCTGCGATCCTGCGACCCTGCGCCGCCGACCGTCCCGGCCGGCGCGTCGGACGGCAGCGCAAGCCCGCCGGCCGCGGCGCGCCTTTTTACGGCGACTTTTTGTGCGCGCCGAACAGCCGCCGCCGCCGGCGGCGCCCGGCCGACCCCACAGCCGCCGGCCGGCCAGCGCAGACGGACACATGCAATTTTCGCGTCATCGTTTTTATCCGCTGCAGCTCGTCGGCCGTTTCTGACGCGCGCGCGCGCGGGCCGAAAATATTTGGCCGGACGGAGTGCCGCCTCGTCGCGGCTCGGCGGCCTCCCGCGTGACTTCCACCGCTTCGCGGACCGGTAGAGCAGCGGCGGGCAGGTGGAGAAGGCGATCGGACAGGTGTCCGCTGGCTAATGTGCATCGAGTCTGCCCCGGTGACGTCAGGAGGTTATCGGTGTTGAATGCGTTCCGTGCGATGCGGATACGTTGGCCTCCACCTTGTCGATCGGATGGCGGTGGGATGGAGTCTCCCCTGTACGGGGTGACTGGCGGTAGGATGGCGCCTCCTCTGTAGGATGGACCGGCGGTAGGACGGCACCTCCTCTGTAGGATGGACCGGCGGTAGGATGGCGCCTCCTCTGTAGGATGGACCGGCGGTAGGACGGCACCTCCTCTGTAGGATGGACTGGCGGTAGGATGGCGCCTCCTCTGTAGGATGGACCGGCGGTAGGACGGCACCTCCTCTGTAGGATGGACCGGCGGTAGGATGGCGCCTCCTCTGTAGGATGGACCGGCGGTAGGACGGCACCTCCTCTGTAGGATGGACCGGCGGTAGGACGGCACCTCCTCTGTAGGATGGACCGGCGGTAGGATGGCGCCTCCTCTGTAGGATGGACCGGCGGTAGGATGGCGCCTCC